>OZ026514.1:71362445-71848035 GCA_964019695.1 Loripinus fragilis
ATCCCCCGTCCGGGCCTTTGAATATTAAACATTTTTGGTACAGAACGGGAAGTATGTACGGGACGAGACTTGACGTGCGTATGTGACATACGGACATCGGTGTTGCTATCTGCACACCATTGCCTTGGAAGCAACAACTCTGGTTATTAATAATAAAAAAAGACAACTACTACGTTTGTGTATTATCTTTATAGAGAGAAAAAAAAATGCTATATGCCCTATCAATAAACATTAGGTTCCGTGACTTAGGTCGAAGAGGAGTGCATGTGCTTAAAAGTAAGGTTTCGTTTAAGCCCTGTTCTCACTGTGCCGATGTAGCCACGGTTCATCCCGATACAGGACAGCTGGTATACCGTGATGCACCGGGACACATTTCATAAAAAAATAAATTGCATTCTCACCTATTTCCGACGTTACCCCGGTATAGCCCCGGTCCTCGAGAAAGCAAGACGCGGATTGATTCCCGGTTCACCACGGAGCACTTACGGTGCAGCACGGTGGAGCCACGGTTCATGCCGGTATAGTCCGGTGTTACATTTGTACCCAGGTTGTTTATGGTGATGTCCTGGTAACTGCCGGTTGCGCCACGGTTACATGCCGGTAGCGCCACGGTTGCGTCCCAGTGCTACTCTACAACATAAAACCAGAATAAAAACGTAGAGTAACATCAGTTTTCTTCTGTCTCTATCGCAAAACAGTTATGACTTCAAAGAAAAAAACATCGAACAGACACAAATTGGACTGCACAAACACATACGAGTTACTAGAGGAATCATGATCTATGTAGCGAAAACAAATGCCTAGTAGCCTCGCAGCTCATTTGCATGACAACAAAGCAGAAGCAGACCTGTTTTCTTACGACGGGTTCAAATGTTGTTGATCTGGGACCAGAATTACAATGCCTCCTTAAAGTTAAGGAAGACTTAATTTAAGTATTAATATTTCAACATGTTAAATGCTTAATAAATTGCCAGGACCGATGCAGTACTTGTGGTCAAAGATATCATTGTGATCTATAGAAAAAAATGAAACTATTTTGATTTTAATCAGTTTGAAAACGTTATTTTTCGCATCCTGAAAATTCAATCCTTAAGTAAATTTAAGGATGCGTTTTTGGCAAAATGACCTAGTACTTTTAGTTGACATAGAAAGCTAAAGTGACTTATTTCCAGTAGAATAGACCCTACTGAGGAAATTCTATAGGTTTTTGGCTTAAAATCTGTAATGACCTAGAAAATATTCCACAACAAAGGTCAAAATCCCCGCGGGGATTTGCAAATCCCCGCGAGGAAAATATTTCCCCGCGGGGATTTTTCACCATCCCCGCGGGGATTTTTTCCCCCGTGCGAAAAATTTCCCCGCGGGGATTTTCGAAAATTCTAAAACTCAGTTTTTTATTCAAATATGACAATATCTCATGTTAATGGTGTGTAAAAATGAATGTCCACCAATAATAAGAATTTTTCATTTTTCCCTGCGGGGATTTTTCCCCGCAGGGATTTTTGGAGAAAAAATCCCCGCGGGGATTTTTAAAACATCTGTTTAAGGCTCTAAAATCAAGCTTAGGTTCACTCTTGCAATCTGTATGACACATTTGAGTATGTTTCAAGTATATATTAACATTTTGATTTTCCCCATGGGGAAAAATCCCCGCGGGGATATTTCCCCGCAGGAATTTTTCCCTGCAGGGATTTTTCCCCATGGGGATTTTTTTTCTGCACAGTATTCATCCTTAGAGGATCTTATTCAATGGAAAAGTATTTTTTCTGCATTTATTCACATTTATATTGTATATGGTATGGATCCAGCTCAGTTGCTGCATGTTGTAGTGAAGCAAGCGGGTAAACTGTATTTAAGATTTACTTGGTCACAAACCCAAAGACAGTTTTTCACATTATGCTGCCCATATATCTGTATTCACAGTAAAGCTGGACCTGTTAGGGCCATCTGCTTGTTCCATCTCTTTGTTCACTTTGCAAAGAGTTTAGATCCAGATCAGGCCCTACATCTCGGGTACAGATTACAGGATCAAAGTTGTTTGATATTGTGGAGTTTTTTTTCTGAATTTGCTTGGGCATAGTAATAAAACTAATATTATTAATATCAGCAAATAAAAATAAAGCATTTGTCTACATTAACAGTTTTTGTTAAATAGTTGAGAGGTAATATGGTTTTAGCATTTGTGTTGTCTGCTGATTCTTCATGATTTAACTTCTTCAAAACAAATTCAGTAATACCAACAGAATGACAAACAGTTGGATTCGGACTTTGTCTTAAGGGATAATTAGTAGGTTTGTTTTGACATGCACAGTCAAACAAGCCGTGCCTCCTTTAAGCAATAACTGTTTGAATACAGATCAGGCCCTACATCTCAGGCCTGATCAGAATCCAAACTGTTTGACATTGTGGTGGTATTCCTGAATTTGCTTAGTAATAAAACTTATATTAATATCAGCTAAGTATACATAAAACATTTGTCCACTTTAACAGTTTTTGTTAAATAGTTGAGAGGTAACATAATATTTTTAGCATTTGTGTTGTCGGCTGATTATTTATAAAATTACTTTTTCAAAACTAATTCAGTAATACCAACAGAAAGACATACAGTTTTGATCCGGATCAGGCCCAAATGAAATATTTATTCATAATTTAAATGACCTTTTGGGCCATCTGCTAGGGTAATCTGTTGGTAGACTTTGAACAGTTTAAATCCAGATCATACTTGGCTGCATAGCACATGGCAGTCAGTAATATGTCTGACTACAGATGTATGTCTTACTGCAGATCCAGGGGTCCCAAATTCGATCCCAGTCTGGTCCCAAAATTTCTTGGAGACTGATCATGAAATAATTTCTATGGTTATTTTCCTCCATTCTGCTGATTTATTCAAGGATTATTGTCAGAACTTTATGCACGAACTACTGGTTAACTGCTTGTTCAAACTTGCCCAGTAAAAAAAGTGTGGTTAAGTGAACTGACTGTTCCGACATGACCATAGCTGTTGAGTGAGACGTAAAATAACAAGGTAAACCAAACTAAAATACAGATCATACCTACACTAAACATCAGGCCTGATCAGGATCCAAATTGTTTAACATCAATTTGACACCAGGACTCTTAGATGGTTATATTACAAACTGTATCCTGCATTGTGACAAGGATTTTTACTACTACACAAGAACGTAGCCAGTGATTACTTTTTTCCTTAAATTATTGTCTGCTCATACATTCAAATGCACTACAGACTGGGTTTTTTTCAATAAGATTTTTCATGGAAGGAAATGTTTACAAGGGAAGCAGTCTGATCTGGGTCTGTATTGTTTGCAGTATAAGCTAAATAAGAACATTTACAGACCAGGGAAGCAGACAAAAGTGGCTAAATAATGTTTTATTAGTCAGGGCAGGCCTTGAAATATCATAAAATAGCACTTGCCCTGCATCACAAAGTATTTGCATATATATATATATATATATATATATATATATATATATATATATATATATATATATTGAAAAAAATCACTAGAAATATCAAAATTTTCACTTGCCCTGCAGCCTAAGGCACATGTAAATCCGAGCAGATAAGTGCTATTTTCCAGCCCTGTGGGGGCAGGGGCAGTTGACTGCTGCATACCCAATTCCCTTTAATTTGAAATGCAACATGACAGTGTTCTGAAAAAGTTGAAATTTGACCTTTTGACCCTATCCCCCAGGGGGAGGGTGGTGGTCTGCGGGGAAAAAAATATGTGCTGCCATGTTGCTGCATACCTGATTCCCTTTAATTTGATATGCAACATGACATTCTGGAAAAGATGAAAGTTGACCTTTTGACCCTATCCCCTGGGTAAGGGGATGGGATTCTGGGGGCAAAATATTTGCAACAATGTTGCTGCATTCGTGATTCCATTTAATTTGATATACAACATGACCATGTTTTTAAAAACTTGAATTTTGACCTAGTGACCCCACCCCATGATTCCGGGAGGGTCTATGGGCAAAATATTTGCAACCATGTTGCTGCAATAGTGGTTCCCGTTTAATTTGATATACAACATAGAGGGCATTATGGGGAACATTCATGTGAAGTAATTTTACAATTGGACCAGTGGTTCGAAGAAGATGTCATTTAAAGAAAAAGTTTACTGACAACGGACAAAGACCGATCACAATAGCTCACCTTGAGCCTTCCCCTCAGGTGAGCTAAAATTAGCCATAACTCAGTAAAAAATTTGCAGATTACCCCCCTTTTCTAAGTTGACCTGTATTTTATGATGCTTGACCCTTCTGTGAAGTTTGAATGAAATTGATGCATCCCTTCAAGGGTTATCGATTGGTAACCAAAGTGTGACAATGGGGAGAACTATTATGCCGACAAAGACATGATCCCTAAGTGTCGACCATGCTTCGCAGGCGATACAAAAGCATGGGGATAATAATCTGTCCCACTTGATTATGTCTACTACAAAGATTTTTACTCTTCTCCAATTCAGTGATTTTGTACAGCAACTTCTTGCTTTTTTGCCAGATGGCTTGTCCATCAGTTTGCAGATTTACATATACAAATTTTACTCCATAAAACATTCTATCCTGCTGAACAATATTCTATAGTCCTCCCTGAATTTCAAGGTTGTGTTGCATGGTTTCAGTTTTACAATTGACTTATCCTTTTTCTCATCTAGCATCTGCTATAGTTTGGGTATGAGACTGTCTTCACATTTGGTGTAACAGCAAATGAGTGTCCATGAATCTGTAAGAAGAATATCAAGGGTTACTGTTAATTTGCAAATTCAACTTTTAAATATGTGAGAGCAAAATTCATCAAATAAAAATACAAAACTTAGATCCTTTGACAGCAGTGAAGACATTGGAAAGAAATAGAGTGGGCCATACTGTGCTATTTTGGATAATGGATTCTCATATCCTGCATAGAGTAACAGGGATTTTTTTAAATGTTATTTAGTCGAGCCAGGGGCCCCCAAAAACATTTGTTTTGGATGCTTAAAAGAAGTGTCTCATTGAGACATCGCTTTTGAATAACCACAACAAAGGTTTCCTTTAGAAAATAAGAAAAACTATTTTTAATACCAAACTCTTATCTAGACGTGTATGCCAGGAATATGTTATCTATGCTGAACAAATAATGTGAGGAAGAAGGCAAAGATCAGGAATCAATACAATCAACCCAAGTCTGCACTTTGTTGGTGTAGACCACATGCTCTGTGGCCTCTGACCTTATCTACACTATTTCCCTATGTCCCACAAAAAAAGTAAACTTTAAGACTTTTCCTACTATTTTAATTCCTCTGCTGATGACCTTTGCAAATAGGATGGACTCAGATCAGGCCCGACAAAGCCTTGGGCCGGATTAGGACCCAATATGTTTGATAATCTCAAGATCTTTTTGAAAAAGACGACTTTGAAAAAAAACGCACACAACCAAAAGGCATGCCAAATTACCCAATAGGTGTCCGATCTGGGTCTGCACTGTTTGGCTTTGTTCCTCAAAAAGGATATTAGGCTTATTTTGGTTATTTTGTTTGTTTGATTTGATGCTTTACATCCCATCAACAACCTTTCAGTTATGAAGGGACGGACGGACCTTCCTGGGTTGATTTGTCTGTTTGTTTGATTTGATCATTTACGTCCAACCAACAATCATTCAGTTCATAAGGGACGGGTCTTCCTTGGTTGAACCAGTACTAAAGTAAGAATTAATGTGTCTTGCTCAAGGACACAAGGCAATGATGCTAGTAAGGCTCGAACCCGCGGCCCCTCAGCCTCAAGTCACACACTCTACACTGAGCGACTGTGCTCCCTATTATGTTGGTTATGTCTGTCATGTTGGTTATGGCTGTCTACTAGTGTTTTTTGCTTATAATCTTTGCAAACATGGTTGAACCAAGATCAGGCCAAACAAAATGTCGGGCCAGATCTGGATCCAAACTAGTAGACATTCTAATGGTAGAGACCTTCATCAGACCCCACATTCTGTAGTCTGATCTGGGGCTACACTGTTTGCCTATGCTCCGCAAACAGGATACATGTACTAGGCTTATGTTTATTAACTGTAGTCTGCCAATAATCTTAGCAAACAGGTTGGAACCAGATCAGGCCTGACCAAACAAACAGATTGGACCTAAGATCTTCATCCAAACTTTTTGCGAACTGAAGGTAAAGACAATACATTCTGTGGTATCTGATCTGGTCTACGCTCCACAAAAAGGATATCAGGCTCACATTTTGTTAACTCTTTGCCTTCTACACTAATGTCATCTGCTGATATACCTAGATCAGACAAGACAAAACAATTGGTCTGATCTGGATCCATTCTCTTGGACGCTCTTAAGAAATTTTCATAATAGATGACTTTGGAAAAAATCAGGAGATGACAAAAAAGCATGCAAAATTACAGAAGACAGATAGTTTAAAGGAGCTCTCTGAGAAAAAAACCCAGGCCTTTTGTTTAGAGTGTGTACCAGAAAATAATTTTCTTGTTTCTCAACCAAAACATATGTTGTGGGTACTCAAAAGTACCGTCTCAATGAGGGGTTCTTTTGAGCACCAAAGCATAGGTAAGAAAATATATTTTTTCAAAACCATCATTTTCAAAAAATTCCTTCAGGAACACCCTGAGAGTGTCAAACAGTTTGGATCTAGGTCAGGCCCAACACATTAAATGTCATTAATTTGTCATAAAATCAAATCTAGTTAATAGTCAGAAAAGGTGCCTGGTTATTGACTCCTTGTAATGAGCTGTATACTGACTTGCCCATGTGTATAACATAAATCATTCAGGATCATACAGTTTGGATCCAGATCAGGCCCAACACATTAAATGTCATTAATTTGTCATTAATGGTCAGAAAAGGTGCCTGGTTATTGACACTTGTAATGAGCTGTATACTGACTTGACCAGGTGTATAACATAAATCATTCAGGAACACCCTGAGAGTGTCGTCAAACAGTTTGGATCCAGATCAGGCCCAACACATTAAATGTCATCAATTTGTCATAAAATCACATCTAGTTAATAGTCAGAAAAGGTGCCTGGCTATTGACTCCTTGTAATGAGCTGTATACTGACTTGCCCATGTGTATAACGTTAATCATTCAGAATCATACAGTTTGGATCCGGATCAGGCCCAACACATTAAATGTCATTAATTTGTCATAAAATCAAATCTAGTTAATAGTCACAAAAGGTGCCTGGTTATTGGTCACTTGTAATGAGCTGACGTTAATCATTCAGAATCATACAGTTTGGATCCGGATCAGGCCCAACACATTAAATGTCATTGATTTGTCATTAATAGTCAGAAAAGGTGCCTGGCTATTGACTCCGTGTAATGAGCTGTATACTGACTTGCCCATGTGTATAACATAAATCATTCAGGATCATACAGTTTGGATCCGGATCAGGCCAAACACATTAAATGTCATAAATTTGCCATAAAATCAAATCTAGTTAGAAGTCAGAAAAGGTGCCTGCTTATTGACCACATGTAATGAGCTGTATACTGACTTGGCCATGTGTATTACATAAATCATACATTATCATACAGTTTGGATCCAGATCAGGCCCAACACATTTAATGCCATTGATTTGTCATTAATAGTCAGAAAAGTTGCCTGGTTATTGACCACTTGTAATGAGCTGTATACTGACTTGACCATGTGTATAACATAAATCATTCAGGATCATACAGTTTGGATCCAGATCAGGCCCAACACATTAAATGTCATTGTTATATACCTTATGAGTGTTTACTATAGACACTTGATGTGTTTCAATCGCTGACAGTTGTACTTTTCATCTAAATTTAACGTGTCCCAATGCGACAAATCACTGTCCCCGGGCTTCATTCCCATTAATACATGGCAGCAGAGCAGCCATTAAAGCCTGCTCACGGACATCGTCTGCAAGTTAAGATAATCGTTGCTAATGTTTTATGAAGAAATGACCAAACTATTTCAATTAGCATAAAATACTCTCCTTTATCATATCGGACAGGCGGCAATCAAAAATGCTCTCAACAATCGATGAACGTGGATCACAGATTGCTGGAAACTGTGTTTTCGATTGCCATTTGTTGCCAGTCGGGCGACAAACGGCAGGCGAAAGCTCTGTTTCTAGCGATCCTGGATCCACGTTCGTCGATATATTTGACATTTTCGATTGCCGCTCTCTGAAGTGTTTATTTAATATAGGCCTACTGAATACGTAGCAAAAACAATCCGAAACAAGGGCTACTAGGAAAAATTTACAGTCTGTGGACAAACGGAAATCAAAAACTCTGTTTCTAACGATCTTAGATCTACGTTCGTTGATAGTATTATCATTTTGGATTGCCGCCTATGTGAAGTGTTTATTGAATATAGGCCCACGGATTACATCGCCAAAGCAATCCGAAACAAGGGCTACTAGGAATAATTTACATTTTTCTTGTTCCTGTTGAAAAAATGTTTCCATACCAGATATGTGGCAATCGAAAACTCTTGAGGAACAATCGATGAAAGCGGGTCAGAAATCGCTACAACCTGTGTTTTCCATTGCCAGTTGTCGCCAGTCGGGCGACTAATGGCAATAAAAAACTCTGTTTTTTACAATTTTCAGTCTAAGTTTGTCGATAATATTGACGTTTTTGATTGCCACCTATCCGGTGAGATATCGTTGTACGCTTCATGATGTTACGGTGGACATTTTTTGCATACAATTGAATGAAATTATTTGGACTACTTATGCTTGAAAGGAAGGTATATAACAATGACGATATTACATTCTTTTCCCTTTATTAACGTTTGCCAAGCCCTCGTGTGATAATATGTTGCAGCCCTCACCGCTTCGCCGTTCGGGCTCCAACACAGTATCACACTCGGGCTTGGCAAATGTTAATATACGGAAAAGAATGTTTTATCCTCTTATTAATTTGTCATAAAATCAAATCTAGTTAATAGTCAGAAAAGGTGTCTGGTTATTGACCACTTGTAATGAGCTGTATACTGACTTGACCATGTGTATAACATAAATCATTCAGGATCATACAGTTTGGAACCGGATTAGGCCCAACACATTAAATGTCATTAATTTGTCATAAAATCAAATCTAGTTAATAGTCAGAAAAGGTGCCTGGTTATTGACCACTCGTAATGAGCTGTATCCTGACTTGACCATGTGTATAACATAAATCATTCAGGATCATACAGTTTGGATCCAGATCAGGCCCAACACATTAAATGTCATTAATTTGTCATTAATAGTCAGAAAAGGTGCCAGGTTATTGACCACTTGAAATGAGCTGTATACTGACTTGAACATGTGTATAACATAATCACATAACTAATATGTTCAAAGCCCCAACAGAAATTTTTTAAACTTGAGTGGATTAGGTTTGATGACTTCAGAGTATGGTGCTTGGAGTACACCATGTATTCTCAGCCGCCTGCTAGTTAGTTGCTTTGAAGTACTCCCATCTCATTACTCATAGGTTAACATTTGGAAGGGTTTTTAACACTTTGGTATTTAGTGTCATCTGCTGATAACCTAAAAATGCAAACTGTGTGCATCCTGATCAGGCTCGACTGATCTGGACCGAAACTGTTTGACTCTCTGATGGTGTTTCTGAAAGAACATTAGGGAAAAAAAACAGCCGATGACAAAAAAGCAAGCAAAATTACCCAGGTTACAAAATGGACACACATTAAACTCAAAATTACAACTTTGGTGCAATTCACTTTTATTCTGAATTTTTCTCATAAAACAAGTTTCTTTTTCCAGCTGTTAAAACTTTATGATGTGAAAGAATTTTACGTACCCCAGATCAAACTTCTAGCACTTAAAAGTTGGTATTTACAAGAAATAAATAAAACCCTGACAGACCCTCTGGATTGGTACTCTAATCTCAGAGTTTAAGAAAGTTTCCCATACTTTACAGGACAGTCGGTCTGGTGGACTGACAAACCACAATTTCACCAGACCGACACCATATGAGAACGAACAACAAAAAAAGAAAAAAATATAAGTTTTTAAGTTTGAATGTAATATTATGTATAAAGACCAATGAAGGCAAAATATCCAAGACAGCTCAGTAAACAAAATATTGATTGCTGCTAAACACAGTTTTCCAATATGACTTTTGATTGGTTGATTAAAACAGAGTATTTTGTTATATTCCGCCAAAACAGTAACTTTTGGGCACAGTCGGTCCTGTGACGAGGTAACTCTTGTCAGACTGCAGGTTAATCCGCCAGTCAGGACCGCCGGTCCCGTGATGTTTCATAATGACTGTAATCTATTCCTAAATGCTTACATAAATCACAATGTACATGCCAAACATTCCAAAAAGATTGAATTCTATATTGTCCCTTTGGCATACAGTGTGTTTTTCTATGTACATGTAGTACTAACACCAACAAAAATGAAAAAACCTACCACATCCACTCTTAGACTATGTGCGTAAATATGGGTGATAACATGTCTCCCATAATAAGTCTATGGGGATTTTTCCAAAGCTCAAGGGCAGCTTACTCCTATGTCCTAATGGTTGGATCTTGGCGAATTTCCAAACCAATCAGAGATTCTATGGTTGTCCTTGTTACCTGCAAGAATAAAAATGAAAGTGTAAATTCTGATATAATTTCGCTCCCTTACAGTCTGGGTCTTATCACCAGTTTTTTCTACCAATATTGAATACCAAACTATGTAAAATTGCTTTTACTTAACCCACATCATCTGTGGTGTATCATCGCATACAAATTGAGGGTCTATTTTGTATGTTAAAATTTCTAAAAAAAATTGTGGACGACGGAGTGACTAATATACTATTAGCTCACCCATGATCCTTCGGCTCAGGTGAGCTAAAAATATAGTATTTCTGTCCCTGTGGAATGTCTTTAATTTTGCATCTTACTGGGTAATTTTGAATGCTTTTTTGTTGTCTGCTTGAGCTATCTCAACAGGTTCTACATATGTAAAATATCTTTTAAAACTCATTACCACCACTCACTACTTTTGTTATCTGCTCCCTAAGCTGCAGCTTAAGTTTTTAGGTGGCCTATATAGGTAGTCTATGACAGCTCCTTGTGAGCAATCTAAGGTCATGCTTCCATAAGATCTAGGCTGAAGTGCACTTGAATATACAGGCAGCACAGTTGTTAGTGTTTCCCATAAAGAGGAATAGCAGGGGGGAGCACCCTGCTGCCCTAAAGTTCCCCCTGCTGCCCTAAATCTCCCCCCTCCTGCCCTTATTTTCATTTTAATATAAAAATAGTCATATTTTAATTTTTACTGTATAAAATAACTTTTTGTTATCCCAATGAATCTTATGCTCTACTAGAAGCTATTCTAACCTTTTAACAGACATAAAATCCTTTATCTAGCTCACATTTGAAAAGTCTGTTCTAACAAAAGTGCCCTTTTGGGTGAATTTCACGCATCAAAAGTGCCCTTTTTCTGGCCAGCACCCTGCCCTTTTTTCAGGCTGTGGGAAACACTAGTTGTAATAAGCAGACATCTTTTTCAGGACAAAATATTCCCATGTAAGGAACTGTCTGCCAGTGGCAAAAAGTCATCTGCTGCTGATCTTTTCATACAGTTTGAACCCAGATCAGGCCAGACAAAACATTGGACCTGATCTAGATCCAAAATGTTAACACTACATGGTTGCGTCCCTGCTGAAAGATTTTTTGAAAATTTATTTTAAAAAGGTCAACAGATGACAAAAAAATCATGAAAAATTACTCGGCATACTGAGTTAATTCATGCTCCTATTTAACCACATTGACCTACAAGACTATAAACTGATTCTTTGCATGCGGGGGGTGGGGAAGTGAGGGGTGGAGTAATTTTGTTAATGCTTTTGCTGTCGTATGCTAAATGCCATACCAATGTTAAAGGTCTGTTTATAAGTTCTCAGGTGCTGCATAACTCAGTATCTTAGATCAAAATTACAATAAACATGGATTTGCCCATTTTGTATGTGAAGGAGTCACAGGTTGAAATTTCTATATTTAAACTCTTTGCATTCTGGGTACATGTAATTGTTTATTCTTATTCTTTTGTTGTCGTCTGCTGACTTATTTCATTTTGTTTTTCATATATATAATTCTTCCAGGAACACTAAAAGAGTGTCAAACTGTTTGAATTCAGATCTCGACCGACATTTTATCAAATTGGATCCAGAATTTCAGTCCTAATCTGGATCCAAACTGTTTGCAAAGGTTACAACATATGACAAGCTAAAGTGTTAATTTATAACTGTCAATGAAGAGTGATTGATTTAGTCACTGCATTTTCAAAATTTTAACTCAATGGATTCCATAACTACACTGCTCAGAGAACTACAAACACAAAAGTCACAGACCAACCTGAATAGGAGGAGTAATCTACTCAGGGATAATTATTACTTGTATATTTATTTATTGAAAGCTAGTATGTATAAGACCAATTCACCAATTGGAAGATTCCATTTTAGAAAATCAGAATCTTAAGTGGAGAAACATGGAAACATGTTCTCTTTCTAGTCTAGTGTATGCTGCTAAATGAGCAGTCTACTCAGGGCAAATATTTTTTCTTTCATTTATTGGCAAGTCAGTTCACCAAATGGAAGATTCCGCTTTAGAAATATAGGGTCTATAGGGGTGAAATACAGAAAAATGATCTCATTCTAAGTGCCGCTGAAGAAACAATATTATCCATTCCACAAGGAGAAACACAAATTTTATTTCACCACTTCATTTTAACATGTATAAAGGGCTTTAGATAAGCTTGCGTACCGCGTAAATAACACAAATATTTGGCAGGATATGTGTTTACTTAAATTTTAGAACGTATCATGTACGAAAAACAAAGTAAGCATTCCTCATTCAATGTTTTTCCAGAGCATAATGTCCGAAATATTATATTTAGTTTCTTGTTCACACGATAGGAAAAAGGTAGAAGTAATCCAACATTTTTCCTTTCGGCATGAATGCATAGCAAATCTTCGTAACTGCATTCTAGATATAGATCAGTTAGAAATGAAGTAAGCGCAAATCTCCGACGGATCAACAGTGTAGCTTGTGGAAACAATCAGAAACCACAGAGGAATGCTGTGTGTTTTGCTTTCGGTTTCATGACACGCTGTCAAAAGAAAGTCATTAAATTCAAGCCATATCCTAGCACACAATGCTTTCTTGCAAGAAGGAACAGTATTTTCCGTAAACATCTCTGAAATCCAGCCGCCTTTTCTTTTTAGAAAAGTGATCAGAAGACCTGTGTCGCGAGAATCCAATACACAAAATCCAAACAAGTATTGGCGTATGCAAAAGTTGGTCCTATTTATCTATTATCGTTTTTCGGTCTATCTGTCTTATGAGAATAAATTTCTATAAAATCATCTTTTTCTTAAGTTTTTAAGTAGCACCTAGTTCCTGAAGATTCTACATTTTGATGATTTCCACACAACCCCCTCCCAAAGCATACAATTTAAGCCACCTAAAGGGGACTCATAATGCTCCGAATGGCACTATTTTTTCCAAAAATTCTTCATCTCCCGCACCCTACCCCCATTCCCATTGTGGCTTAGTTGTATTCCTGCAAAACCCAAAACCTACTATGCCAAAGAGAAATTAAATATCGTTTACTTTTTTGTTAATGAATAGCATAGGAAAACAAACAGCAAGCCCAGGCTCAATTGAAATAATTACTTTGTATGTTTTTTTAAGACGAATAGTCATCAGTAATCATAAAAATTTCTTGTTACACCTTTTTTAAAAAATGGACAAGTACAGTACTCTTTTGAAAATAAAGCTTATCTAAAGCCCAGTATATATATGAAAAAAGATAGTTCTGGACATTTCCATTATTATTATTATTATTATTATTATTAATCATAGTTAGCTCTGAAGAGTCAGACTATAGACACAGTGCACTTATAGGGTGGAATACAGCTAATACTTGATCAGAGACAGTATGATAAAATTTGAAAGTGGACATATAATAAGTCACATGGCCATATTGAGCTATAATTTGCAGACATCTGTATATTTACCTATCTGTAATTTTTTGATAGTAGATGCTGTAGAGCATAGATAAGAAGCTACTTATACTTAGATTAATATAAGACTATATACTCAGTATGAAGGACAAGTTTCAAAAAACCAAATTTTTTTTGTCCTGTATATATAGGTTCTGTTAATTTACAATAGGAAAAGGTTGAAAAATATCTTGAAATCAAGTCTGTATAGTTAGTAGATTTTTCAGCAGGACAAGGGTAAACCATGGCCAGGAGACTAGGATGACTATTTCCCTGCTAGCAGTAACTTTTGTCATCTGCTGATAACATTTGAAAACAGTTTGGATCCAGATCAGGACCAACAGAATGATCTGGATCCAAACAGTTTGACATTTTGATTTTGTTCCTGAAAGAGAATGATCTGGATCCAAACAGTTTGACATTTTGATTTTGTTCCTGAATGATTTTTTGATTGAAAGAAGTCAGCAGAAGACAACAAAATCGCGAAGAAGTATGCAGCATGTAAAGATATACATATAAAAAAATGCTAACTATTTCTCCTCTTTTGTGTTTTTGTCCAGCAATTTTAAGTCCTCACTGAGCATTAGCATATTGTGTTTACGAAGATCTGGGAAGTCTGGTCAGACTTTACAGGATTTGATGTTCGCAAATATATAAAGATGTTAGGGAGGGGGTTCGCTTTGCTGATTTTATTTCTTTTTTATTAAATATCCTGTGAAAATGAAACAATTCGGTCTCACTGAGACCAAATTATTTCATAGCATATTTCAAAGCGGTGGTAGCGGAGGGGGTACAAAACAAAACACTATGGATCAGCCACTGAATACCGCCTTAGTGATCACACATTTCAGTTTTAAATGAAATACATGACCATATAATTTACCATTACCACTTTTTCACCTTGTAAGCAGTTTAAATTAGAGAAAATATCCAGCCAGGTCCTGATCCATGCTCAAATCAACTACTGAGCATGTAATTTATAATGCTCATAATGTTAAAATGCCAACATTGTTGGCATTTTAATATTTAGCAACATCTGAGAGTTTAAAAAGAACATTTTTTTCGCTATATTTTGTTGAAATGTTGATAAGTTGTAATTTAAATTCTAAAAATGCTGCCTGCTTATTACATCTGCTACATTGATTCATATGCATTTAAGACTAGTTTTATCATGGAAGCAAACAATATGAACCCTGATCAGAGGAGCCATCTGAAATGGGTTCATATTGTAATAGAAGCCATCAAAGTACATCAGCAGATGAAAAATCAGCCAACATTTGAGCCGGGACATGAAATTTCCAGAAATGTGGTATGTGAAACCAGCGAAGGCTCAGACCAGCCTGCGCATATGTGCAGTCTGATCAGAGCCTTTGCTAGTCCCTTGAATATTTTATGAGTGTTAAGCTACTGACCGAACAGCATTTGGAGTTTCTAAGCTCAAAAGGAGACTGGACAGGCTCGTCTGAGTCTACACTATTCAAAATACCACATTGTTGGAAATCACGCCGATACTCATTTGTCATGAATAGCAGGAAAAGGGCTAGTGTTTCAAACAACTGACCATTGATCTTTTAATTTTATCATGTTTGAACGATCACAAATTTTCTGTTGTCCGCCCATTATTTATGGTGTATACTTTTTTTTATTATTTTATTATGTAGTCCTTGCTCCATGTGTATGCCTGGTATAAGCATATCAAACAAAAAGGGACCTAACTCTTTTAGTGCTGTATTTAGGAAATTGAATTTCAAATGATGAGCTGAAATAATTTGCTGAAGAAAGCAAAGAAATATAGATGACATGTTTAGATAAACAAACATTTTCAGAGTAGAATTTTAAATATTTTCTTACCCATAATTTTTTGCGTATGTTTTGGATGCTCAAAAGAACCCTCTCATTGAGAGGGTTCTTTTGAGTACCCACAACATATGTTTCGGTTGAGAAATAAGAAAAATGTTTTTCTGTTACGCACCCTTACTAAAGGCCTGAGATTCTGATCCAATTGTTCTCTAGGAAGAATAAAGTCTACCAAAGTACATAATCATGTACTAGCAGTTGAGTTAGTTGAGCAAGCAGACAACATTAAATTTTGTAGTGAATGGCAGAAACTGGTTAAGGCCATTTTTGTTTGACCTTCTTTTTGTGTGTGTGTACTCTTGTATGTCTGTGTTGACTGTATAAAAAGATACAAGTGAAAGATAGGGGTATCCATAAACCTATTGCACATGAAATTAACTCAATGCATGTTGCTTTGGCCATTTCATGGGTAGTATTAACACTTTGCTTGCCAGCGCAGGGTTCTCACTAACTCCAAATTTGGATTATTTTACTCCAACTTTTTGATTCTGACTCTAACTTTTTCAAAAGTGCCAATAGAACTCTGGCAAACAGCAATTTTACTCCTATTTTCAAAATCCTAGCGGCGAATTTTGTCGTCTGCTGATGATCTTTGCAGTTTGGACCTAAATCAGGCCCGCTAGAACATTGGGCCTGATCTGGATCCAAACTGTTTGACAATGAAAGAATTATTTGAAAAAGTGAATTTTGAAAAATGTCAGCAGACCACAAAAAGGCATGAAAAAAAAAAAAAACAGCATGCAAAGAGTTAATTTGAATCAGAATCAAATATACTGTTTGGCGAAACAGAGTTAACTTTGTGTAGTACATAGGATAAATAGAAAGTTAGCCTCAAAATACTGAAGGCTGTAGCAAGACTGTGTACATGTGCAGGCTTGTCCGAGCCTTCACTGACAGCATATGTCAGGCCTTTAGTTAAGAGTGTGTACCCCCCCAAAAAATACTTTTCTTATTTTTCAACCAAAACATATGTTGTGGGTACTCAAAAGAATCGTCTCAATGAGACGGTTCTTTTGAGCACCCAAGTCATATGCTAAGAATTATGGGTAAGGGGATTTTTACAATTTTACGCTGCAAATTTGTGTTTATATAAACCTGTGATATGTTATATGTACCAAATGTTTGGCCCATATTATGAGTTGAATGTTTCAAGGTATGCATGTGTTATAATTATGATAATAAACTTTTCCTGCTAGATCTCATTGTTATTCATTCTTGCACTAGGCTGAAGCTATATAAAAAAAATGACATACCTTAAAAAAAATATTTTGTTGAAACAGGTCCATTTTTTTTTAAATCAATAACCTCCAGGCTAGATCTGGACCCAAACTATTTGCAACAAAGAATTAAACAACTAATATAGGCAAATAAGCATATATTAAAAAAAAGTCTCAGATCAGCATGCTTCAAGAAGAGCAGTCTGATCAAGGACTATTTTTATTTGGTTCTCTGAACAAAATAATTTATTCAAAATGTAATTCCATGAGACTTTCTAGCAGGACATGACTTGAAGATTTAACTGTTAGCGGCTTCTCATCTGTATCTACCCCATTTTGTTAAAGCTAGTATGTGCATTTCAGTAATAAACCTGAAAATTCTGTGTTTATTAGTCACCAGGTCAACTCACCATGTGGTCAAAACCTACTATTTGTTGTCATGGTAACAACAAAGACATCCTTCAATTTAGATGAACAATAAATTTCCAGACCAATCTGGTCATGCCCACATTAATGTTTTGCGGTCTGCTGACTTTTTAGAAATTGACTTTCTCAAAAATATTTTTCAGTAACACTTTTAGAGTGACAAACTGTTCTATAGTCAATTATTAAGACAGAAGACAGAAAGATCTCTTTCTATCATTTATTTTCAAGCTTTTTATGCCTTTTTGTTGTCTGCTGACTTTTAGCATTCAAAATTAACATTTTAACAAAATTTCTTTCAGGAACACTATCAGAGAGTCAAACGGTTTGGACCCAGATCAGGATCAACAGTCTGCCTCCTATATAATTGTTCACAAAGGTTATCAGCAGATGACAGAGGTGGCTAAGCGCTAACAAGAATAGGTAAAATGATACAAGTTGTTATTTTTAGATCCAGAAAGAAACAAACTGTCCATCCTATTCTATTCTTTATATAGTTCTTCTTTCAAACTGCCCAAATTGACATGAGACTGATTAATTTTCGACAAAATCTTGGTGATATTCGTGCTTTTTCGTGAAATACTCCGACCTTGATTATAAACAGTATAGATCCGAATCAGCTGGATCCTGAAACCAGCTGATCAGGATGCATATTGTTTTCACCTCTGCTTGCAAATGCATACTAATAAGTGGAACCCTGCAAGTTGGTTAGATATACACTGCTGAAGTTACTCTTTGCCTGAAATTGTTGTCTGCTGATAACCTTTGCAAACAGTTTTAGAACCAGATCAAGACCGACAAAATGTCAGACCTGATCTGGATCCAAACTGTATGTCTCTCTAATGGTGATCATGAAGGAACTATATAGTAAATGAATTTAGAAAAGACAGCAGATGACAAAATACCTAAAAAAATTCCTGGTCCTGAAGCCAGCTGATCAGGATGTATATTGTTTTCTACTCTGCTTGTAAATGCATACTAATAAGTGGAACCCTGCAAGTTGGTTAGATATACACTGCTGAAGTTCCTCTTTGCCTGAAATTGTTGTCTGCTGATAACCTTTGCAAACAGTTTTAGAACCAGATCAAGACCGACAAAATGTCAGACCTGATCTGGATCCAAACTGTATGTCTCTCTAATGGTGATCATGAAGGAACTATATAGTAAATGAATTTAGAAAAGACAGCAGATGACAAAATACCTAAAAAAATTTCCTGGTCCTGAAGCCAGCTGATCAGGATGTATATTGTTTTCTACTCTGCTTGTAAATGCATACTAATAAGTGGAACCCTGCAAGTTGGTCAGATATACACTGCTGAAGTTCCTCTTTGCCTGAAATTGTTGTCTGCTTATAACCTTTGCAAACAGTTTTAGAACCAGATCAGGACTGACAAAATGTCAGACCTCTGATGGTGATCATGACGGAACTATATAGTAAATGAATTTAGAAAAGACAGCAGATGACAAAATACCTGGTCCTGAAGCCAGCTGATCAGGATGTATATTGTTTTCTACTCTGCTTGTAAATGCATACTAATAAGTGGAACCCTGCAAGTTGGTTAGATATACACTGCTGAATTTACTCTTTGCCTGCAATTGTTGTCTGCTGATAACCTTTGCCAACAGTTTTGGAACCAGATCAGGACCGACAAAATATTGGGCCAGATCTTAATCCAATCTGTTTGACTCTCTGAGAACAATATGGTAAATTAATTTAAAAAAAAGACAGCAGATGACAAAAATATAAAAAAAAATCCAGCAAGCAGAGTAAAATAAAAATGGATGCTTGTCAAGATAAATATGGTTACTATATTATAAAAAATGCACTTGTGTAGATATCAAATTAACCCTTGTCCTGCTGAACCTAGACTGGTATCAGACCAGTAAATAGAAAAATAGTAAAATATGTGCACATACATAAACAAGCATTTAAATCTCTGAAAAAAATCACTGACTGTCTTATTTACTTTATAGTTATTATATATTATCCATTTGTGCACAAAATTAAAAAAAAAAGACTTAAAGAGACTAAGTCTGCAACTATGAACATTTTTCGAAAAAAATCTTTTCTTTTTAAATCATTTGTAAAAGTAAAATTAAGTTATATTTTCACAATAAATCTGTTCACTATAGCTGTAAACTGCATGAAAAAGTGAATTATCTTGTTAAAACAGCTGTTTTTTCCCTTGCGTCCCTCCAATAATTATAGGCAGTTAATTTTTAACATAAATGCTGATGTTTTGATCAATACTGATAATTTGTTAAGATTTACGAAATTGGTTAAATGTATACCTGAATTTTAGTTTTTTTACTGTGTTCTTGAAAAATAGAAACATTATTTCTAAAATTAAAAGATCAAAGTTACAGACTATGCACCTTTAACAAACAAAATAATGAAAAAAGACTAAAAAAATAAATAAATAAATGAAATAGAACCAGATTTGAATCCACATCTTTTGAATGCTAAACACATCCTGTTAAATGTACCCATTAAGCTATCGAGAAATTGTAGAATTCTTTCATTCAGACAAGTAATTGTACCACAATCTAAAGCTCACTTTTTTACGATGATTCCCGAAAGATTGGATGAAAGGACAATGAAAATTCATATGTCTCGGGTCAATTTTGACAAACAATAACTATAAACATAGAACATTACAAGATATATAATGTAAATCACACAATGGGGGTTCATAATATATAAAGGTGTGGGGGTTCGCTTTGCTCATTTTATCTCATTTTTCCTAAGTATCCTATGAAAAAGAAATAATTTGGCCTCACTGAGACCCAATTATTTCATTTTCATAGGACATTTAAAAATGGGAGGGGGGGGGGGGGGGGGGGGGGGGGGAGGGGGGTGAGGGGGTTCGATCGAATCCCTGAAACTACTCTGGATCCGCCACTGCTTGATCATTTAAACCAGAGAGATCTTTTTTAAGTTGTTGAATGCTTTTCATGCTTTATGTAGTCTGCTGACTTTTTTTTTTCAAAATTAACTTTTTTTCGAACACTAGTTATTAGAATGTCTAACATTTTGGACGCAGACCAGGACTGACTTTCAATAAGTGCTGATCTAGGTCCTAACTATCTGCAAGGTGATTAACAAATGACATTGTCTGATAAAATGGACTTGACCTAGACCTTCATTGCCTGTGTATTAAACAGGGCAATGGTAAACCTTGAAAAATTGGACTTTTTGTGAATTTTCTTTATAATGCTTTAACTCTTAGCATGATTGATAATTTTGTTCATGCTTTTACTGTTGTCTGTAAGCTGCTCACCCTTAAGTTAATCTATACCCCTTACTTTATACTTTCACACTTTAAAAGACTGTCATGTTTTTATTCTTCTGTGGTGTCACTCACAGAAAAAAAAATTCTGAAAGATCGCAAGCATTTTACAAAAGTTTTAACTTGTAATGTATAAATAATAATTTGTTTAAAGGGAAAAAACATCAAAGTTTTACACTAATGATAACATTATGCACATATGATAAATTTACTCTATTTCAATATTTCGGCCAAAGGCCTTTTTCAAGAAAAAACATGCACTTTAGTTTCAACTACATAGTCTCTGTTCCACCATTTTGAATTTGTTTATAATGATGTGTGACATCACGTTGACATGAACGTAACGCCACGACGTCGCACCGCTTTTGCCGTAAAAGTGGCAAAAAATACCTGTTTCATGCTCACCCTTACCAGGCATGAAATCCATCATGCTCACACGTACCCAAATACCAACAATTATTTGTATTCTCATACTTATTTGCATGACAACACAAACTCAGAGCCCGGAAACAAACCCCCTCATCTTTAAAGCAAATATGGTTTGCATGCGCAGTGAAACAAAGGTGAGAATGAAAAAAAAAAAAAAAAAAAAAAATTTAGTAGGGCATGTTCAAAAATAATGAAGCTTTTCACTTTATGGCATCCCAAGCACACGTTTGCCTAGATCTTAAGGACCAAGCATAGCTAAAAAATGTATTATGGTCCCTGTGTTCATCATGCAAAATTTTATTAAAATCGAACAAGTAATACAAAATTTATGCCAGTAAAACTAGCTAAAAAACTAAGGAGTGTAACACCTTTTGCGTGACATTTTTTTCATTGCAGAATTTCACTTGTGCATTTATACAAAACTGTGGATGTTGCCATACTTATTAGCCAACTTTGTGATTACCCATTCCTTTCAACTTAATGAAAATAGGAAAATCATGCCTTTTCATCATTACCTATGTTATTTTTTATGCATTGTCCAACAGGACTAGTCTGAAATTCAGGCGCAGTAAAAATGAAGAGATTTTGCCTAGAATTGATTTGACATGAATATTTGAAAAGATTACAGCCTATAATGTGGTCTGCAGCGCTGACCAATCTTAATACATTCTATTTCAAGTATTTCAGCTGCTTTATAAGCATTCATAATAGAATGAGCAGAACAAGTTGTAGAGCACCCTTTAAACTAAGGAGTGTAACACTTGACATTTCAGGCCTCATAACCTTTTCCAAGGTTATGTTTTGTGAGCTAATATGCCTCATATGAAAAGTGTTTGACCCATAATAGAGATTCATACAGTGTGAGTTTTTATCTTGGTCTTAATTTTCTTCATATCATCCATAAAAGCCACTAAGGAGTGTAACACTTTCTTGCAAAACACTTTTGTGGGTTATTTCTATACCAGTAGCAGTATAATTTTAATTTATTTACCATTATTACTATAGAGCAATGTCCCTCAGACAATTCTAGTAGCACCTTTTTATGTTCAAAGTGTAAAAAAAAGCTGTACTGCATTGAAATCGCCTAAAAATTGGTGATTTTGACAATCCATTGTCTTGAAATTTTACCTATCTAGGCATTCAGGAAAACATTTATTCTTGAAAATCATGTGTTCTGATAAATATAAAAAGATAAAATTGACCAATATAATCCTATTTTCTAACCAAGCTAATGTTTTGCTATGACATCACGACACAAAGCGTTACACTCCTTAGTGATTTTTGTTGTAATGCCATGTAAGAGCTTTTTTCTTTTCCAAACCAGCAATATTTCACTTTTAATTGACTCTGACCATTCATTTCCATGATTCAGAACAGTTCTTTTGATGCATTTTCTTTGAATCTTGATTAGCATTTGGGGTAAATCATTTAGAGACTAAATATAAAGGGACCTTTTCCTTTGGTTCATGATGGGAGTATCAATAATATAAATTGGTATGCAACCAAACTTTTTTTTATTCCCTTTGGCAGCTAGTAAATAGTTTTTAATGTATGTTACATACAGAAAAGTGTTCATTTGCTAAAATTATTAGAGAACAAAATATTATTTGCAATCAGTTTAAGCATTTAGAGAAAGAACATACAACATATCTTAACACACTAATTCAAGATCTTGGGAAGACAATTTTTGCTTGTGCTGTAACACTGATTATGAGATTCTTATTTAGTAGAAAGGAAATTGTGTCATTTAATGTTAAAGCTAGAATTTAAAGGTTTTTGAAGACCTAAGCATTTGTACAAAATGTTACACTCCTTAGTATTAGATCAAACATTTCTTTACAAAAAGGCCAATAATCTGCAATAAAACTATATTCACACTATGCAAGTGAAGTCACTTCTTTGTATGCAATACTCTATACGTGGCTTAGCCCTGTTAGTTCCAAATTCTGACACATAAACAAATCAAACTAAGGAGTGTAACACATTTTCTTAATTTTTTGCCCATTTTTGTACATAGATAACCATTACATCAATTCTTGCAAATCACATATTGATTTGTAGCTTAGTTTTTTTTACCATGTGTTATCGTTTCAACGCAAATTTTATTGGGACTCAGTCACCTGTTTTAAAAATATGAACATTTTGAGAGCTCTTCTAACAAAATGATGAGGCAAAATGACAGTAAAATAAGAATTTTTTGTTCAATTAGGCAATTCAATTTGGTAAAAATCACTCATTCACATGCTGTTAAGTGCTTGTCATCAAATAATGGGAATTTCAAGACATTTCATCAAGATTTCCTATAAAAACAACCTACACAGAATATAGCCATAATTAACAATTTTTGCAAAAAAATCCTGAAAGAAAATGTTCAGAAAATTTATATTTTTGCTGCTATTTTCTAAACTTAAACAAATTTGAAAACTTTAAGTACCCCCAATTCATATGGAGTAACAATTTCACCTATGACAACAGTTTCATTTTTCACCCCCAATGTCACGCTTTGGCTTCATTATTTTTGAACATGCCCAGTACAGACTTAGTTATAAACAGTAAACCCAGAACAAGTCTGACACTTTGTCGGACCTAATCCAGGTTCAAGCCATTTACCATTTATGAATAATTACATCAGCTAGCAAAGAAAAATCGTACAAAAAGATGAAAGGCCCAAACTGTGTTACAAAGGCACGCAGTTCGACTTTTCTAAAGTTTAAAATTCCGAAAATCCTGAACATTAGAAATTCTGATCTCAAAACTTCTCACCTTTGTTTCACTGTGCATGCAAACCATATTTGCTTTAAAGATGAGGGGGTTTGTTTCCGGGCTCTGAGTTTGTGTTGTCATGCAAAGAAGTATGAGAATACAAATAATTGTTGGTATTTGGGTACGTGTGAGCATGATGGATTTCATGCCTGGTAAGGGTGAGCATGAAACAGGTATTTTTTGCCACTTTTACGGGAAAAGCGGTGCGACGTCGTGGCGTTACGTTCATGTCAACGTGATGTCACACATCATTATAAACAAATTCAAAATGGTGGAACAGAGACTATGTATACTTCCACCAAACGCTTTGAGGCGTGACTGTAACGGTAAATGCATTGAATAAATCGAGGGTCATGCCTTAGAGGTCGTGGTAGAAGTATAGTTGAAACTAAAGTGCATGTTTTTTCTTGAAAAAGGCCTTTGGCCGAAATATTGAAATAGAGTAAATTTATCATATGTGTAAAATGCATTGTTCCCTATGGAATATAAATGAATATTATGATAACATTATGTGTCCTGTCTGATCTGGGTCCAAACTGTTTGCCAACCCCTTTTTCGATGGAGCAAAACTGTTTGTGCAATTCTGGTAGAGGGCATCATGAGGAACATTTCTGTGAAATTATTTAAAATTTGGACCATTGGCTCGGGAGAAGATGTCATTTAAAGACATTTCTCATCATGAGCTCTGGCAACCCCTGTATTAAAGTAAATATGGGTGCAAAGATCAGGAATCGATACAATCAAGTACCACACCTGACCCAGGATACCAATGGGAAAGTGACAAACTCACAGCCTCACACCACAAAGGAGAGCCAAGAGGTCAGCCCTTTCTCAGCAGGTGACCACAAGGCACACATAAACAGACCTGCACAAAGGCATAGCAAACGAAAGACAGAAAAAACATAAAAGATCCACAAAAGAAGTACCGCCTTGGGACGGTCAGTAAAATATTTTACTGGAGGCCTTCCAAACTGTTTGCATAGAACATCAGCAGATGACAAAATTATCACTAGCTGATATAGGGGTAATTTACTTACCCTTTTTATTAAGCAAGCAAACAAAACAGACATCTTTGCTCCTAAACCGCTGTCACAAATTATGTGGGGTACATATTGGCTTTTGTGCTGATCCTGTTGGCATTGCGAGTCCATGTCACCATCTGTGTAGCTTAGAGGTTGTAGCATCTGTTCCACACATTTTCTGCAAAACCAATGATAGAAACAATGTTAAGGCCTCCAGATAAGTGAGCATATTTGAAAATCATATTTCATTTTTCTCAAAATAAAACATATGTTGTGCCAACGTGGGTACTCAAAAGAAGCGTCTCAATGAGCCGGCTCTTCTGAAACACTAAACACATAATTATTCTTAAAAGGCTCAAATTTTTGTTTATCAGGGCCTTTGATAGTTAGGAGGGTAGGGGGAGGGGTATTAGGTTTGAGTTCAATTCATTAACCTTAATTTCAAGGTCAGATCAGCACTTTGAAATGTCTAATTTTGACCAAAATGAACCATGGAAAATTAAAATTTTCTTTGAAATAAACCAACTGACTTCTATAAAATAAGTTGAGGACAAAAAAAATAAGATTTTTATGGCAAATACACCTTGAATCTACCCTCCCGGACGAGAATTCTTGGACCTGTGCGTGTATTGATATTGTTGCTTCATATGGAAATCCATACAAAAATTGCTGAGAACATTTTTTGAAAAGGATAGCTTTTATGACAGGTTGCATTGTACCAAAGGTGTTGAGTGTCAAACTTGGAGGTGTGAGAATGTCAGAATTCACATTCAAAATAGTCATTTATCTATCTAGAGCTTGATAATGTCTCGGGATATATAGAATTTCAAGTCCGTTCTTTTGTTGTTAAAGCTCCTCCATTTTTTGGCCATACATTAATTTTTTTTTTTTTTTATTTTAACCTGTGACCTTTTAATTATTATATACATTGCACAATCCCAACTTCATTTTATAAAAATCTATGGGATGTTCTATTGGTTTAAAAAGAGTTAAGGGGATCATTTGTGTGAAATTATTTACAATTGGCGCAGGAATTCAGCTCAATTCATTTGGAAACAACATGGGGAATTCGGGGGTCCATCAATTCTTCCAGTGGTAAGGATGGTGTCCAACTTTTTCCAGGGGGTGGGGGGGGGGGGGGGGGGGTATCAAGGTGCTTAATTATTCCCTATCTAAGCCCATATAACTTGTGTTGTGTTTTTTAAGGGGGTCTTGTCTCCCCTCTGGATGGTCTCCCCTCATGCAATACTTGGATTATCTGGATGCTGTGACAAAAGTTAGATATTTGAAAAAGTTATCAATTTTGAACCTCCCTGAATACATGGTGTCTGGGAAAACAGCCATCGAGGCCTGATATTGGCCTAAAATAAAATTTTATTTTTTTCCCCTTACCGACTGACCCTGAATAAAGCCCCTACACAAAAAATTCTATTACAATCTTTTGTTAAGATTTTTTTTTTAAATCTCATTGCAAACTTAGAGAATTGTCAATTGTAAACAGTTAATTATCTTTAAAATATATTCTTAGAAAATTGTTTGTTTTGTTTGTTTGATTTGATTCTTTACATCCCATCAACAATCTTTCAGTTATAAAGGGAAGGGTCTTCCTGGGTTGAACCAGTACTAAGCTAGGATAAATGTGTCTTGCTCAAGGACTACAACGCAGTGACGCTGGTGAGGCTCGAACCCACGGCCCTTCGGTCTCGAGTCAAGCAAATTGTTTGTGTGCAGAAAAACCTGCCTAAAACAACCACTCTCAAGAAGAATAAAAATTGCTTTCATGAATAATCATCCCTTAATGCAGGCCAAAAGTATTGCAGAATGCTCCAAGGGCAAACAACAATATTTCTAAGTTTGGCCTAACCCTTATGGTTCTAACAACTTTAGGTCAAACCATTGCAGTTTACCCTTTGCATTAAATCTGTAACGTTTACAAGAGTTTCGACCCAGATCAGGTCCGGCATTCTGTCCGGGCCTTATCAGGTTCCAGACTGTTTGACACTTTTGAGCTTATGACAAGTTGAAGTTGAACCTATGTATTTTAACTTAGCAAAAAACATTTACATGACATTGTCATCTGCTTATAACCCTTTCAAATAATTTGGACCCAGATCAGGCCGACATTTTGTCCAGACTTATCGGGGGTCAGAATGTTAGGCATTTGAAAGGATATGACAAGTTGGAGTTAAACCGATGTTTTTTTAACTTTGCGTTACATCTGTACATGACATTGTCATCTGCTGATAACCCTTTCAAACAATTTGGACCCAGATCAGGCCCGATTTTTTGTTCAGGCCTTATCGAGGTTCAGAATGTTTGGCACTTTAGAGGTTACGACAAGTTGAAGTTGAAACTGTATTTAAACTTTCCGTTAAATTTTCATGTGACATTGTTATCTGCCGATATCCATTTCAAACAATCTGGACTCAGATCAGGCCTGACATTCTGTCCCGTGTATTTCCTCTCTGCATAGAAGCTTTACCTGAAATTGTCATCTGCCTTTAACCTTTGTAAACATGATACATCAGTACATAGAACAGTCTGCTGAGATGTAACAGCATAGACCAGCTCACAACAGAGACTATCTACAGAGGACAGTCTGCTGAGAAGAAACATGATACACAAGTTTGTAGCTCTTATCAACAGAGAGCAGCCTGCTGAGATGAAACATGATAAACAGGTTTGCAAATCTATCTACAGAGGGCAGTCTGCTGAGTATAGTGTGATACATCGGTTTCCAGCCATATCTACAGAGAGTAATCTGCTGAGAATTAATATGAGAAACCGGTTTACAGAGGGCAGTCTGCTGAGATTAAACATAATATAACAGTTTGCAACTCTATCTATAGAGTGCCGTCTGCTGAGCTGAAACATGATACCAGGGTTCATCCAATGGTGGGCCCGATCCATTTTGTGAGAAAACTATTAATGTTTTGCTAAAATGGACTTTATTTTTGGCTGGGCCCCATATACAAGCTATTCAAATCTCATGTCAATTAAGCTCTAATGTGGATATTAAGGATTCTTGGGCCCATCAAATTTTGCTTAGGCCCATAAAAATTTCAAATGGCCCATTAAAATTTGGAAATTTGCATGTATTTGAATGGGATATGTCCCATCGGCCCATTTTAAGGGCCCATCATCATTTTGGGCTAGGATTAACCCTGTGATACACAGATTGCGATTCTACCAAAAGAGAGCAATGTGTCGAGATGAAACCTGCTACACTGATTTGCAACTCTACCAACTGAAAGCAGTCTGCCAAGTTGAAACATGACAGTAACACCAGTTTGTGATTTAATATTTATTTTATTTTTGCAACTGTAGTATCCACAGAGGGCAGTCTGTTGAGATGAAACATGATACAAATACAGAGGGCAGTCTACCGGGCAGAGTAGCCCAGTCGATAACGTGCTTGCAAAGGTCATGAGTTCGATCCTGACTCGGTCCTATACTTTTGTGGAGATTGATCCTGAAACAATTTCTTCCGTCATTCTCCCTTCCGCTGAATCATTTAAGAAGGGTTGTGGTCAGCTACAAGTGAAAGTATGTGCAGGAAGTACTGGTTGGTTAACCGCTTGTTCAAGCTTGCTCAGGAAAAAGTGTGCATGGTTAAGTGAACTGACCATCTAACAATGACCATAGCTGTTGACTGGGACGTAAAGCAACAATACAAACAAACAAACAGAAGGCAGTCTGCTGAGATGTGACATGATACATGGCTTCGCAGTCATGAATATCTACACTCCTTGTGAAGACCACATGTATGAAATTGAGCTACCCAAAGAAATTGACATCAAAAATCCATAGTGTATAACAACCCATACTGTACTCACTTTACATTGAAAGTTCAGGATATTTCAGTGACTAATCTATCTATCTATCTATCTATCTATCTATCTATCTATCTATCTATCTATCTATCTATCTATCTATCTATCTATCTATCTATCTATCTATCTATCTATCTATCTATCTATCTATCTATCTATCTATCTATCTATCTATCTATGTGCACTGCGACAAACATATCTGTACTGAAAAGGTCTTTTAAAATTGTTTTTGCTTAACTGTTGACATTTAGTGTCTATATACGAATTCACGCAACACCAACGTGACTGCAAAGATCGATATTTCTAAGCGTTTGACATTATAATTTGGGAGCTAAAGACCTGTATTTTCTCGTCTTTCATCGTGTTATGATTGTTGCAGCCTACTGCAAACTACGATTTTGCCATTTTTTGAAGGTTATCTTGAGGGAAACACAAAAATCAAAATATCGATAAAACATGTGGTTTTCATATTCGGCAGTACTTGACAACCACTGCTAACTGGAAGTGCGGTCCCGAGAATTGTTTAAATGGATACAATGACACATAGGAAAGCTCCTGTTTTAAGGATACAGTAGTTTGCTTTAATAGACTCTTTTCACATTGTTAGTGCGCATGCGCCAAAGTGTCTCGTTCCGCGTTATCTCCGCGAGAAAACATGTTCAGGGGCAACCTTTATACGGCTGCCTTACAATACACAATGGAATATGGAAAACAATTAAAAGAAAAAAATTTCGCAAATAAAGATTTGACAAATAGCAAAATTAAATGATAGATGTTACAAAAATAAGCGACTGTTTCCAATATTCTGAATATTCGAGATCAGAAAGATATCTAAGCATATCCACGACTGCATTTTTTCCAAATGAGCGGGTGCATTACTGTGTTGGTCATACATTTTAAAATACACTGTATCAATAATTTCCTTCCATACTATGCGTTTGCGAGCAGTGAAGAGTCTGGTTAGCTTCATGTTTATTCAATGTATACATGGTCTATGATTACATTCCACACACTTGGCGTCTAAACAGGGTCTTTCTGGTTAAAATAAGTGGTAAGATACATTTTAAAGGCCATCCCGCGAGAAAGCTGTCTTGCAGTTTTCTGACTGAGTAAGTCTCAAGCCAGTCTGTTCAGCTACAGAGACAAGCTAAAAATGAAATTTTGCAGTAAGCAAGTTCAGATATTATACTTTCCAACAAGCGAACAATAAAGGCGCTGATCAGACTGCGTGGATACGAAGACAGGCCTGCGCCTTTATTGTTCGCATGCACAAAAGTCAGGCTTTCTCGCGTCGTGATCGAGGCCCATTTTAATATCTCCCACTGTGCATCCTGTCCTTTAATCCAGTGATTTTATTTGGGATTTTGGGAAAGTACCTTTGCCTTTACATTTGGGAAAATTTTCCAAAGATTTTGGGAAAATAATCCTCAAAATACACAAAATTGGGAAAATATAGGCCATTTTTTGATTGGGAATGGTGCCTCTATAAGGCGCTAAAAATGGCCAGATAAAATCACTGTAATCCTATGCCTGGGTCCCTTTAAAAGCAATAAAAGCAGACGTGCCTGGCACGGGCATGATTGATTTATGAAGTGATTCTCTAATTTGTACTTATTATCACATATACGTAAAAGGCGCCACACAGTCTTAACCAGTGGACTGGTGTTTTAAAAATATAGATTACGAGTCTTCATCTATATCCATAATTTGTGTGTGCGAGCAGCGATGGTTCTCGCGAGCCTGCGCATAAGCGGACATTGTGTAGAAATGATGTCATTTAATGGGTATATGATTGGAGGTAATTACTGTACGATTTCCACATTTATCGCATATGGTTAGTCATTATGGCCATACACACACGTTTATTTGGTAGCATGCAGTACCATGCGTGCGCTACTGCCTGCTTATCAAGTGGGGCTGGAACCCTTAGGTCTGTTTTTTGTCTGAGCCTCCGTTTACCACATGCACCGTCTTTCCTTATGTTCACTCAGACACAACATTGGATCCGATGTGTGTGCTAGCAGCGAATGCCCTGGTGAGACTGTGCTTTTGCCCTGGCTCGTCTGAGTTGTCGATAGTCGCATAACAGACTCGTGTGTCTTATTAGTTGGCATGTGTTTCAAAAAGTTTTTGCGATTTTGTGCCTGAAGTAGAAGCGATTTCGCGCCTGACAAAGCCGATTTTAGCTCGAGATCAAAGTATATTTTGCACTAAATAAAGCGATAAATACTGAAAATTTATAAAAATGTAAATGAAAACATTGATTTATCTAATTCCTAGAAAAAGATATCTTATTCTATCGGTGAAAGGCCAAAACAATCGGCTTATAAAGCATCACTATGTGTTTTGCCAATGTAACTAATGATCACTAATTAGCAATCTGCCCCTTCATTTTCAAAAACGGCTTTATCGATTTTTCAATTGAAGAGCGATTGCTAAGGGAGTTAACCATGTGAAAGGGGTCTATTAAAAATAAAAAGTTATTGATGTGAAATTCCGTATTGGGCCTTGTGGCACTATCTTCTCCAATGTAAACGTCTCACGATGTAGGTTGAGTGACTAAAATGTAAAGTTTCCACAAATGTAATAACAATATAAAACATCAAGCTTCCTGATTTTGAATCTCTGAAATCATTTTAGTGTAGATCTATCTGTCAAAAGATGAAAATTAAAGGGGTGGACATTTTAAGTTATTTTAATTAATTAAATGCCTAATCTAATTTAAGCTTTTTGCTAAGCTTCCAAAGTGCCACTATAATCCATAGTTCTTATAATTTTATAAGCGTAAATTTGGTATGATCATTTTTCTCGCCAATTTTAAGCATGTGTCTTCTTAGGTGCTCAAAAGAACCGTCTCAATGAGATGGTTCTTTTTTGTACCCACAACATATTTTTTTTCTCACCAATATTAAAAATGTGTTTTGGGTGCTCGAAAGGACTGTCTCATTGAGACAGTTCTTTTGAGTACCCACAACATATGTTTTGGATGAGAATTAAATGGAGAAAATGGTTTTCCAACGGGCGCCTGAATAAATTATAGCTGTCTTTTATACAGCTGATAAGGTGTGCTCTCCACTGATAGACCTCGTCTTTTGGTCTATCTGCGCCCTATCTAGGTTTCGTCTTTCGCCTAAGAGCCTTGAAACCATGCAGCCATCATGGTGATCAGGGTTTTTGAGCCCCTTTTATCCCACCTTTTCGAGTTTCATCAATTCCTTCCCCTAGAAAGATTGCAAAGTAGGATCTCTTATTTATATGCTCATAATATATATTTTAACAATAGAAAAGTTCAGAGGACAGCAGCCCGTTGGACCTGCAGGAGATGGCCTAACACAAGTAGTGTCGGCGAGATGCTTGATGAGCTTGAGTGGCCATCTCTTGAGGCCCGTAGGGATCGGTCCTCCCTGCTTCTCTTTCATAAGATACATTCTGGTGCTGTGTCTATAGAAAAAGACAAGTACCTGACCCCTGCTCGCAGTTTGAAATCTACCAGGTCATCACACAGTGCCCAATATTGTAGATACCAGACCCAGACATACAGTGATGCCCTGAAGAACTCTTTTTTCCCCCGGACTATACCACAGTGGAATAGTCTTTCTCCTTTGGCGGTCAATTCCCAGACTGCTGAGGAGTTTAGGGCACTGCTCATTTAGTTAAAAACACAGCCGAAAGATTTTTTTTTTTTTTCTTCAAAATTCCAAAATTGCACTCCCTGGCGTAATGATCATAATTTGATCGTGCCAGTATTAAGAGAAAGAAAGAAAGAAAATATACTTGTACAGTCTTTCACTTTGTGTGTCGGTAAAATAGCCATGCTGGCTAATGTTTGATATGTTAAAATTGAATTCCGACTTTAAATAAAGTTTCTTGTATCTTGGTAGAAACTTTCTTTTCGAATTTAAATCTTGACAGGACAGAGGCATTGAGTGCCGCCACCCTTTACAACAGACATTTAGCGGAAACGACAAGCAGAATGAATAAAGCCAATGGACTGAGTACGAACTGCTTTGGGGACGAAACGCAACATTTTTTTTCGCTTCAACAGACGAATTAGGAATGAAACAACACAATCTGTATGATTTCTTACCTCCAAAACATTCTTTCTCTCTTTTTCTGCCATTGAATACAGATGACTAGTTATTTAAACAAGGAAAAAAAACATTTTCTGTAGCACATTTGTTCGCACACACATTTTGCTAAGTCTCAAGTATCGGCTTTTACTAAAAGTAACAAAGAGGGGAAAGATCAGGAATCGATACACAATCAAGCACCTCACCTGACCCAAGATACCAATGGGAAAGTGACAAATCACAATTAGACATCACAAACAAGAGCCAAGAGGTCCCAGCAGTGACCACAAGGCATCAATAAACAGGGGTGCACAAATGCATAACAAATACAAGACAGAAATCGGTCCGTGGAAACACCCCAAACCACCCCAAAACACCCCAAACCACCTCTAAACCACCCCAAACCACATTCTAAATACCCAGAGGTTGTGTTTGTGATAGTATCAATACTTGAAGAACACATTTAAAAGCATTTTTATTACGTCGACCTGCCATGTTAGCCCCAAACCACATATAAACCACCCCAAACCACATCTAAACCACCCCAAACCACCTCAGATCAGTCTCCATGAACACAAACAAGCTAACCTACCTCCCCCACGCCCACTTACACACCCCTCCCCCTTTCTCTTTCCTTCTCTCACTCTCTCTATCTCCCTGGACCAACACACCCACAAACAGTAAATCTTTTTTTCGCTTCACGCCATTCATTGTGAAGATCAAACATGTGATGCACCTGTAATCCTTACTCGGAAGCTAATTAGTCCGTATTTAATTTCGACTGCTTGTATGCAAAATTAGAAAAAAAGAAAAGTATGAAAACTTAACTGTCTTTAATTATTGATACTATCACAAAAACATATTCTGGGTGTTAAGAATGTGGTTTGGGGTGGCTTAGATGTGGTTTGGGGTGGTTTGGTTTGGTGGTGGTTTGGGGCTCACATGGCAAATCAACGTAATAAAAATGCTTTATAATTTCTTCTTCAATTATTGATACTATCACAAAAACATATTCTGGGTGTTAAGAATGTGGTTTTGGGATGGTTTAGAGGTGTTTTGGGTGGTTTGGATGTGGTTTGGGGTGTTTTGGGGTGGTTTGGGGTGTTTCCACGGACCCGACAGAAATAACATGAATGATCCACAAATGAAAAAAGTCAATAAGCAATGCTTATCAGATACCCCCCGCACAGTAAGAGTCAGTGAAAAAACTTGGCAAGTTATAGTTCGAACAAGAAGACCTTAGTTTTGATAAGAAGATTTCAGTAGAATCTGTGCAAACAATAATTATAAACTCCTTCATGCATATGTTCAATGTGTCTACATTGTATCTGCAAAGTATCAAATTGCTCCATCAAAAGCTGTAGTAGGAGTTGATCGGCCCATAAAGGCACTATCCATGCAAATACAAAAGCCATATAAGGGAATAATTGTCTAAGTTCAACAAAACTTATAAACTTATAAACTCCTTCATGCATATGTTCATTGTGTCTACATTGTATTGACAAAGTATCAAATAGCTTCATCAAAAGCTGTGGTAGGAGTTGATTGGCCCATAAAGGCACTATCAATGCATATACAAAAGCCATATAAGGGAATAATAAGTTCTCGCAGCTGTCATTTTGTCAAAATTATTTTTGTGAACCAAACTCCTTCATGCATATGTTCAATGTGTCTACATTGTATCGGCAAAGTATCAAATTGTTCCATCAAAAGCTGTGGTAGGAGTTGATCGGCCCATGAAGGCACCATCTATGCATATACAAAAGCCTAATAAGGGAAAAATTGTCTAAGTTCTCACAGCTGTCATTTCTTCAAAAATAAATTTTTTGTAAACCAAACTACTTCATGCATATGTTCAATGTGTTTAAATTGTATAGGCAAAGTCTCAATTTGTTCCATCAAAAGCTGTGGTAGGAGTTGATCGGCCCATGAAGGCACCATCTATGCATATGCAAAAGTCTTATTAGGGAAAAATTGTCTAAGTTCTCACAGCTGTCATTTTGTCAAAAAATATTTTTTTCTAAACCAAACTCCTTCATGCATATGTTAAATGTGTCTACATTGTATAGGCAAAGTATCAAATTGCTCCATAAAAATCTGTGGTAGGAGTTGATCGGCCCATAAAGGCACCGTCTATGCATGTACAAACTCCTTATAAGGGAAAAATTGTCTAAGTTCTCACAGCTGTCATTTTGTCAAAAATTATTTTTTCCGAACTAAACTCCTTCATGCATATGTTCAATGTGTCTACATTGTATAGGAAAAGTATCAAATTGTTCCATCAAAAGCTGTGGTAGGAGTTGATTGGCCCGTGTATGGCCTATAATAGCATAAGCATAAAGCACTATATTAAAAGCCATTTAGAACTACAAAGGGAAATAACTCTAAAAGAATTGGCCCCTAGCCCTTATTTTTTTGTCTAAAGTATTTGTCTTGCATATATGAACATGTTTGCAAGGTTTGATGAAAATCAGTGTATGGCCTATAATAGCATAAGCATAAAGCACTATATTAAAAGCCATTTAGAACTACAAAGGGAAATAACTCTAATAGAATTGGCCCCTAGCCCTTACTTTTTTATCTAAAGTATTTGTCTTGCATATATGAACATGTTTGCAAGGTTTGATGAAAATCCAGCAATGACTCTTCGAGTTATTAAGGAAACAAAGCGTTACGGACGGACGGACGCACGGACGGACGGACAACGTAAAAACAGTATACCCCCTACAAACAAAGTTTGCGGGGGGTATAAAGAAGCTACGCCTTGGAACGGACAGTAAAATATTTTAATTGGAGGGCTTAAATAAAATCTCTTTACAGAATGTGAGTAAGAGCAAAATAAATATTATATAAAATTAATCCGTGTCCGGATCCAGAAAGATGAATGAAATTGTTATCATTCCAAACGTAGGCATGGATCAAGGAACTCTAGAGTTTAAGTAATTTAAGTCTGGAAGTGTGTGTGTGTGGGGGGGTGGGTATGTAGGACCGATCCTGTTCTTTATTTTTATAAATGACCTGCCGGATAACATAAGGTCTTCGATCTGTGGCCAATCATTGGCAAATGAACTTCAATGTGGCCAAATGTCACTCTATGAGAGTGACTCGGTCATAGAGTGACTCGGCATCAGCATTACAAACAAATTCTCTTTGATTATTCCCTTCACAAGAAAACTATGGAAAAGTTCAGTTGGCAAAATACCTTGGTATAACCATCTCTGATAATATGGATTGGGGTCAACACATTTCAGAAATTTCTTCCAAAGCAACTAAGGCACTCGGTTTTCTTCGCAGGAATTTGGCTTTTGCAACTAGGAGTACTAAGGAAGTTGCATACAAAACTTTGGTTAGGCCTAAACTAGAGTATGCAGCACCATTTTGGAGCCCTTACTCAAAGCTTTGGATTAATCAGGTAGAGAAAGTTCAGAGGACAGCAGCCCGCTGGACCTGCCGGAGATGGTGAAACACAGGTAGTGTCGGTGTGGTGCTCGATGTGCGTGAGTGCCATCTCTCGAGGCCTGTAGGGATCGGTTCTCCCTTCTCCTCTTTCATAAGATACATTGTGGTGCTGTGTCTATAGAAAAAGACAAGTACCTGACCCTGCTCACATTTTGAAATCTACCAGGTCATCAAACAGTGCCCAATATTGTAGATACCAGACATACAGTGATGCTCTGAAGAACTTTTTTTCCAAAGACTATTCCACAGTGAAATAGTTTTTCTCCTTCTGTGGTCAATTCCCAGACCACTCAGGAGTTGAGGGCACTCCTAAATTAGTAAAAAGCACAGCCAACAGATTATATTTTCTTTTTTCTCAAAATTCTAAAATTTGCGTAATGATCAGTATCGATTGAGCAAGTGTCTAAAGAAAAAAGAAGGGGGGTGGGGCCGGGGGGCGGGGGCGGTCACGTGGTAAAGGGTGGTGATTTTTTAGTTCCAAAACAAGATGGTGGAGCACTGCCTACATGGGTGTAAATATTTGTATAACTTGATTTATTGTGGAGTACTCCAAAGTGTCCAGTTTTACTTGTTTTAGGTGGTTGTTCTGGCACATAGAGTACTAATCCAGTCGGCCCAGTACACTGTCTTATTGCCAGTTATATCGCCTCTCCGACCTTTTATCCGCTAATGTTGTCTGCTGATAAACAAAATATTAAGCAAACAGTTTGGACCAAGATCCGGTCTAACACATTGTTGGGCCTGATCTGGATTCAAGCAGTTATTGCTTAAAGGAGGCACAGTTTGTATGACTGTGCATGTCAAAACAAACCTACTAATTATCCCTTAAGACAAAGTTGGAATCCAACTGTTTGTCATTCTGTTGATATTGACTGAATTTGTTTTGAAGAAGTTAAATCATGAAAAATCAGCAGACGACACAAATGCTAAAATCATATTACCTCTCAACTATTTAACAAAAACTGTTAAAGTAGACAAATGTTTTATTTTTATTAGCTGATATTAACAATATTAGTTTTATTACTATGCCCAAGCAAAGTCAGAAAAAAACACCACAATATCAAATAGCTTGGATCCTGATCCTGTAATCTGTACCTGAGATGTAGGGCCTGATCTGGATCTAAACTCTTTGCAAAGTGAATAAAGAGATGGAACAAGCAGGTGGCCCTGACAGGTGCAGCTTTACTGTGAATACAGGTATATGGGCAGCATAATGTGAAAAACTGTCTTTGGGTTTGTGACCAAGTAAATCTAAAATACAGTTTACCCACTTGCTTCACAACAACATGCAGCAACTGAGCTGGATCCATACCACATACAATATAAATGTGAATAAATGCAGAAAAAAATACTTTGCCATTGAATAAAATCCTCAAAAGATGAATACTGTGCAGAAAAAATCCCCATGGGGAAAAATACCTGCGGGGAAAAATTCCTGCGGGGAAATATCCCCGCGGGGATTTTTCCCCATGGGGAAAATAAAAATGTTAATATATACTTGAAACATACTCAAATGTGTCAAACAGATTGCAAGAGTGAACCTAAGCTTGATTTTAGACCCTTAAACAGATGTTTTAAAAATCCCCGCGGGGATTTTTTCTCCAAAAATCCCTGCAGGGAAAAATCCCCGCGGGGAAAAATGAAAAATTGTTATTTCTGGTGGACATTCATTTTTACACACCATTAACATGAGATCTTGTCATATTTGAATGAAAAGATGAGTTTTAAAATTTTCGAAAATCCCCGCGGGGAAATTTTCCGCACGGCGAAAAAATCCCCGCGGGGATGGTGAAAAATCCCCGCGGGGAAATATTTTCCCCGCGGGGATTTGCAAATCCCCGCGGGGATTTTGACCTTTGCCGTGGAATTATTTCTAGGTCATAACAGATTTTAAGCCAAAAACCTATAGAATTTCCTCAGTAGGGTCTATTATACTGGAAATAAGTCATTTTAGCTTTCTATGTCAACTAAAAGTACTAGGTCATTTTGCCAAAAACTGGTTTGGCAAAAAAATTCCGGTGGCAGTTCGTTGTAATTCTAGGCCCAGATTGTCTTGCTTTTTCGTAAAAATATATAAACACTATGAGCGGGACATGTGATTTCCAACAGTGTGATATTTTGAGAAGTGTATACTCAGACAAGCCTGTGCAGTCCCCAATTAAGCTTTAAAGCTGTTCGGCCAGTAGCTTTACAGTCATATAATTATCAAGCGACTAGCAAAGGCTCAGATCAGAGCGCAGGCTGATCTGAGGCTTTGCTGATGGCACATACCACATTGTTGGAAATCTCATGTCGCGGCTCATATATGCCTGACTCTTCAGGAACTATAAGTGCATTTGTTCATAAGCTTTGTAAATGAGCACATTTATACTGCTGACAATCTAACCAACTAGTGACGAATGGGCTTTCCCATCCTTATCATTTGGATAAATCCACTTTCATTTTAGGGGCAGCAGAAGTGACTTTTCATTTTTATTTTGGATTTTATTATATACATGTATACATAGGCAGTGGAACCGCACGGTTTATCACGGTGGAGACAAGGATGATCCCGGGTTGCGCCAATATCGCCTCGACGTCGTCCCGGTGGAGACACGGTTGCTCCCGGCGTCTTCCCGGTTTACCACGGTATTTGACAGCCTTCCTGGTTACTCCCGGTGAGTCCCGGTTGTTTTAAACATTTTAAAACAACCGGGGACACGAGCCGGTTCAACACGGTTCACCCCGGATCTCCAAGGTTGTCCACGGTGTGGCCACGATTGTGCCACGGTTCATCCTGGATCATCAAACCGGGATGAACCGGCACCTTAAACCGGGACGGTGAGAACGGGGCTTTACTGATCCAAAAGGTAATCATTAGGGTAAAGTCGGGTAAATCTGGACACCAGGTAAATTCGGACACACATTTGCGAACAGTGTAAATCCAGATGAGACGGCTCCTTATGAGCCGTCTCATCAGGATTTTCACTGTTTGCTTAGTTAAATTATTTTTTATTTCAATATTTGAAATATGAAACAAACGAGGTCGCTGTCCGAATAAAGCTGTCTGTCCGAATATACCCGACTTTACTCTAATTGAGTTTGGGTTCCCTGTTCCGTTAACTTAACAGGTAAGCGACGTTGAGACGACAGTAAACAAAACGATATTTTATACAAGAATAAAGTTGTTTCTATCTTACCTGTAAATACGCATGCGCGGATCCAGAATCAGGACAAGGGATCTGGAGCGACCCCCCCCCCTCCTCTCCACGGAAAATAACGAGTGTTATATGTTTCCTACTAAAGAATATTGGTTCCGACCCCCTCGAGATATTATGCAAAAATGCAGCTTATTGAATTTGAAAGGGACATAATCGAAGAATTTCGGCTCATTGATTTATGTTTTCAGAAAAAGGTTATCTTTTGGAAAAAAGAACTGAAAATGTAGATTGTGCAAGTTTTCTTTGCCAGACCAGCTAGTTATATGGCAATTATCGATTATAAAAGTTATTTGAAGCCCTGATTAACAACCTCCAGTCTCCTGGAAGCTTCGGTTCTTACATGTACATTAACATTTGTCATACTGTATTTTTACATAATCATCTTTTAACAAGAAGCAGTTGTTAGCATGTATTTTCACCTACTTTGGAAAACAGTGTGGGTCCTCGTCAGAAAGCTGATCTTGATCTACGATGTTTACAAAGAGGATAAATTGGGGTTTAGCAGTACAAGGATAAAATAGCAAGACGCTTTAATAATAACGACAAGAAAGCCATGTCACACTGTGACGACCTACAGTAAAAGGTCCTTCAATCATGTACAAACAAAATGATCGCGATCGTCGATTACATGTATATGAAGGCTGATAAAAAGGGCCATTGTCACCTTGTGTATGCACAAGAAGTAAAACTAGTTCATGGCTACAAGTTCTAAATCGTTCAATGAATACAAAGCTAAACAGGTAATGCAATTTACCATCGCGTCTCATTAGTTATGTTCCCTGGATACCAGATTGCTGGCTTATGGAGATTTTTCGGCTGCGCCATATGATATCACTTTCCTTTGCTTATTTCAAACAACCAGGTTTAGTTGGAATTTCGCACTTTAGAGCACCTGCTAAAATATCTCATTGGTTAATAATCAGACTGTCCACTCGAACTTCTCATATATAGTTGCGGGAGGCCATGGCCGTCCGCTTATATAACGTTCATGCAAAACACACATCAAATTCAGATTTTGACCGAACCTTTATGCCGTGCTCAATCTATATTTTTATTCACTGCCGAACAACGAGCGGGGTACCATATATCGTGGGTTGACCTACAGCGCAAGGCAAACTGTCCGTGAAATCTGTAGGGCTACCTATAGCGCGAGGCAAACTCGTTTTCGATTTTAATTTTCACTTAACTGTTAGCATAATCGTCGTGCGGTGCATTGAAACACCCCAAATCACTCCAAAACATCCCAAATCGACCCAAAACACCCCACCTCCACCAAAACATTACCCTATTTACTCGCAATATTATATGATGAACGATTTTTTTAGGACACTCATTGCCTCTTGGGGGTCGTGCCCCCAGCCTCCACCCTGGGTCCGGCACTGGCATTGTGCAAGAATACATACAGTGATAGGGCTAAACGACCGCCAGCATTTTCGAAAAGCTAATGCTTGTTTGTGGTCCAACGTTTACTGAAATTTCAAAGTCTAGAGATACAGACTGAAGCAGCTGCACTTTTCTTCTCAGGAAAATGTCAACTGAAACAGAAAGTAAACATTTTTAGACAAATCTATTCATTGCAAAGGTATCTCTTGAACACATTAAAATCAATTTTTAACTTAAGCTGTCTTATTCTATATTTGATAATTCCAGTACTTTCATATCACTGAATTTCAAAAATAATGTTGAAATGTCATCTGCTAACCGATGACCTAAGCTAGCCGTTGCGTTTAAAGTGACTGTCCCTACCGAGGTCCTTACGATAATTAAAGGTGAATCTCACCAAAGTTTAGTGTTAGTGTGTTCTCTTTGCACCCAGGTTTATTAATTTTGCATGCTTTTTTTGTCATTGGCATTTTTTTAAAAAATCTTTCAGAAATACCATCAGAATGTCAAAACGTTTGGATCCTGATCAGGCCCTACATTTTATTACCAGTACATAAAACGTAACAAACCCTCCACCATGGAACACGATCCAGTCGGTCCTCTCGAGAAGTTATCAACTGTACAAGTGTAACAAACAGCTATATACATATAAAAACTGGCTTACTTCTAAAAACGAAAAGGCAAATTAGATACCTTACCACTGAGCTAGAATCCAGATTAACCATGGAGCCTTAGGATTTCCTAGGCTAACTGTGATGAAATAACTAGATGTAGATGGGTCAGTTTCAATATGCCCCATAGAGGACAAAGATAAAGCTGAAATCTTGAATAACTTTTTGCGTCAGTTTTTACTGTTGAAGGAGATTTGGAATAACCTGACTTTGAGCCAAAAGTGAATGAGATTGACAATATAGATATAATCAATATAAAGCCAGAAAAAGTACTTAAACAATTAAAGAACCTTAATGTGTCGAAATCCTGTGGCCCTGATAACTGTCCATTTTTCCTAAGAGAATGTGCTGATGAGATATCTCTCCCATTATCTGAGATTTTCAGAGATCCATATCTACTGGAGAGGTACCAAATGACTGGAAAAAGGCTAATATAACTTGTATTTTCAAGAAAGGCAACAAGCAAGAACCAGGAAACTACCGACCTGTATCACTGACTTCAGTTTTATGTAAACTTCTGGAAAGTAATATCAAGGAAGAAGTAATAATTCATTTGTCCAGACACAATTTGTTATCGGACAGTCCATTTGGGTTAAGAAAGAATAGGAGCACAATTTTAAAACTTTTAACTGTGATGGAAGACTGGACTGATGCATTAGATAATAATTTACAAGTTGATATAGTGTATTTAGACTTTAAAAAGGTGTTTGATAGTGTTCCTCATAATAGATTAGTAAATAAACGGGAAGGGTATGGTATAAAAGGGTCATTGTTATTGTGGCTTAAGAACTTTTTAAAACAGAGACAACAAAGAGTATTTATTAATAGTAACCTTTCAAAGTGGACAGATGTATTATCAGGTATACCGCAGGGATCTATTCTACGACCAATTTTGTTTATACTATATATAAACGACCTGCCAGGAGTCATGGGAAGTGTATGCAAATTGTTTGCGGATGATTGTAAACTATATCATAATAAAGCATCAGAGGTTGATCAAAAGGAGTTGCAAGAAGATATAGAAATACTTTGTAAGTGGAGTAAAGATTGGCTGTTTGGTTTAAACATCATAAAGTGTAAGGTGGTCTCTTTTGGTAATGTACAATTTGATTATGAATATGGAATAACTGACACCCAGAATAACTTGCATGTACTTTAAATAGAGGACTCTGAGAGTGACCATGGCATAATATTTAAAGATAACTTAAAGTTTGATGAGCATATTAATAATAATGTTAACAAAGTGAATCGAATCATCTAAGGCTTGATTAAGACGAAATTTACTTATATGAACAAAGACCTGTTTTTCACACTTTATATTTTTAGCCAGGTCATATCTTGACTATGGAAACCTAGTATTTTACCCAACCGCCAAGAAATATTAACAAATCCTGGAAAATGTCCAATGCAGAGCAACACGTTAAGTTCCTGAATTGCTCAAATTCTTCTATAAAGAGCGTTTAATCGAGTTGAATCTTCCTACACTGGACTACCGTAGAAAGAGATTTTATTATACACAAGCGTTCAAGATAGTTCATAAAATAGATGACATTGATATGAGTACATTTTTACCTCCTCGGAAAATAATCAGCTAAGATGACATAACTTGAAATTGAATAAACCACGTGCAAATAAATCAATTAAGTAACATACACTTGCACTGAGACATATCCCAGTTTAGAATAGCTTACCATCGGAAGACGTAAATTCAAAGACAGTTATGGAATTCAAGACAAAATTAGACAAACTATGGAGATCTCAAAGGTTTGACCATACCAACATATATGAAGTAGTTCTCAATTAGCCGGAAGCGACGATAAGTAAATCATTATTTGAGGGGAATTTTAAGCCGAACTGGCTTAAGAAATTTCCCAGAAGACAAAAAGTAGACAAGAGACAAAAGGTATAGGTATTATATGCATTCCTCGTTTATTAGACTTCGATTGAGGAATACCTATGTATGACCTACACCGGTATATACTGCTGGGAAGACAGGTTTATTTATAGACAGAGGTGTTTTTCCTGTTACAGGGGGTTACTCTACCACTATTAAGTGTGTTCATGAGCAGAGTCTTACTGGAGTATGCATATTTCTCGTGTTTTGTTTGCTTATAATTGATCACCTATATACAAATCAATAACTAAAACAAACATTGCTTAGAGCTTGAAATCTCGTACATGAAACACTGAAAAGAGTGGTTTCAGTAAAACACTAAAAATGTTCTTCTTTAGTAACTTTAATATGCTATGCGATGGATATAAGCTTTTTTAAAAGCTAACCGTGTAGTTCTATATCGCCGTCTCAGTCGAGGGGAAATCACAGTGTAGGAGCGGCAGTTTACAGTGTTTGAGATTGTTTCGTCTTTTGGAATTCTGTATAGCGAGAATCGGACACCTGGAGTGAAACAATGTACATTGACATGATAAGTAATATAGGTACATTTCTCAAGTTATGATTAAAAAGCCGGACTGTTCTGGTCCGTTTGATGCATCAGTATATTTGGAACACCTCAAGAAGACAAACGGCAGTTGTAAAGCGTTATTAGTGTAATGCACAAGTCTCAATCATCTTTGCATGCAAAAATATGCATCATCACATCATAGACAAAATGTGTATTGACCGCATTATCAAACATATCACAGACTGTTTTCACAAGGAGCACATTATAGAATCATCTGTTTGTGGAATGTTATCTTAGAAGCGGATCAGCATTGGAGATAAATCATGAAAATTCTGTATAAATAGACTTTAATCACATCGAAAGCAAATGTTACCACCAATACAACCTCCTACTTGATAATGGATGACCCTTTGAGGCCGCTTTCAGCATCTTGCCTATTCCAGTTTCTCCTCTAAACATCCCGGGCTCCCATCCATCCGGGCTTGCAAAATAGATGACCTGCTTGGTGCCTCTGCAGCAGAGCTGCTGATAACTTATAGCAGGGCTTGTAGGCCTTGAGCTGGCTATAGACTTCCCTCCCCCCAGGGGGAATTTTGTACAATTATGATTTTCTGAAACTACATTATATAAGACACAAAATAAAAGATGTTAGCCCTCTGAGAGTGGCAGCGTTAACGTGTAACATCACGTTATATACGTTACCCCCCGAAATAGCATTTAATGTCCCTGATTATGTCTCAACCATGGCATGTTCGTACAGATTGCATGCTGACACAGGTCTATGAACTTCTAATAACACAGTTACACATTTTTCGTATTAATTTTATAATTATCTTGGGTTATTACCGTTATATACGTTACTTAGAGTTTCCTGCATTATTTCCGAGTATCGGTATGGTATTTATTGAATATACGTGCATTACATTTGTCACAGAATATTGTAAATCTATAAGGCTGCTACTTAAATGATTTAAAGTTCTTATTATGGTTGGCTTACACTATTTTTCAGGCCCATGTTATGTATGTTACTTTCAAAATAGCATTAAACATTCAAGTTAATGTCTCTAAAAAGCCCTGTTTATACTTATTTGCATGCTGGCACAGGTTAATGTACTTCTTATTACAAGGTTTACCTATTTTAAGTATTCATTTAATAAATGCCCTGAGCTTTAACTGTTATATGAGTTACCAAATGATACATAAGTTATTCTGAGTATCTGTATAGCAGTTGTTGACTATATATGTATAAATTCTGTCAGAGAATTTAGAAAATGTACAGCTCAGTTCTGGGCAGGGTATATGGATATAATTCAGATGGTGTTGCCACTGATTAGGGTAACAAAGAAAACAACTTTGAATTGCATGTCAGCTCTATCTGTATGCCTTGTTCCCAATGTTCATTGCAAACGATCACAACAACTACACACAATATGTACCTGTGTAACTGATTACACTCATAAATTTGTCTGATACACATCGCAGATGCAAATAACTTCTCGAACAAAATGGGTTTATTGTGACACAACCACTGGTTCTTTGCTTGAGAAATGCTTTTGACATAACTATCAGGCAAACAATAAAGAGGTATTATAGGCTTCAGCAACTAGAACTACGCTTCGTATTACAGATGGAATGGTCTATTACTCAACACATCAGAGCTTAATATATTGAAACAACTCTTCAATAAACTGAAATGAAATACGAGTACTAGAGGCAGTTTCAGGCGTCACCAATCTTTTTAGCTCTAGTTTTGAAGACAATGAATTGTGCTTTTTGTCTTTCGGTGTTCCTGCTAAGCCTGGCATAGCTAATATCTTATTGAGGCTGACAACATTGGCAGGAAGGCTGTTGCAGACTGCGTTGAATCACTTTTAGTTAAAAAAATATGTCTTTCACAACCCCATTAAATGCTACAAGCTAATAAAGTTTTGAGGTTTGCGAGGTCAAGCAAGAAGATATTGTCCAATTGACAAAACTTAAACAGCCAGATGAGAGCTTAAAGGAGCGTCTTTGGTCAGCATGCCCTTCTTTCTATTGGACATATTGTTGACCTTGAGTTGACATTTCAGTTCCTTCTGGGACCTCTACCATGGTCACTGTCAACTCCTGATAGAATGTCCACCAAAACGTACAAGTCCAAACTTCCGCATGGCTTGCAATCACACATTGAACCAAAATTAGATTGGCCATGTAGTGCTGCACATAACTTTGATGTTAATGCCATAACTTCAGAGAATAATAGCTTTTCCTGTCACCTTCAATGATCTGATGGCACCAGTATTCAACCAGGCACTTAAGGCAGGGCATGTTGGTTTTGTCACTGATACATATATACAATGTATAAGTAGCAGTCTATGGTGTATGCAACAAAAGGTGCACCTTCTGAATGTCAACAACATTGGCCAGGATATGGGGGAAGAGATTTACAGTAATACACTGTTTAACAGATTGTGACACTACCAATGTGTTAGTACCACGGAAAGGTTATTCCTACCAAACTCATAGAGAAACCCTCCCCCCACTAGTTCATCAACATTCTAAGCATGGTAGGAAAACAAATAAAGAATTGCTCTAGGCACTCATCTGTGATATGAAGCCCTAACATGTGTATTTATGTAATTGTGAATAAGCTGCAGTATGACATGTTTCTGAAAAAAGTACCAAAGCCATACACATAAACTGACTATTGCAAATGGCATGAACATGAGATGAGTCGGTGGAGGTCACCTCCACCCTGCTTTTCTGTCCTTAGGATGTACATACAGAGATTGAACTATCAAGTATTTCCCATGAAAACAAGTGAGGCTTTCCAGATATGGACAAAATGTATGGAAAATAAATGGGAAGGAAATCGAGTACCTTTGGGTGAAAGAAAACTTGACTGTACCCTTACAAAAGAGCCACAGAATTATATTTCACATTTTGTGTGATATGGGGTTACTTTGTTCAAAACTCAACAACTCGAACCATATAAAAGATAGAAAAATAATATTTGCAGTTTCCAAAAGGTACATAAACATTCTTGAGGTAGTGAGCACGTTCACATTAAAAAAATATCAAACTATATTAGTTTCATAAATCATTTCTATAGGAATAATGAAAAAAAAGTAACATACGTAACACTTTGGTATGCATATTTGTTTTCAAAGGTCCATATCTGTGATGCAAAACTAGCTTACTAGGATGATATAGCCAATTTGTAAACCTTACCTTATTGTTTGCACTTTTCAGAAGTCATGTCATTTACTAAAATTATCAAAGATGTTGATGGGTATTATATATAATTGGCTGTTACAAGGTAATGGTGCCATTACCAGAATGCTAGCATATTGCAAAATCCTTGCAAGATGAATCTAAAAGAGGATTAATAAGCTGTATAGGAAAATTCTTTAAACCCTTGGATAATATAAGAAGATTTGCTCTATAACTTCTACCTGATGGGTTTTCTTTGATCTTTTAAGTTGTTACTCGCACATTGCACTGCATGTTACAAACTTTCCATGAGTATTATGTTAACTATATTTGATGTCTCTATAAAAGAAAAGCGGGTTTTTGGTAGTTTATGCTTTGAGTTACTTCCTCTGCAAATGAGTCAGAGTAAAAGGAAGTACATGGACCTGTGCATACAAGCAGCTAGTGTTGGAGATCATATCTTGAACGTTTAATGGTATTTAGAGAGTAACGTATGTAACCTGGGCTGTAAAATAGTGTAAGACACCATAATATGGAACTTTGATTCATTTGAATAGCAGCTATATAGATTTACTACGTTCAATGACGGATGTAATACATGTATAGTCAATAACTGCCATACTGATACTTGGAAATAACATATGAAACACTAAGTAACATATACAACGGCAAAAACTCAAGACATTTATAAAATGAATGCTACAATTATGTTACTGTGGTATAAGAAGTTCTTAAACCTGTGCCAGGCTTAAAAAAAAGTGGGAATATGTCATGTTGGAGGCATTTTCAGGAAAATCAAATGTTATTATGCGGGTAACATAGGTAACATAATGTTACCCGCTAACGCTGCCACTCTCAGAGGGCTAACATATTTCATTTTGTGGCTTATATAATGTAGAATCTAGAAATTATAGTGTACGAAATTCCCCCTGGGGGAGGTGGGGTCTTCAGCCAGCGCGAGGCCTAGAGAATTACATTTTACATTTTTGTGTGTTATGGGTGTACCATATTCAACATCTAATAACTCAAAAAGTATATAAGATAGAAACAAAATGCTTGCAGTTTTGAAAAGGTAAATAAAAATTCTTTAATATGATACCAAATTAATAAACATAAACTGGTTTCAATAGAATTTAAGACAAACTATATTAGATGCATTTATCATTTAAATGGGGGTTCAATGAAACAATGTAACATACACTACATCCGGGGTGACTATATTTGTTTTCAAATGTCATTATCTGTGGCCCAGTAATAGCTCACTTAGAAAATATAACCAATTTGGAAATCTTACTTTATCTTTTGCACTTTTCTGAAGTTAAAAAAGAACTTTAATTATCAAATATTTTTAGGGTAACGTATGTAACAGGCTGTTACAGCTTAACGCTGCCATTGTCAGAGGGCTTACATGTTGCAAAATCCTTGCAAGACATTGGGCTTCAAGAAAAATATGGTCTTCAAAATTCCCCCTGGAGGGGGGAGGTAAACCATATCCAGCCAGTGGTCTATTGAGTGCCATGTATCTCAAGTCAGGTAAAAGTCCCACAAAGTTAGAGGCAAGGTTTCGATATGGCTGAAATTGTTGACCGGGACCTTAAACCTCATATAAGCATGTGTGTGTGAAATCACTTTTTTTCTATCATAGTATTTGTATAAACTTAAAACTTTTTTGTATTTTGGTATTTAATTGTGGCGCTTTATGGGTTAACTGTTATCTCAACATTTTGAACGTCTGCAGTTATATTACTACATAACATAAAAACCCAGATTGAGCTTTTCTGCGACCAGACCAACTTTTTTCATGTCGATGCTTCTATCACTTAATTAAAAAATAAATCGCTTGATTTCTTACGAGTTAAAAACTAATGGCACGCCAAGGCCTATCAACCCTTAAAGCGCCAATCACGACTGCAGCAGACGACAAATTTTGCAGCATCTTTCATAATTTTCAAAGAAAATAAGGTATGATAATTTATGAGAACCGTCTGCCAGCAGACGATTCTCATTAAATACCATGCCTTAATTGTTATTTTTGAAAAAGCGGAAAATTTGAAATTGTCGTCTGCTGCAAATAATGAGTGGCACTTTAAGGGTTAACTGTAATCACAACATGTTGAACGTCTGTAATTATATTACACTAATAGGCCTATAACGTGAAAACCCGGACTGGGCTTTTTCTGCGACCAGGCACATTTCTTTATGTCGATGCTTCGATCACTGACTTAAAAAAATCGCTTGAATATCTGATGGCACATGAAATCTTAGCCAAGGCCTATCAACCCTTAAAGCGCCAATCACGACTGCAGCAGACGACACATTTTTTGCAGCAACTTTCATAATTTTCGAAGAAAAATAAGGTATGATAATTGATGGGAATCGTCTGCCAGCAGGCGATTCTCATGAAATATCATGCCTTATTTGTTATTTTTGAAAAAGCCGCAAAATTTGAAATTGTCCTCTGCTGCAAATTATAGGTGGCTCTTTAACTCAACATGTTGAACGTCTGCAGTCATATTAAGGGGACGTTGCTTTCAAAAGCTCTTACTTTTATGATTTTTTCCTGTACAAAAAAATGGCTATGTTATCACGGAGACGAATACCTTTGGCTATATTGATATATAAACAATTTATACATTCCACACAGATAATTTTACGCCCCAACATACAACTTTTAAGCACTCCGCAGCATGCTTATCTGTCGTTTTTAGTAACTTCCTGGTTTTATTCCGTTTACAATATTGTGACACGCTTGGTGAAAGTTAGAGAAATACATTCACATATACATAAACTACAATTATCCGACTACAATATGGGAGAATATTTTTGCCCAAATGTACAAAATACTGGTAGAAAATATTTTTTCCAATTTTTGCTTATACATTTTTCAAGGACAAAGGCAAAAATGTAAATATTACCAGAAATTCAAATGTTTGGGTAAAATTACCTTCCCATATTGTAGTTGGATAACTGTAGTTTTTGTTCATGTTAACATTTTTATCTACAGTTCACTCTAAAACGACTAATAAGCGTGCTGCTGAGTGTTCAAAAGCTGTATGTTGGGGCGTAAGGTGATCTGTGTGAGATGTATAAACTGTTTGTACAACAATATAGCCAAAGGTATCCGTCTCCATGATAAAGTTTATACAGGAAAAAGTTCAAACAAGTAAGAGCTTTTGAAAGCAACAACTCCTTAATGACATGAAGAACCAGATTGAACTTTTCCTGCGACAAGGCCCGGGTTAATTTTCATGTCGATGCTTCTATCACTGAATTAAAAAAAAAATAATTCGCTTGATTTCATATGAGTTAAGAGCTAATGGCACGTGAAATCTTAGCCTAGGCATACTAAAGCCATGTTTCCTTCATTCTCAGAGGATGATATCATATTGTAGGAAGTATAAAAACGCCATTGATATTAAATTGAGACATGACGTAAGGAAATACTCAACTTGCCTCTGGTAAAACTGGGCTAAAATAAAAGCAGCTTCAAAACAAAAATTAGAAAACTTGGAAAAATATAAGTTCAGTTTCTGTTGTAAGTATAATTTTTTGCTGATTTCCAAGATCAATGTAAGCTCTCTATTCCATTTATAGTATGTAGAATTCGGCTTTTTATTTTTATTTTTTTTTTTGGGGTGGGGGGGGGTACTTAAAGTGGTTAATCACTATTTTAAAACATGCGTTAACCAGGCCTCTAGATAATATGTGTAATTGAAAATTCTTATTCTTATTTTCCAACTAAAACAAATATGTTCTGGGTACTGAAAAGAACCGTCTGAATGAGACGGTCTTTTTGAGTTCCCAAAACAAATCTTTTAACTGATTGGTATGAGAGAAAAAACAGTTTTTCGCTTAAAATTTGGCTTAACTGGACATACTATGTGATTTATTCAATTTGATAATAGTGATTGCCATAATATGCAGACACCCTCTTTTAACCTGCATGAACATGCACTAAGCATACGATTTTAGCCGTCTCGTAGATCATTAAATAATACAGTATCACAAAAGTAAGAAGTATTGTAAAGTTTATTTTATTCAGATTTTTAAAATATATTCGGAATAGACACACATAATTTCACTATGATAATCAAACAAAGGCGTTCTACTAATTAGGCGTACACTATCCCTAATTGACATAATTACAAACACCATTTTTTTCAAATTGCCCTGATATTTTTAAAAGGACCTCTGACGGTGGTAATGGGAATCACAGTGTATCGCTGCCTATAATTTTGATAAAAATTAAAGTCTATCAAATGCTTCCATCTTCATATATAAGCTCGCTGTTGGTCCCTATTTTATGATTTTGCATTTGATTTCCTATTTCCATAAATGTACGGCTTTATTTTGGGGCTCAAATGGTCACTTTTTGTATTGTACATATAGGAAATAGAAAAACATTTTTACAACATCACCCCCCCCCCCGAGTCCGAACTAATACTTTTGCACGCAAGTGTTTTCTTATATTTGACATAATATATGTGAAAAGCTAGTTGGGACTCGGGGGAAAATGATATCCCACAGCCCAAAATGTGACGTCTGGGCAAGCCCGAACGTTAGCATTTGGATTTTTGGTGTGCTCTCTTGAAAATCTTTGTTTCCAGTATAATGAAATAATTAGTACAAGTAAGCTTCCTTTTCATTACCCATTAGTCATGAAATATTACAACGTTTTAGCATATTGTTCTTTAGATTAGGAAAATTTTCCTTTTACTTAATTCAGTTAGTAGATTATTTTGCACATATACTGTATCTATCCACTACACATAAACTATAGTGCGTCCAGCTAATAGAGACTGGGCGTGTCAGACAGAGCGCTGTCATACACTGTCAAATAAGACTAGTCTGCAGTAAATCGGGTGTAATAGCATATGTAAGCTTTACTCGTGCAACCAACTGAAGCCCAGATGACAAGGGTGACAAACTTTATACGTAAGCATGCCTGGTAAACGTGTATCTTTAGTATGCTGCTGAGGACATGCTGCATTTCATATGTTGTGAAGTTCTGGGGAGGGTAGGTTTGCACTTTCTTCAAATTCTGTCTGTATAGCAAATAAAGCCTGATACAATAATACAATTTCACCAATTAGAATTAAGCGGGACAAGGGTTAAGTATCTTGATCACGTGAAAAAGGCAAACAAACATGAAATTGGTCTTATCCCATATCCGAAAAAGTCTCTGATAATCGCTCATTCTGGTATGTCCAGAGAGACTAGATGTCTAAAAGTTGTTCGGAGTCTTCTTCAACTTGCATACTTTGTTTATGCGAGAAGCAAAAGCCCTGGCGAGGTCATGCGTACATGCATGCTCGTAAGAGCATTCAGCACACGCGGATGTAATAAGAGCCATCATCTTGTGTGCTGACCAATTTTTCATTGCGGACCATTATTTTATTTTCTTATTCAGTATTTTAATTTGAATAATTAAAATTTCGAAACATTGTCAGAGTGCATATACTAGTCAGTCTCCTTGTTATCCAAATTAATTCGAGATGCCTTTTTCTAACAATGGGCTCAAAACTACAACAGGTATACACAGGTATACAGCTGTAAAGCGTTTTACGGGTGAATAAATACACTCTGTCTAATGCCCAGGGCCCGGAATTACAATGCCTCCTTAAAGTTAAGCAAGACTTAAGTTAAGTATTGATATTTCAACATGCCATATTAGATGCTAAATAAATTGCCTGGATCGATGTGGTATTTGAAGTCAAAGATATCATTCTAATCTTCAGAAAAATTAAAACTATTTTGATTTTAAACAGTTTTAAACGTTATTTTTCGCATCCTGAAAAATCAATACTTAACTTAAGTCTTCCTTAACTATAAGGAGGCATCGTAATTCCGGGCCCAGGTCACACATTCACGGATTGGACGCCGGATTAGCCACGGTTACGATCCGCCATCATTCGTTGCAATCCGTATTGGTCCGTAGATTTCCGTGTTGCATCCGTTATCATACATAGTAGTACTTGAACATCCTTGACCATCCTTGACAGATTTTGAACATGTTCAAAATTTGACCACGGATCAAACAACCATGGCACATCCTTACTAAACCGTGTTAGAACGTACTGATCCGCTTTAGTCCGTATTTAAATCGTACTTAGTCCTTACTTATTCGTACGGTACGATCTCAATAAGTTGCATTACGGATAGGTAGGGATTAGCAAGATTCTCAAGGAAGTTAAACGTTTTGCTACGTAATACCAAGGTAAAATACGGAATGAGTACGGTCCACGACGGTTTATATCGAATTAGCCAGCCCAGGAGATTCAGTTTGGTCTTGTTAGATAGAGCTATCCTGTTTGCCCTTCCCGTCTTGGGCTACAGTTGATAGCTGTACATGGATGTTTAACCATTTGACGCCTTAATGAGTACTTTGACCAACAGCGAAGACCAAGATGCAATGCCACAAAATGCTGCATTTCATCAGGATATGAACTGTTTGTTAAGGTAAAAATAAAACATCAAAGTTTGGAAGATGTGACCTGTGATCTCATATTATATAGATATACAATGAGCAATTCCATCTTAATTTTATCAGTCTGTATGAGATAATCCATTAGAACATAAAGGATTAAAGAACAAAACTTCCATGTGCTGACACATATGTATAACTACTGTCCGCTTTGATTTCCCCAGTCTGCAATATGTTTAAAAAAAGTACCTCCACGAGGGTATACAGCGACCTCGACGCGAGAAAACCTGATTTTTCCATTTCTAAAGACAGGTTTCTCGTGATGGGATCCATGACATTTCGTCTAAAACTATTTCGTCTAAAAGACATTTCGTCTAAAAGACATTTCGCCGAATACGACATTTTGTCTAAATTTCGTCTAAAAAGTCTAAATTCGTCTAAAATATATTTTTTCGTCTAAATTTTATTTACACATATAATGGTTGGTTGGTTGGTTGGTTGGTTGGTTTTGTTGCTTTACATCCTAAGTCAACAGCTATGGTCATTGCGGGACGGTCAGTTCACCTAACCACACTTTTCCCTTGGCAGGCTTGAACAAGCGGTTAACCAGTAATTTGTGCACATACTTTCGCTTGTAACTGACAACAACCCTTCTTGAATGAATCAGCGTAAGGGAGGAGAATGACCGTAGAAATTATTTCATGATCAATCTCCACGAAAGTATGGGACCAAGCCGGTGTAACGGTCAGTTTTTTCCCCAGTCAGTTTTTTCCCCGGGGAAAGAATGGGCCGGCCCATTCTTTCCCCGGGGAAAAAACTGACCGGTCAGTTTTTTCCCCCGGGGAAAGATTTGACTAGTCAGTTTTTTCCCCACCCAGTCAGTTTTTTCCCCCCATGTTATTTTTTCAGAAAAGGCTTGAAAATGATATATGTGTCATTGTGCAGTTAAATCAAATTAAATATCATTCTGAAATAGCTGTATTATAACTCTACCACCCTCAACACAGCACAAAAGTGCAGAGGGTGTAGAAGGATTTGATTATAAATGGTTAGCATATTCAAAAAACAAAATGAGTATGTTCTTAATTCAAAATGGTTATTTGAATGGGTTAAAGGAAAATCCACCCAGTCTTTCCCCAACCCACTATTTGGAAGAATCAATTCACTAAGATAAAATACAAAGGTTGGAACACTTTGGAGGGAGATAAAAAATAAACTTTTCGGTTTGAAAATTTGATTATCTCTTTGGAATGAGTCATTCATAAGTCTTCAGATACATTAAAAGAATAACATTAACTGAAAGACTGAAAGATAAATAGAAAGATCAGAACATTTAGGAGGGGTGAGGGGGGGGAAAGAATGGGCCGGCCCAGTCTTTCCCCACCCCACAATGTAGCAGTACAAATAAAATGTTTGGTTTGAAAACTTGATTCTCTCTTTGGAATCTGTCATTCATAAGTGTTAAGATACAGTCAAAGAGTAACATAAACCGAAAGACTACAATTGTAACTGATCAATAGAAAGATCTGAAGATTTTTGAGGGGGGAAAGAATGGGCCGGCCCACTCTTTCCCCACCCAACAATGTAGAAGTACCAATAATCTTGTTGGATTGAAAAATTGATTCTCACTTTGGTATAGTTCTTTCATAAATGTTAAAATAGAGTGAAAGAGTAACGTAAACCGAAAGACGAAACGATCAATAGAAGATCGAAAGATTAAGGAGGGGGGAAAGAATGGGCCGGCCCAGTCTTTCCCCACCCTACAATTACAAATAAACTTGTTGGCAAGAAAACTTGATTCTCTGCTTGGTATAAGTCAAGAGAGTTCAGATACAGCAAAAGAATAACATAATCCAAAAGTCTAGAGGATAAATAGAAAGATCCCAACATTTTGGAGGGGGGAAAGAATGGGCCGGCCCAGTTTTTCCCCACCCCACAATGTAGAAGTACCAATTAACTTGTTGGTTTAAAAACTTGATCTCTCTTTGGAATAGGTCATTCGAAATTGTTCAGATACAGTCAAAGAGTAACATAAACCGAAAGACTAAACAATAAATTGAAAGATCCAAGCATTATGGAGGGGGGGGGGGGAAAGAATGGGCCGGCCCAGTCTTTCCCCACCCAACAATGTAGAAGTACCAATAATCTTGTTGGATTGAAAGCTTGATTCTCACTTTGGTATAGGTCTTTCATAAATGTTAAAATAGAGTGAAAGAGTAACATAAACCGAAAGACGAAACGATCAATAGAAGATCAAAAGATTAAGGAGGGGGGAAAGAATGGGCCGGCCAACTTTCCCCACCCTACAATTACAAATAAACTTGTTGGCATGAAAACTTGATTCTCTGCTTGGTATAAGTCAAGAGAGTTCAGATACAGCAAACGAATATCATAATCCAAAAGTCTAGAGGATAAATAGAAAGATCCCAACTTTTTGGAGGGGGGAAAGAATGGGCCGGCCCAGTTTTTCCCCACCCCACAATGTAGAAGTACCAATTAATTTGTTGGTTTAAAAACTTGATCTCTCTTTGGAATAGGTCATTCAAAATTGTTCAGATACAGTCAGAGAGTAACATAAACCGAAAGACTAAACAATAAATTGAAAGATCCAAGCATTATGGAGTATGGAGGGGGGGGGGTGGGGAAAGAATGGGCCGGCCCAGTCTTTCCCCACCCAACAATGTAGAAGTACCAGTAATCTTGTTGGATTGAAAACTTGATTCTCACTTTGGTATAGATCTTTCATAAATGTTAAAATAGAGTGAAAGAGTAACATAAAAAAAAACATTTAGCTAACTGCATGTTCCTTCTCAATAGTGGGGTGGGGAAAGACTGGGCCGGCCCATTCTTTCCCCCCCCCTCCATTGTGTTCAAACCTTTCAATTTATCTGTCAGTCCTTGGTTTTAAATACTCTTACACTGAATATGAACACTCATGATTGACGTATCTCAAGGAGAAATTCAGGTTACAAGCATTCAGCCAAGACTGAGAGATAAATAGAAAGGTTAGAAAATAATAAAGGGGAAAGAATGGGCCGGCCCAGTCTTTCCCCATCCCCTATTTAGAAGAATCATTTGGCTGAATGCTTGTAACTTGAATTTCTCCTTGAGATATGTCAATCATGAGTGATCAGATTAAGTTTAAGAGTAGTTTAAACCAAGGACTGACAGATAAATTGAAAGGTTAGAACCCAATGGAGGGGGGGGGGGAAAGAATGGGCTGGCCCAGTTTTTCCCCACCCCACTATTGAGAAGGAACATGCAGTTAGCTAAATGCTTTCTTAACTTGAATTTCTCCTTAGGACAAGACAATCATGAGTTTGCGGATACAGTGCAAGAGTAGGTTAAACCTTAAGATTGAGAGATAAATAGAAAGGTTAGAAAATAATAAAGGGGGGAAAGAATGGGCCGGCCCAGTCTTTCCCCACCCCCTATTTAGAAGAATCATTCGGCTGAATGCTTGTAACTTGAATTTCTCCTTGAGATATGTCAATCATGAGTGATCAGATTCAGTTTAAGAGTAGTTTAAACCAAGGACTGACAGATAAATTGAAAGGTTAGAACCCAATGGAGGGGGGGGGAAAGAATGGGCCGGCCCAGTCTTTCCCCACCCCACTATTGAGAAGGAACATGCAGTTAGCTAAATGCTTTCTTAACTTGAATTTCTCTTTAGGACAAGACAATAATGAGTGTTCAGATACAGTGCAAGAGTAGGTTAAACCTTAAGACTGAGAGATAAATAGAAAGGTTAGAAAATAATAGAGGGGGGAAAGAATGGGCCGGCCCAGTCTTTCCCCACCCCCTATTTAGGAGAATCATTTTGCTGAATGCTTGTAACTTGAATTTCTTCTTGAGATATGTCAATCATGAGTGATCAGATTCAGTTTAAGAGTAGTTTAAACCAAGGACTGACAGATAAATTATAAGGTTGGAACCCAATGGAGGGGGGAAAGAATGGGCTGGCCCAGTCTTTCCCCACCCCACTATTGAGAAGGAACATGCAGTTAGCTAAATGCGTTCTTAACGTGAATTTCTCCTTAGGACAAGACAATCATGAGTGTTCGGATACAGTGCAAGAGTAGGTTAAACCTTAAGACTGAGAGATAAATAGAAAGGTTAGAAAATAATAGAGGGGGGAAAGAATGGGCCGGCCCAGTCTTTCCCCACCCCCTATTTAGGAGAATCATTTGGCTGAATGCTTGTAACTTGAATTTCTTCTTGAGATATGTCAATCATGAGTGATCAGATTCAGTTTAAGAGTAGTTTAAACCAAGGACTGACAGATAAATTGAAAGGTTAGAACCCAATGGAGGGGGGGAAAGAATGGGCCCACCCAGTCTTTCCCCACCCCACTATTGAGAATGAACATGCTTTCTTAACCTGAATTTCTCCTTAGGACAAGACAATCATGAGTGTTCATATACAGTGCAAGAGTAGGTTAAACCTTAAGACTGAGAGATAAGGGGGGAAATAATGGGCCGGCCCAGTCTTTCCCCACCACCTATTTAGAAGAATCATTTGGCTGAATGTTTGTAACTTGAATTTCTCCTTGAGATATGTCAATCATGAGTGATCAGATTCAGTTTAAGAGTAGTTTAAACCAAGGACTGACAGATAAATTGAAAGGTTTGAACCCAATGGAGGGGGGAAAGAATGGGCCGGCCAACTTTCCCCACCCTACAATTACAAATAAACTTGTTGGCATGAAAACTTGATTCTCTGCTTGGTATAAGTCAAGAGAGTTCAGATACAGCAAACGAATATCATAATCCAAAAGTCTAGAGGATAAATAGAAAGATCCCAACTTTTTGGAGGGGGGAAAGAATGGGCCGGCCCAGTTTTTCCCCACCCCACAATGTAGAAGTACCAATTAATTTGTTGGTTTAAAAACTTGATCTCTCTTTGGAATAGGTCATTCAAAATTGTTCAGATACAGTCAGAGAGTAACATAAACCGAAAAACTAAACAATAAATTGAAAGATCCAAGCATTATGGAGTATGGAGGGGGGGGGGGTGGGGAAAGAATGGGCCGGCCCAGTCTTTCCCCACCCAACAATGTAGAAGTACCAGTAATCTTGTTGGATTGAAAACTTGATTCTCACTTTGGTATAGATCTTTCATAAATGTTAAAATAGAGTGAAAGAGTAACATAAAAAAAAACATTTAGCTAACTGCATGTTCCTTCTCAATAGTGGGGTGGGGAAAGACTGGGCCGGCCCATTCTTTCCCCCCCCCCCTCCATTGTGTTCAAACCTTTCAATTTATCTGTCAGTCCTTGGTTTTAAATACTCTTACACTGAATATGAACACTCATGATTGACGTATCTCAAGGAGAAATTCAGGTTACAAGCATTCAGCCAAGACTGAGAGATAAATAGAAAGGTTAGAAAATAATAAAGGGGAAAGAATGGGCCGGCCCAGTCTTTCCCCATCCCCTATTTAGAAGAATCATTTGGCTGAATGCTTGTAACTTGAATTTCTCCTTGAGATATGTCAATCATGAGTGATCAGATTAAGTTTAAGAGTAGTTTAAACCAAGGACTGACAGATAAATTGAAAGGTTAGAACCCAATGGAGGGGGGGGGGGAAAGAATGGGCTGGCCCAGTTTTTCCCCACCCCACTATTGAGAAGGAACATGCAGTTAGCTAAATGCTTTCTTAACTTGAATTTCTCCTTAGGACAAGACAATCATGAGTTTGCGGATACAGTGCAAGAGTAGGTTAAACCTAAAGATTGAGAGATAAATAGAAAGGTTAGAAAATAATAAAGGGGGGAAAGAATGGGCCGGCCCAGTCTTTCCCCACCCCCTATTTAGAAGAATCATTCGGCTGAATGCTTGTAACTTGAATTTCTCCTTGAGATATGTCAATCATGAGTGATCAGATTCAGTTTAAGAGTAGTTTAAACCAAGGACTGACAGATAAATTGAAAGGTTAGAACCCAATGGAGGGGGGGGGGGGGAAAGAATGGGCCGGCCCAGTCTTTCCCCACCCCACTATTGAGAAGGAACATGCAGTTAGCTAAATGCTTTCTTAACTTGAATTTCTCTTTAGGACAAGACAATAATGAGTGTTCAGATACAGTGCAAGAGTAGGTTAAACCTTAAGACTGAGAGATAAATAGAAAGGTTAGAAAATAATAGAGGGGGGAAAGAATGGGCCGGCCCAGTCTTTCCCCACCCCCTATTTAGGAGAATCATTTTGCTGAATGCTTGTAACTTGAATTTCTTCTTGAGATATGTCAATCATGAGTGATCAGATTCAGTTTAAGAGTAGTTTAAACCAAGGACTGACAGATAAATTATAAGGTTGGAACCCAATGGAGGGGGGAAAGAATGGGCTGGCCCAGTCTTTCCCCACCCCACTATTGAGAAGGAACATGCAGTTAGCTAAATGCGTTCTTAACGTGAATTTTTCCTTAGGACAAGACAATCATGAGTGATCAGATACAGTGCAAGAGTAGGTTAAACCTTAAGACAGAGATAAATAGAAAGGGTAGAAATCATGTCAATCATGAGTGTTCAGATTCAGTGTAAGGGTAGTTTAAACCAAGGACTGACAGATAAATCGAAAGGTTAGAACCCAATGGAGAGGGGAAGAATGGGCCGGACCAATCTTTCCCCACCCCACTATTGAGAAGGAACATGCAGTTAGCTAAATGCTTTCTTAACTTGAATTTCTCTTTAGGACAAGACAATAATGAGTGTTCAGATACAGTGCAAGAGTAGGTTAAAACTTAAGACTGAGAGATAAATAGAAAGGTTAGAAAATAATAGAGTGGGGAAAGAATGGGCCGGCCCAGTCTTTCCCCACCCCCTATTTAGGAGAATCATTTGGCTGAATGCTTGTAACTTGAATTTCTTCTTGAGATATGTCAATCATGAGTGATCAGATTCAGTTTAAGAGTAGTTTAAACCAAGGACTGACAGATAAATTGAAAGGTTAGAACCCAATGGAGGGGGGGAAAGAATGGGCCCACCCAGTCTTTCCCCACCCCACTATTGAGAAGGAACATGCTTTCTTAACCTGAATTTCTCCTTAGGACAAGACAATCATGAGTGTTCATATACAGTGCAAGAGTAGGTTAAACCTTAAGACTGAGAGATAAGGGAGAAAAGAATGGGCTGGCCCAGTCTTTCCCCACCCCCTATTTAGAAGAATCATTTGGCTGAATGTTTGTAACTTGAATTTCTCCTTGAGATATGTCAATCATGAGTGATCAGATTCAGTTTAAGAGTAGTTTAAACCAAGGACTGACAGATAAATTGAAAGGTTGGAACCCAATGGAGGGGGGAAAGAATGGGCTGGCCCAGTCTTTCCCCACCCCACTATTGAGAAGGAACATGCAGTTAGCTAAATGCGTTCTTAACGTGAATTTCTCCTTAGGACAAGACAATCATGAGTGTTCGGATACAGTGCAAGTGTAGGTTAAACCTTAAGACAGAGATAAATAGAAAGGGTAGAAATCATGTCAATCATGAGTGTTCAGATTCAGTGTAAGGGTAGTTTAAACCAAGGACTGACAGATAAATTGAAAGGTTAGAACCCAATGGAGAGGGGAAGAATGGGCCGGACCAATCTTCCCCACCCCACTATTGAGAAGGAACATGCAGTTAGCTAAATGCTTTCTTAACTTGAATTCCTCTTTAGGACAAGACAATAATGAGTGTTCAGATACAGTGCAAGAGTAGGTTAAACCTTAAGACTGAGAGATAAATAGAAAGGTTAGAAAATAATAGAGTGGGGAAAGAATGGGCCGGCCCAGTCTTTCCCCACCCCCTATTTAGGAGAATCATTTGGCTGAATGCTTGTAACTTGAATTTCTTCTTGAGATATGTCAATCATGAGTGATCAGATTCAGTTTAAGAGTAGTTTAAACCAAGGACTGACAGATAAATTGAAAGGTTAGAACCCAATGGAGGGGGGGAAAGAATGGGCCCACCCAGTCTTTCCCCACCCCACTATTGAGAATGAACATGCTTTCTTAACCTGAATTTCTCCTTAGGACAAGACAATCATGAGTGTTCATATACAGTGCAAGAGTAGGTTAAACCTTAAGACTGAGAGATAAGGGGGGAAATAATGGGCCGGCCCAGTCTTTCCCCACCACCTATTTAGAAGAATCATTTGGCTGAATGTTTGTAACTTGAATTTCTCCTTGAGATATGTCAATCATGAGTGATCAGATTCAGTTTAAGAGTAGTTTAAACCAAGGACTGACAGATAAATTGAAAGGTTTGAACCCAATGGAGGGGGGAAAGAATGGGCCTGCCCAGTCTTTCCCCACCCCACTATTGAGAAGGAACATGCAGTTAGCTAAATGCGTTCTTAACGTGAATTTCTCCTTAGGACAAGACAATCATGAGTGTTCGGATACAGTGCAAGTGTAGGTTAAACCTTAAGACAGAGATAAATAGAAAGGGTAGAAATCATGTCAATCATGAGTGTTCAGATTCAGTGTAAGGGTAGTTTAAACCAAGGACTGACAGATAAATTGAAAGGTTAGAACCCAATGGAGAGGGGGGAAGAATGGGTCGGCCCAGTCTTTCCCCACCCCACTATTGAGAAGGAACATGCAGTTAGCTAAATGCTTTCTTAACTTGAATTTTCCTTAGGACAAGACAATCATGAGTGTTCAGATACAGTGCAAGAGTAGGTTAAACCTTAAGACTGAGAGATAAATAGAAAGGTTAGAAAATAATAGAGGGGGGAAAGAATAGGCCGACCCAGTCTTTCCCCACCCCGTATTTAGAAGAATCATTTGGCTGAATGCTTGTTACTTGAATTTCTCCTTGAGATATGTCAATCATGAGTGATCAGATTCAGTTTAAGAGTAGTTTAAACCAAGGACGGACAGATAAATTGAAAGGTTAGAACCCAATGGAGGGGGGGGGGAAAGAATGGGCCGGCCCGGTCTTTCCCCACCCTACTATTGAGAAGGAACATGGGGTTAGCTAAATGCTTTCTTAACGTGAATTTCTCCTTAGAACAAGACAATCATGAGTGTTCAGATACAGTGCAAGAGTAGGTTAAACCTTAAGACTGAGAGATAAATAGAAAGGTTAGAAAATAATAGAGGGGGGAAACAATGGGCCGGCCCAGTCTTTCCCCACCCCCTATTTAGAAAAATTATTTGGCAGAATGCTTGTAACTTGAATTTCCTCTTTGAGATATGTCAATCATGAGTGTTCAGATTCAGTGTAAGAGTATTTTAAACCAAGGACTGACAGATAAATTGAAAGGTTAGTACCCAATGGAGGGGGGGGAAAGAATGGGCCGGCCCGGTCTTGCCCCACCCCACTATTGAGAAGGAACATGCGGTTAGCTAAATGCTTTCTTAACGTGAATTTCTCCTTAGAACAAGACAATCATGAGTGTTCAGATACAGTGCAAGAGTAGGTTAAACCTTAAGACTGAGAGATAAATAGAAAGGTTAGAAAATAATAGAGGGGGGAAAGAATGGGCCGGCCCAGTCTTTCCCCACCCCCTATTTAGAAAAATCATTTGGCAGAATGCTTGTAACTTGAATTTCTTCTTGAGATATGTCAATCATGAGTGTTCAGATTCAGTGTAAGAGTATTTTAAACCAAGGACTGACAGATAAATTGAAAGGTTAGAACACAATGGAGGGGGGGGGGGAAAGAATGGGCCGGCCCAGTCTTTCCCCACCCCACTATTGAGAAGGAACATGCAGTTAACTAAATGCTTCCTTAAAGTGAATTTCTCCTTAGGACAAGACAATCATGAGTGTTAAGATAAAGTGCAAGAGTAGGTTAAAAATTAAGACTGAGAGATAAATAGAAATGTTAGAAAATAATAGAGGGGGGAAAGAATGGGCCCGCCCAGTCTTTCCCCACCCCCTATTTAGAAGAATCATTTGGCTGAATGCTTGTAACTTGAATTTCTCCTTGAGATATGTCAATCATGAGTGATCAGATTCAGTGTAAGAGTAGTTTAAACCAAGGACTGACAGATAAATTGAAAGGTTGGAACCCAATGGAGGGGTGAAAGAATGGGCCGGCCCAGTCTTTCCCCACCCCACTATTGAGAAGGAACATGCAGTAAGCTAAATGCTTTCTTAACGTGAATTTCTCCTTAGGACAAGACAATCATGAGTGTTCAGATACAGTGCAAGAGTAGGTTAAACCTTAAGACTGAGAGATAAATAGAAAGGTTAGAAAATAAAAGAGGGGGAAAGAATGGGCCGGCCCAGTCTTTCCCCACCCCCTATTTAGAAGAATCATTTTGCTGAATGCTTGTAACTTGAATTTCTACTAGAGATATGTCAATCATGAGTGATCAGATTCAGTGTAAGAGTAGTTTAAACCAAGGACTGACAAATAAATTGAAAGGTTGGAACCCAATGGAGGGGGAAAGAATGGGCTGGCCCAGTCTTTCCCCACCCCACTATTGAGAAGGAACATGCAGTAAGCTAAATGCTTTCTTAACGTGAATTTCTCCTTAGGACAAGACAATCATGAGTGTTGGGATACAGTGCAAGAGTAGGTTAAACCTTAAGACTGAGAGATAAACAGAAAGGTTAGAAAATAAAAGAGGGGGGAAAGAATGGGCCGGCCCAGTCTTTCCCCACCCCCTATTTAGAAGAATCATTTTGCTGAATGCTTGTAACTTGAATTTCTCCTAGAGATATGTCAATCATGAGTGTTCAGATTCAGTGTAAGAGTAGTCTAAACCAAGAACTGACAGATAAATTGAAAGGTTAGAACCCAATGGAGGGGGGGGGGGAAAGAATGGGCCGGCCCAGTCTTTCCCCACCCACTATTTAGAAGAATCATTTGGCTGAATGCATGTAACTTGAATTTCTCCTAGAGACATGTCAATCATGAGTGTTCAGATTCAGTGTAAGAGTAGTTTAAACCAAGAACTGACAGATAAATTGAAAGGTTAGAACCAAATGGAGGGGGGGAAAGAATGGGCCGGCCCAGTCTTTCCCCACCCCACTATTGAGAAGGAACATGCAGTTAGCTAAATGCTTTCTTAACCTGAATTTCTCCTTAGGACAAGACAATCATGAGTGTTCGGATACAGTGCAAGAGTAGGTTAAACCTTAAGACTGAGAGATAAATAGAAAGGTTAGAAAATAATAGAGGGGGGAAAGAATGGGCCGGCCCAGTCTTTCCCCACCCCCTATTTAGAAGAATCATTTGGCTGAATGCTTGTTACTTGAATTTCTCCTTGAGATATGTTTATCATGAGTGTTCAGATTCAGTGTAAGAGTAGTTTAAACCAAGGACTGACAGATAAATTGAAAGGTTAGAACCCAATGGTGGGGGGAAAGAATGGGCCGGCTCAGTCTTTCCCTACCCCACTTTTGAGAAGGAACATGCAGTTAGCTAAATGATTTTTTAACTTGAATTTCTCCTTAGGACAAGACAATCATGAGTGTTCAGATACAGTACAAGAATCATGAGTGTTCAGATACAGTGCAAGAGTAGGTTAAACCTAAAGACTGAGAGATAAATAGAAAGGTTAGAAAATAATAGAGGGGGGAAAGAATGGGCCGGCCCAGTCTTTCCCCACCCCCTATTTAGAAGAACCAGTTAGCTAAATGGGTTTTAAAGTCGAAGATCTCTTTGACATGTCATTCGAAAGTATTTCGATACAGTGAAAGAGTACAATAAACCAAAAGACTGATAGTAAAAGTGAATGGTCTGAACCCCTAGAAATCACAACCAAACAGCAATAAGTATGAGTACTTTTGAGTCCTATCGCTAATTTAATAGCAGCTTTTTAAATTTATACAAAGAAATAATAATTCCATTATGATTTTTGAAATTATTAGTGGGGGGGAAAAAACTGACTGGGTGGGGAAAGAATGGGCCGGCCTATTTTTTCCCCGGGGAAAGAATGGGCCGGCCCATTCTTTCCCCGGGGAAAAAAATGACTGGGGGGAAATTCCGGCCTGTTACACCGGGATCGAACTCGCGACCCCTGGATCAATAATGGTAAGGAAAGACAAGTGATCTACGAAGGCTGATCTTTATTTGCCTGTGACAAACAAAACCTTAACGGTTGCAAGCCGAGGTAGATAACCAGTACTTTCATCGGTGAGCACTCTCATCCTGTGATTCTTGATTAATCAGACGTGATGGTGGTTCCAAAGATACAGCATCCTTTATTCTTGCCATAGACACCAGATCTGGTTGGTTTGGCCAATGAATATGATTTTAGACCAATGTCGTATCAGACGAAGTGTCTATTCGACGAAATGGGTTTAGACGTAATGTCGTGCACCCCTCGTGATGAGGCTCTCATAGTCTGAACTAGCTTTGTGCTTAGTTTTTATTTATGTTTTTGTTTTTGCATTTTGGGTGATTTGAGTCTCTTTTTTGTTGTCTGCTGATTTTTTTAAAAAGTCCACTTTTAAAACATTTTTTCATGAATTACACCAGTGTCAAATAGTTTGGATCCAGAGCAGGCCTGACATTTTGTCAGACCTTATCTGGGTCCTAAGTTACCATTTGAAAGCAATGCCAGCAGGCGACAAAAATCGCCACTTGCAAGAGAAAGGACGAATCGGATGCATTTTCAAACCAGACAGGTTGTCAGAAACATGAATTTCTAAACATAAACATATGTTATATCTAAGTCATACATAATTTCTTAATGCTTCTACTCCATTTCCCCTATTGTCCTGGCCAAGTACTTTTACAGACGACCTCTACCAGTACATGTACACACACGTTTGGGATGTACTCTGATATTTATATGTACACCTAGGCTTAGCGATTATTTTGGCGTCAACATTTTGAATTTGGTAATTTTAGAGCCTGTTTTTTTTTCTCAGAAAAATGAATATTTGGGGTGTGTGAAATTTTGTGTGGATAATGTTGGAGGTCACCGCTATTTTTGTGGATCATTTTAAGGTCTATTAAAAGTCAAGATTCTGAATTAAAATACTGTTTGAGGATATGCTTAACAACTATTTTAGGGTATGCCTGAAGGTCTTGGTATTTTTTTAGGGTAAACAGTAGATGCTAGAGCCAAGCCTATGTAGCAAGAACCCTCGAGAATACCCCCTGAATCTATACTATTTGTGACTGAAATGGAACGGTTCAGACCCAGCTCAAACTGATTATATGATGCAGTCTGACCAGGTTCTTATCTGTTTACCACCCAACACTGACAGTTTAGAATCACAATCATCTCTTAATACAATTTGTCCAAATCGCCAAAGACTTTTGAGAAGGTTCAAAGTTTCTATATTCAGTAAAAGTGTTAAAACAAGAGGGTCACGTTACCCTGGATCACTCACCTGAATTTTCAAGTGGTTATCTGGTTAGGTCCATGAAGGTTCGTATTAACCCGCTTCATTCCTTTCTTATCCGTACTAACCCTTACTTGCACCGTAGGTGACCATAGCAAACCGTTCTTCATCCGCAGTGCACACGCCTTGACACGTGTCGTTCCGTATTTAACCGTATCGTTCTCGTATTAAACCGTGGCTTTCCGTACTAGACCGTTACAAACCGTATCAATCATGTCACCAAAAGGCTCCTTTTCTATCTTATCCTTGGTAAATACGTCAAAACCCGTAGCCACACCGTTGTGCATCCGTATCGGACTACGGAAAATGGCATTTCCGGGGTCATCCGTGAGATTTGATCCGTAGTGGAACGTGCGAGGTGATCCGTGAATGTGTGACCTGGGCATTACCGATTTTTAAATCATGGAAATGTCCACGTGTGTGTCTTTGCTAAGAACCGACCAGTCTCTCTTAACTGGCCTTACTATACATGGCCATTGACTAGGTGTACTTTACGCATGTATGAATGGTTATAGTACATTGCTGCATAATATTGCACCAGGTAAATACATTGTCATCAAGGTTGAATATGGACTACAGTTGCACTTCAAAATATTTCTTAACAAATCAGATAGAAAAAAAAATAATAATCATTAAAATGCTCACGATATAGGACTTTAAAATACTTTCACTGTGATTTGTAATCGAGTATTGATGATATAATACCCTTACACGTGAAAATAATTGATTTCTAAATGTTTTGGTGAAGTCAAATTTTGCAACCCCTATCCCCTTTGGTAGCGTCTCCGTTTTGTCGTAGGGATCTGCCTGCCTGATTATAACCTTAATTAGTTCCGAATGCATCAAGCGTCCTATTTAAAAGGAAACCAGTGATATCTTATGCATAGGGAAGTTTTTGGAAGCATCTGAAAAATAGGCAGATACCCTATCAAACTGTCAGAGGTCCTTGGCGTGGTTCGGTAGTACAATAAACATACTACACAACAAAATACGTTTTGAAGCAACTAATCAGTTACAAAGTCTTTTACCCCGGCATCCAATTTAGGTTACCTTGCACCCCCCAGGACAATTTTTCATGGGTGCCAAAGGACCTCGGACAGTTTTCTATTCAATCTGCCCAAATTTTGACAGCCTGTGGCTAGCATAATGCAAAACTTACAACTATAGTTTTGTGCTTAAATGAAACCCTTACAATTAGTGTATCTAACAAAATAAAAATATTTTGAAAATATTGCATAATTATGCCAGGACTTTAAGGTTTAGGGGGTGGGGGTATTTTTTTGTGACAAAATTTTATTTCGCAGAGAGTCAAAATTTCGTCTAGTATTCACCTAAATACATGTTTATATAATGTTTGCGGCATAAAACTTAAGACGAAAGTGATGCGTTTGCATTAAATTCGGGTTGAGAAGATTTCATGTTTCGTCTAAAGAAGTGTGCTGTCAATTACTTTTGACTATCGCCTGTAATGTTTCGAGTTCAACCAGTTCACTTGTGCACTGAGGTGTATCATATCTGTATACAGTATAAATCATAGTTTAGATAAACACAGTTTTTTAGCGTAAAATCGTAATATTTTCTTACACATCAGATTTAACCTATAATGTTGGTGCTTAAAAGAACCGTCTCATTGCAACGGTTCTTTTGAGTACCCACAACATAATGTTTTGGTTGAGAAATGAGACAATTAATTTCTTTGTAAGCACTCATAACTAAAGCCCTGATATATGCCATTGCAAAGTGATATTTACCTACAGGTTTTTACAAAATAAGTTTCTTGTAAGTTTTTATAATAAATTGTTTTTGAGCATTTTGACAGCGTTCCCCCCCCGTGACCAAACATGCCGTTTTTATATGATGTGTGAAATGTAAAACTACAACTGTATGCAAAAGGATTAGTTTGGTCACGGGGGGGAAAGCACCTCAGTAAAACGTTTTCTATTTTCTATATGTTGAATTGCAAAAACGGAGTTTTCAACCCATATTTTTCAATTGGTACTTGTCCAATGAGAAAACGGCTTTTGTGGATAAGTCGAGGGTTGAACCTACTATCTTTTTCATAGAAAAAATAGCATTTTCTTTGAAACTTTTCTCTGGTCATTTTTATGGGCAATCCTTCATTAAGACTGTCCGAGGTCCTTGTTCATTGGGACCCCCTGGATGGGAAACGAAGGTGTCCTCAAAAAAATTTTGTTTTGGCTATGTGAAATTGCATGGTTTCTATGCCAACCCATAGCGAATTTGAGAAGGGGGGTCTGCCTATAAAATTACTCATATCTCAGCTGTTACTTATCCTAGAAAATGAATATGCAAATTAGATAATTTCCATATGCAACAAGGGGATATTAGGCATATGTCTAAGCTTTAATTTGGTATTAAGTTTAGTAGTCTAGGATAAGTAACAGCTGAGATATGAGTAATTTTATAGGCAGACCCCCCCCCTTCTCAAATTCGCTATGGGTTGGCATAGAAACCATGCAATTTCACATAGCCCAAACCAAAATATTTTTGAGGACACCTTCGTTTCCCATCCAGGGGGTCCCAATGAACAATTTGGCACCCATGAAAAATTGTCCTGGGGGGGGGGGTGCAAGGTAACCTAAATTGGATGCCGGGGTATTTAAACTGGGGACCGTTTCGACCTAACTAAAGGTTAATGCGTGGCTATTTGTTTTCAAAGAGTAAAGTGAATAGAAGCGCTCTTTAAACCTTTCTTTCTGCACATGCATACGAAATATGTTAAAAAAACGTGACGTTTGTCATTGGAAAGTAGGAAGTCATGTCTTTTAGTTTGTGTTTAGATGCAACCCCGCCCTTCACTCGAGATGCCCTTTGGACATTGAACTATCATTATACCTTGAAAATGTTAACCCGATCCTGACCTTTATGCATGAATAAATTATTAAAGTTATAAGACTGAATATATATTTTCGTGATGGATCATGGGCAATTGTTATATTCCGAGCAATTACGGAAATAAACGTCTTGATGCAATTGCTATAATATCCGTCAATAAGTCAAAAAAGTTGTACTTTCCACCGTAGTCATCTGGTTAGTCAACATAACTCCAATTACGTAAATTATAGGTTCGAATCCTGCCTGACCCCACATTTTTTTAAAGGAGCTATAGCGATAAGGCGTATATTTTCCCTAGTTGACATGATTACAAAACCTAAATTTTCAAATTGCCCTAATGTTTTTAAAATTGGTCTGTCCCGGTAGTAAATTTTACATAAAAAGCATCAAAATAGGTTTCAAAGCGATTCATCCTTTATAAAACTGTTAAAACTTGCGCCTTCTACTCCCACCCCTCATTTTACGTCTTTATACTGGGTGCCGTTTAGACGAGAGTTTTAGTTAATCCTATGCAGGTTTTCAAAAAGTAAAAGTGCTAAAATATTAAGGATATAAGTGCCCTTCATTTTCGAAACTTTGTGGTATTCCTTCTGCGCATGCGTACGAAATATACTTAAAATTGTGACGTTTGTCATTGAAAAGATGAAACTGGCGTCTTTCAGTTTGTTTTTAGATGCTTTCCTCCCCCTAGACCCAAGATGCCCTTTGGACAATTAAATGGCGCTATACAAATATATTACATATGTAAAGGGCGTCTAGGGTCTTGGGGGGGGGGGGGGGGGGGAAAGGGGGTGTATAAGCAAAAGAAGACATAAAATATCTGACAAAAAATAGACCACTTTGCAAGATGGTCGTTTTTATTGTACATCAACTGTATAAATATTTTTACTGTACATAGCGTGATAGGACGATTGGTACCCTTGTTTAACGGTCTAGTTCCCATATATGTTACTGAATAACAAGTACAGTTGATGATCGAAATTAATTCTCATTCAATAAGAAGTAGAGTTATTACATGCAATAAGGAAATTCTGTTTTAAATATACAAATTCGAGGGCAATGGTACATCGGCGGCCCATCTATATGCATTTGTTGAATGTGCCTAGCTTCTCCAGTCGTTATTTCAACAAAATAAAACGAACGTCTCGTTTAGGGAGAGTCCTCGCCTTATCGCTAGAAATTCTTTCATTTTTTACTTTTTTGAAGAAATGCACTTAAAACAACTTCTTGATGCTTTGGTTAGAATTTAGCTTGCAAATATGCCTTTAAAACAAACAAACACCCCTTCTCTTGGATCCAAAGCAAAATAAATCAGGTAAAGCTCGTCGGAGGTCCATATATGAGCCATAAAATGAGGTTTCCAACAATGTGGTAAGTACGTCATGCAAGGGCTCAGACCAGCCTGCGCATACGCACAATCTGATCAGAGCCTTTGCTATTCTCTTGAATATTTGATGCCTTGTAAGCTACTGATGAACAGCATTTGGAGTTTCTATTCTTAAAAGGAGGTTCCACAGACTCACCTTGTCTATTCATGTCAAAATGCCACATTGTAGGAAGTCTCATGTCGAAGCTCATATCTTAAAATCTGACGAAGTGACATGCGAGAGTTAAATACAGTGCTACGGATCCGACGTGAGAATGCTGTTGTCACCAAACAGATCAAAATGAATAAAATGGAGAAACGATTTTGCGAAAAGGAGAAAAAAATGATAAAAAAGTTACAAAAATAAGTGTCGCGGATGGGATTCGAGCTTAAAGAATGTGATATATTCCCGAGCCACTTAATGTAACCAATAGGCAATCGTTCATTATAGCGGTATATAAAGGGGTGCATAAAGGGGCTAATTTAGCCCCCTTTGGAGCCAAAACCTGAAAAATTGCTTTTCACAAATTTCTTTTGATTGGATTATTAGAAGAAAGACTGAAGTGTAAAATTTCGGCATTTATTTTAAATCTTACCGTTGCTATGATAACAAAAATGGCCGACAAATTAAGCTTAAAATAGAGAAATTGCCATTTTTGACCAAATGTAAGGCCTTTTGAGACCAAATTTTTAAGAATTAGCTATCAGCACAGCTCAATACCAAAACATCTTTTAATATATTGTGTGCCATGATAATTCGTACCATCCGTTAAAATATCATTTTGGTATTTGCTTGTGCTCTATGTTAATTGCTCTGTCGAACGTCTCAAATTTGCTCCAAATTGGTCAATTTCCTATTTTCAGCCTATTTTGGCGGCCATTTTTGTTACCATAGCAACGGTAAAAGTCAAACTAATATCAGACTTATACACTTGGGCCATTGTGCTAATAAACTAATGAGGGAGCACAGTGGCTCAGTGGTAGAGTGCTTGACTCGAGACCGAGGGGCCACGAGTTCAAGCCTCACCGGCGTCACTGCGTTGTGGTCCTCGAGCAAGACACATTTATCATAGCTTTGTACTGGTTCAACCCAGGAAGACCCATCCTTGTTTAACCGAAAGATTGTTGATGGGACGTAAATAATCAGATCAAACAAACAAACACCAAAACTTTGGTGAAAAGCGAATTTTATTTTTTTTGCCCCATATGGGGGCCAAAATAGCCTCTTAACGCACGTAGTTTTATACTGTGCTAGAGACTTTAAGGTGTCACTTGCATTTCCGTATTAGAACATAAGATGAAAACCAAAGATATATTTAGATGCTCAATCGGCTGTGAAATTATGTCAATGATAAAGGCCAAGATCAGGTCAATGTTTTCAAAGAATGATACATATATCACAACGTGTATAAAGCGCACAATTACGATGTCTCCTTGATATTTTAACATAATGCTTTAAAGGTTTAACTTGATACATGGCCAGGCTCGGTGCAGTATATATGGTCAACGATGTCATTGTGATCTACAAAAAAGATGAAACAGTATTGATTAAGAAGTTTAAATCATACTTTTTTCGTATCATACAAAGTTCAATACTTAACTAAAGAAGTTCCTATTTTTAAAGAAGCATTGCAATTCTGCCTCTGCGAAATTTTGTTCTTAAATTGGAGGTGTTCTATAACTGTTCTAGAACATTTAGAACTGTTCTAAACCAGGTAAATATGTTAGTTCTAGAACTCTTGTTCTACAACTGTTCTAGAACATTGTTCTAAGCAAACCAAACACATTCTAGAACTTGTTTTTATTCTTAAAGTCTTCTTGAAATAGTAAAGAACATTTTTATATAAAAAACTAGGAAGTTCTACAAATGTTCTAATAGTATTCTAGTACATTTTTAGAAGATTGCAAGGACAAAAGAAGTTGAAGGAAACTTATAGAAAATGATTCAAATACAGTTCTAGAACGTTTGTCTTACTTTTTAGAACTAGTTAATTCTACAAATGTACTAATAATTCTAGAACATTTTGGAACTTCTCAAGCGCAAAACTTGATAATTTAAAGAAATATTTACAATTTTACTATTCAAATTTAGTACTAGAACTTATGTAGTACTTAAATAGAACCGGCAAGTTCTAAAAATGATGTAAAAATCTAGAACATTTTAGACCATTTAAAGAGCAAGCGTGATATAACCAGATGAATGATTGGGAAAACATGGCTGCTAGATTTAAAGGGATTATGAAAGCTCTTCAGAAAACATTTGCAAATTCTAGATGGCAAACATGATAGTTTTATTGTCTGAGACAGTGGGTAAATCTGTGAAACAGTTTCTCTAAGATGTTCAATGTTGATTATTGCTGGGGTTGTTATTTGTTTGTTTTAGCAAAAGTAAGACAATGTTTTAAATGGGTGGTGTAACAGGGTGGCATGTTACCACAATACAAAGATGGCATTGCTTACTATAAACAGAGGCTGGGCAGTTAACATACATTGAGTTTCCTAAAAAATACAATGTAACAGTTTTGCAATGAATGCTGTTTATTATTCAATTCACTAATATTCTGGAGAAATGTTTTACTAAAATTCACTGAACCAGCAAGTTGTACAAAAGTTATAAAATATTCAAGGTCATTTCTGGAACATTTCTAGAACAAGCATGTCATAACCAGATGGATGATGGGAAAACATGGCTGCTAGAATTGGAGGGATTATGAAAGCTCCTAAAAAGTGTGTCAGTTTCTAGATGGCAAATATGATAGTGTTAGTGTCTGAGACAGTGAGTAGGCCTGAGACACAGTGTCTAAGGCTTTTAATGTTAATTGTTGCTGTGGTTGCTGTTTATCCAAGCTGAAATGCATGACAATGCTTTGAATGTGTAGGGTAACAAGTTGGCGATAACTGATAACATTCAGGACAACTTAGGGCCTCTGTTATTGGTACTTGTACTTGTTCTAGTAGCTCAGGATGGGTTCAGTAATTCTCTTCTTTTCATAACTAACAGTAAATATTCCGACTTCCGTGTTTAAAATGTCAATATATGTATATGATCTGACAGTCGTTATTATGTTTCCTTCATAATAATTTTTCTTCAGTTGACATTTATTAATTTATTGTGTCACCCGCATGATCATGAGAGACACTTTTGGATTACATTTTTGGGGTTTAACACCATGTCTACAGTATTTTATATATATAAAGGTGGCATTTCATGGAATCATATTCCCAAATGATCTACTATAAGGCTAGGGAAATGTGGCTTCTTCTCAATGATATTCCTGACCAGGGCCATTAGATATCTCTAGAAAAAATCAGAGACATTTATTTAACCCTATATGGGACATTTTGGGAGGAGGTGTTCTACAGTTGTTCCAGAAAAGTTCAGATTTTTTAAACAGTTATAGAACAAACCTCTAGAACATTTCACAAACTACTAGAACATTTCTGGAATTAATCTGAAACTATTCTAAGATGCTCTAGAATAATTCAGGGGCATTATATAACGTTGTATAGGACATTTTGAAAAGGTGTTCAACAGTTGTTCCAGAAAAATTCTACAGGTTTGTTCTAAATCATTATAGAACAAACCAAGGTTTGTTCTAGAACAGTTCTAGAACAGACTATTAGAACATTTCTGAAATTGTTCTGGAACCATTCTAAAAGTGTTTTAGAATAATTCAAGGACATTTAAAGTATGTTAAATAGAATATTTTGAGGGGTATTTTACAGTTGTTGCAGAAAAAATTCTAAAGGTTTGCTCTTCATCAGTTCTAGAACAAACCAAGGTTAATTCGAGAACAGTTCTAGAACAAACCATTAGATCATTTTTGGAATTGTAAGAGCTTTTGAAAGATATATCCCCTTAAAATGCGTCTCTATAAGGTAAAGGGTTAAATAAAAAAAATACATTTGCTTGCATTATCATCTGACTGGTGAGCTAAATAAAACATGTACGATGTCTATATGAAATTTATGGCATGGATAAACTCTTGGCATATCTTTGATGGCCAGGGAAAAGAAGGAATCGAGAAGTATACATATATATCTATATTTGACGGTCTGGATAGGGGGTCTGGTATTCACTATTCATTTAATATTTAGCCCATTATACATCTCATTAAAATTTAAGGTTATACATTAAAATAAGACCAATTATTCATCAAAAGTTATAAAGGTGGCAAAGAAATCTGTTTATTCACTATTCATTATTTTTTCTTCAATTCATTAAAAAATAGGATTATTCATTAATTTTTAGGCCCTCATTATTCACTATTCATTATTATTTGGCTCATTATTCACTATTCATTATAAAAAGGGACATTATTCACTTATCATTACCCCATCCAGACCCTCATCTTTCAAATGCATTAAATAGTTGGTAGATGAGACTGCAATGTCAGGCTAAAAAAGCCACAAAACATGCTAAAGTTTAAAGTTATATTAAACGGCCAAGGAAAACACTGAAATATAGAAGTATGTTTAATATATTAAATTTTATATTCCAATTACATTAGATAGTTGGTGGATAAAAAGCTATAAACATGGAAAGTTTTAAAGTTATATTTGACGGTCAAGAAAAACAACGAAATGGAGATACGTATATTGGCTAAAAATTTAAAATGTATTAAATACTTGTAGACTGCAGTGACAGGCTTAACAGCTGTTATGTTTTAAGTTTAAAGCATTTTGAAGAAAAGGTCATCTCTTCGTTGGTTTGAAAATGTACATGAAACTGCACTTAACGAATTCTAAAAATAGATATAACTTTTGTCCTGCTAAACCCCGAATATATCGTTCTTAATCAGTGTAGATCCAGGTCAGCTGTCTGTTGATGAATCCATCTGATCAGGAACAGTACTATTTGCCATTTTATAAACTACTGTATTTATTGAAATTTAAATGGCTGAATATGTCATTATCAATTTATTCAACGAGACAATGGCATTGGTCTCTAATGCCTGCAATACCTAGTAATTATAATCATACTTTGCTCCGTTTGACTTTAAAGATGCCACAATTTGTACTATACAATTAACTCATTGCATGCTGGGTAATTTTTCATGCTTTTGTTGTCGGCTGCTGTTTTTTTCAAAAAATTCTTTCTGGAACACTATAAGAGTGTCAGACGGTGTGGATCCAGATCAGGACCGACATGTCGATCATAATCTAGGTCTAAATAGTTTGCAAATAAGATCAGCAGACGCCAAAAGTCGCAGCTAGCAAGGAAAGAGTAAATGGCAAAATCTTAATTTTCACTCCTTTATTGAAGGCATGGGAAATGGGTTGCGTGGCATCTCTAGATGTTATTGACCTTGGTGAGGACAAGGAACTGAGTGAATATCTACACGAGGATGATATTCGTCTGGTGCAGATGAGCTGGGAACTACTACAAGACGATCTGGGGAAAGTTGGGGTCATCATATTTCGAAGGTATTTTCTTACTTCACTGAATATAAATGCTCTGGGGTAGTACACAAACTAGGGAATCCCCAAATTCAAGTAGAAAGAAGCAAAACTTCATTGGCATAAGAATGATTATACAGTATCTGGTCAATGTCCCGCAAGCATGATGCATGAACGAAACCTTATGGATATGCTAGCGATTTAGCGATGGATTATCTCCCTTAATATCTGTCGCCATTCCTCCCGTAAAGTTTGTTCAAGCTGTTACAATGCTGGGGTCTTTTACACACCTAAGGCATCCACAATGTGCTAAATTGGCGACATATCGGAAGATTTGTCTGGCCATTGCAGTACGTGCTCTACACCTTGTTGTCTCAGAAATTCGACGGCAACACGGACTCAGTGTAGGTTTGCGCTGTAGTCCGGGTACTCGAAATTTCCACCAATGTGCTGAGCAGATGGAACAACCACTGGAAGTAAAATTTGGTCGGTCAAGTCATTTTTCCGTCCTTTGGTCGCACTTGATGCCCACACAGACCATGATACTGCCACAACTGTACCTATCTTGCTGCTGGGTGTTGCCGTTGACCTTCTGAGACAAAAATGTGTAAGAGCACTGACGTCCGCAGTCAAATCCCCTGATATGTCGCCATCTGAGTACATGTACATTTGTGATTGTATTGGGTTGCCAGGTGTGTGACAGACCTCAGAGTTTGCGACCCTGAGCTTGGTAGAGCATTACAAGGGAATGGTAACCAAGGGAAACAATCCATCGCATTATCGCTAGTATGCACAGAAAGTGGCATGGAACAGAGATACTGATCCCCTTGCTAATAAACATTTCTTACGCCATTGAAAGAGACTAAAAAAAGTAAGTAAGGGTGCAAAGATCAGGAATCGATACAATCAAGTACCACACCTGACCCAGGATACCAATGGGAAAGTGACAAACTCACAGTAGACACCAGAAACGAGAGCCAAGAGGTCAGCCCTTTCCCAGCAGGTGACCACAAAACACATATAAACAGACGCGCACAAAGACATAGCAAACACAAGACAGAACAAAAACATAAAAGATCCACAAAAGAAGTACCGCTTTGGAACGGTCAGTAAAATATTTTACTGGAGGGCTTAAACCGGTTTTACGGGGTCCAACCTCACCCTTAATTCAGATGTGGATCAAGACACATAGATATATGGTTTGCATGAAAGACCCCTAACTTATTAATGCATCATCTCCCAAAACATATAAATCAAGATATAACAAGGAGATAAAGCAAGGATAAGGACTCAACAGTAAATTAAACTGAATACCGGAGCAAAAGAAATCCAACAGGTAAACCCCGGTGGGCCTGACAAACAGCCAAAGCATCAGGCCCCTACCATCTCATCAATAGATAAGTCTTTAAGTCGGAACCATCATAGAGTCTGAAGTCCGACCCACCGGAGTGCAATTAAAGATGAAAGCAAAGTTGCCAACCGTGATTGGGTTGACTACCAAGCATGAAGGCTGTTGCAATACATTAATGTTATAGCCAATCTTTTTATAATGGGAAATTATTTTAATGAACTGCGCTGAAAAATTTATTAGAGCCAACAGTCTTCTTCAATTTATACACCAAGTCACCATAGAAATCAGGTTCAGAAAGTCCTTGGCGCAAGAGAGATTTAAGTCCAACTTGGAATTTAGAAATCAAATCATAGTATCGTCTATAAAATTTTGAAAATGTTTTGCGAAGTTTATGATACCGATATAGACAATAGCCTTGTTTAAGTCTGCAACAATGAACATTTTTCGAAATTTTTTATTTTCTTTTTAAATCATTTGTAAAAGTAGAATTAAGTTACGCTTTCACAATAAATATGTTCACTATAGCTGAAAACTGCACGGAAAAGTGAATTATCTTATAAAACAGGTGTGTTTTTCTCGTGTTGGTAATTATTTGCGTCCCTCCAATTATTATTGACAGTTAATTTTAACATTTAGCTGTTGTTTTGATACTGATAATTTGTTTAGATCTACGAAATTGGTCAAATGTATACCTGAATTTTAGTATTTTACTGTGTTCTTGAAAAATAGAAACAATAGTTCTAAAATTAAAAGATCAAAAGTTACAGACTATGCAGCTTGAAGTGTTGCTATTTGAATCTGCGCTTTATGACCCCCTCCCTCGAAAAAAATGTTAGTAGATGACAATAGGCTGTACAGATTAATGATATGACTTTGGCGGCAAAGGTAAGGTCACACATACTTACAGGCAGTATGCAGCTTGCAACGTGAATTCCTCTTTCATTTTATGACCAGGGTGTTCAAATTTGGTACACTGATTGTCTATTGTGATTGGATTACAGCAAAGGTCTTACAATACAGAATATGATCTTGGGGCAAAAGCTAAGATCAAAAATTCTTTAAAGCTGATTATCGTTTGAAAGCGAACGAACTCGCCTTTTTTTGATTTGAAAGAGGGTGTTCATATTTAGCACAACTATTGCTTATAACGTGTACGAGTAGATTACAACAAAGGTTTTAATTCATCAATATAACATTTAGTGTAGGTCAAGGTAACATATAATTCAAACATGTCTACGGCTTGAAACTCAAACTCCACATTTATTTTTTGACAGAGTGTATTCATATTTGCAATGATGGCCTATGGTGTTTAGATAAAAATAAAAGTTTTAGTTTAGTGCTTTGGCATTCGGGTCAAATGTCAAGATCACATATGCATAAAACATGTCTTGGCTCATTATGGGAATTCATTTCAGCTTTGTATAGAGGGAGTGCAAATATAGCAAAACGATTGTTTATGGTGTGTAAAATAAAATAAGGTTTTAGCCAATATGACCTTGGAGTCAAGGGTATTGGTCACACATACTGAAAACGTATGCATATTCTTCTTCACTTTTTTACCAAGGATGCTTATCATAATTGCATAGGATGTGTAAATCACAACACAAATCTCGGAACGCCGATATGACACTACGTCCAAGGTCTAGGTTCAATATCTCATTGCTCAAAGGTGGAGGGCACACATACTTAAAGCCAGTATGCAGCTTGTAACGGGAAGCCCTCTTTCATTTTGATGATGGAGGGTGTTCATATTTAGTACAATACTTGCTTATTGTGTTTAAATTACAACAAAAGTTTAAATTTACCAATATATGTATGACCTTGAGTAAAAGGTCAATGTCACATATACTTAAACATGTCTAGGGCTTGATAATCAAATTCCTCTTTTTTGTCACAATGATTGCCTATAGTGTTAAGAGTGCACAAAAGTTCTAGATCAGTGCTATGGCCTTGTAGTCCACATGCACAGCCATTGAGGTATGCATGCTTAAAAGGAAGCTACTCTAACGACTGATTTGTTTTAATCCTTCGCAAACTTATCGCATATTATGGGTTAATGTTCCAACAAATTGAGTGTGCGCCGAGCGCCTGACCAGTCTTCACTGTGAGTAACAATAGATTTAAAAACAATCATTTGGACAGCGAAGACTGATCAAACTGAGCTGATGCCTAGACGGATCTCAGTCTTTTGTGACGCACAGCCACATTGTCACACTGGTGGTTTTCTCTTGTCGCTGTTCTAGTCCTTAACTCAGATAACTAATGCCTTTAGCTTAGAACCCTTCTAAAAATAATTAAATTGCTATAAGTCTCATTTACTCACTCAAAAAATCAAATTATTTTATATTTTTCAGCTTATGTGACCACCTATATCTATCGCACTGAAAGGGTCGCTTGGTCACGTGATCACACCTGAAGTAAACAAGGCATGGGATCGTGTATTCATCTATATCGGAAGTAAAGTTATGGAAGGCATTACAAAATGGACTGATACCAAGCAAAAGCCAAACGGATGGACATAGCAATTCCAAATAAAATGATATGAACCAGTCCATAGGATAGTGTTTCACATGGCATCCCAGCATTGAGGCACATGCCGTAAAAACAACGTCGTATCATGAGACGTCATGACGACTAAAATTGCCTCACCTTATCAGAAGAACAATCTCATATCCAATTTAAGGAGTGTTTTGTGTTATTGTTCTCTTCTTTTTTTAGTGCATTCTGTAAAGCAAACAGTGAAGATTATGCGGTGTCTGATTTTGGTCTTCGCTGTTTGCCTATATCCTATTAAAAGGACAGATGGCTTATATGGTCAATTATTTTCAGGCGGAACTGAAAAACGGAATGTTTACTTTGATGTAAAATAAGAGAAGAATTTAAAAGATTTCGATAAGATGTTTTAACGTATATGTGGTAAGAACATTTTCATCGTCAATCCTATACCAGTTAGCATGTCTACAGAGACATTTTAAAGTGGTAATAGTACCTTATTTAGCTTCATTTATTCTGTCTTGAATCTCTCCTTATAGAAGTTTTTTGTCTTGCGGTTACATGGCAACTGTGGCGGCCAATAGAGTATTTAGTATAAATATAAGCTGTCTGGCTCAAAGTTGATGCTATTCTAGTTGCGGCTGGAAGTTGTACCTCTGTTCCGTTTTAAAGGTACTAGCCGCGGTTATATAGTGGCTTACATTGATATGTTATGGCTACCTTTTAAAACTGTTACATCATTTAAACAACTCTAATTTTCTAACCTTATTGACATGCTTAAAAGAGCCTATTTATAAAAAAAAGTCTTAGCATACTTTGCAACAGGAAATATGTACAGAGACACACTAATTGTTTCTGTACCCATATTCGTACCATGTATCCAATTTAGAAGAAAATGAATGGTTTTAAATAAAGTGATTTATGCACATATATTGTTTTATATCCAACAGCTATTTATCTGCAACATATTAGCAAAATACAAACTTACGTTTGATCTTAAAATTCGCAAAAAAACTATTCATGATTAACTGAAGCATACATAACTCCTTTTCATATGACGTCGCGTCTGGGAGTGAAATAACGCCATGCATTAAAATCGATAAATCACTAGTGGTTTACAGATTTTCGGGAAACGTTATGAAATGACGCTTTTAACGTCACGCATATGGCAAAATCCTAATGTTTTAACGTCACAAATATGTTTTCAAAATAATTTTTAATCGTATAATAAATAAAATCTAACATTCGTGCTCCTGTATTATTGAATTTATTAAACTCGTTGTGAAAAGGAGATAAAATGCTCGGCAAGCCTTGCATTTTATCTCTTTTCCTCAACTCGTTTAATAAATTCAATAAAACACGAACACTCATGTTATATCCTCTATTTAACATGACATTCAAGGAAATAAATTGACTCCCATGTTTTCATATCTTTCCCGCCAAAACTTTATATTACACAGAGTAGTCAGATCACCCTTATGACTACTGTAAATTCGGAAATTTTCGCGAGAATTTTATTTTCGTGAATAGCGGTAAAAGACATATTTGTCACTGTTAAAAATCGCGACTCAGGCATAATTTACCTATATTATTAATTGACAGCGTGATTTCGCCATTTCGCGAGGGTATTATATTCACGAAACTTCGCATATGCGAAGTTTCGTGCAAATAAAACCCTCGCGAAAATTTCCGAATTTACAGTTTTAGAACAGCTGGTGGATCTTTTCTGTCACCATATTATAACATATGAGTTGTGGATAGCTTCTCGTTAATTCTAAATCGGGAAGTTGTTCTGACTTTAAGCTTTAGAGCAGCTAGATTGATTTGTGGCAGCTTTGTAGAAGCTAATAGGTGGCTTTAAAGTTGCTACCATTTTCATCTTTTTAAGGTCCAGTAGATTGTTATTTTTAAAAGGCCAGTTCAGAAAAAAAGACAAAACTAGTCATAGTATGTTTATGATTATGTTTTTTACATTTCTACTTACGAATTATTATATGGGTTGCTATATGAGCTTTCCAACAATGTGGTATGTGCGACAAGCAAGGGCCCAGACCAGCCTACGCATATGCGCAGTCTGATCAGAGCCATTGCTAGTCGCTTGAATATTCTCTGAGAGTTAAGCTACTGACCGAATATCATTTGGAGTTGCTAAGCCTTAAAAGCGACTGCACAGACTCATCTGAGTCTACACATGTCAAAACGCCATAGTGTTGGAAATCACATTTATAAAATATAGTGCTGACACCCTAGTCCCTTCGTGTACTAAAAGTTCTTTTGAAGTTTCACCAACTTCAATGTAGATTTTGATCACATTTTGGCGAGATGGATATTGTTTACAGAAATACACAGTTATAAACACCCCCTTTTCATTTGAGAAAGTTGTGACCAACAGTTATATCGCGACAACAGATTTATTTTCTGTGTATTAGGCCTAGGCCATCAACCGGAGCTCCTACAATATCTTCTCCATTTTCGCACTGACTGACATTCTCTTCATGTTTAAGAAATAGATTCGCGCTCGCAGTGGTTTGTTGCTATATATATACTAGCCAAAAGTTCTAACCGGCCAGCAGCATTTTATTAATTTTCTTAAAAACGTAAAATGCTATGACTAGTCTTTTTGCATCTCGAAATAGCCAGACGTGTCATGTACCATAGACAGTAAAGATATTGACAAAATGTTTATCAGTACATGCCGGATACCAGTTTGAATACTGGTACCCCTATTTTCAAAATTCGCATTTTGGCACAATTTGTGAGTCGTGACTTTTTGAATTAACCACCTTTAACACGCAAAACATTTTCATTTCAAAAGCCAAACTCATAGTCCGAGAGCCAGCAATACTTTTAATCAAGTGGCTGAGGCCATAAGGTTTGAAGGTGTGGTCTTATGTAGAAAAGTATGCTGAATTTAAAAATCAAACTCTTAAAAAATTGGCTGGTAAACAAAAATGCTATGCGCAGCGGAATACCCCCGGAGAAGGCAATTTCTCAAATTAGTACTGAAATGGGGTACCCTATACCACAGAATCTAATTTGACCCACCTTGCACTCCATGACAATTTTTCATTGGTGCCCAAAAAAATTCCTGGGCCCTTGGCAGTTTAATATTTAAGAGCAGAATCAATTCCATGCTTGTTTAAGTTGAGCATGATAAAAATAATATAATATCGAGGCCTAGGCTCAGAATTACAATCGGTCTTGAGAAATCAACAATTTCTTAAGTATTGCTAATTCAACATGATTTTGTATGTCAAATACATTTCCATGTTCGGCGCACTACATATGGAAGAATATGTCATTGTGATCCACAAAAAACATGAAATAAGTTTCAATTGCAATAAGTTACATTCATTTTAAACTTAATAAAATTCAGAATAGTTTTACATACATACATACATACATACATACATACATACATACATACATACATACATACATACATACATACATACATACATACATACATACATAGTTCAGTTAGGGTTGAAGGTCCAGTGTGGTCCAGTGGGCCTGAGACATAGTCAGCATCCATGCTGGGACAAGATTACTTGCTCCACTTCAAATATGGATTGTCTTGTTTAAATCAAAATATGGAATTCTGACTGTGTGGGCGCTATTGAAGTTTTGATATGATCTAGAACAGGCATAATTCCACTGTTCCTGGCTGCAAAATGCCTTCACTGCTTACATCTGAGGCTCTTTTGCCTGGAAGATTCCATGGCGGAGGGTTGTGTGTTTTTGTTATTGTTGTTTTTCGCTCTCTTAAAATGAGCGGTGTTTGTCTGAAGGTATGCATTCTCGCGTCGTGTCTAACATTGAAATTAATTCGACTTTTGGAATGTTCATGGAATCATGAATACTTCGGGTCTCTTGCAAAGTAAGTTAAGCCAAGACCCAAAGTATTCATGATTCTATGATAATCCCAAAAATGACTTTATTACTTATATTTATATGTTATCATAAATATCTAATATATGGATATTATTTATAATTTAGGAAAAAAAACAATTTGGAATTAAAATATGTAATTGTTAACGGTTTTGTTGGAGTGTTAAACAGAAAAGCAGACTAGCCAGTAAGAACTCGCACAGCCAATGGAGCAAACAAGAGTCTTGTTTTGCACGTGCGACTCAGGTGTGGCTCGTTGTCAATCACAACACCAGTGACACTTCTGACGAATGAATTCGATGTTCGAAACTTAATGCACGGACAAGTGAGCTTGGCAGCTGTCAATCAAATTTATGTCTTTTATGAGGCTATGAACGGTTGCAAAAATCTGAGGATTCATTTAAGGCTTGCGTTGAAAATGTAAATATAAACAAAAGAACAAATTTGATGATGATGACGGTACCACATTATTGGAAATTACAGTTTAGTCTGATTGACCTTTTGATTCCGTTTTTCTTTTAAATTTCAAATCAGAAGAAACGACAATATACAACCTATAAGACTATCTTATTTCTTAGAGAAGATTTTTTACAGTTTGAGATCGCTGGATAATGAAACCTAGATTCGTCTTCTAAAATCTTCAAGTAGACACCTTTTTAACATTTCTTAAAATAGGACATTCATCGAATGTCCTATTTCAAGAGCTGTTAAAATGTAATTTCATTTGTTTTCCTATTTCACTGCATCATGTAATGATAATGTGTTTCCCCAACATTATAGTTTTTATTATTACCCAACCGTCTATATACGGAGTAATTGTCTATTTTTTGCTATGGCATGAGTCACTGAACTATTCCACCGGTCAATAAATATGACTAAAGACTGGCACTATACCATGGGCCTGCTTTCCCGCTTCCCTGTTAAAAACACACAGGCGCTTATTATCATGCGCGACGACGATGCGCGTACGGTTCGTTTATGTGCAACAATGGTGAAAATGAGGCATGGTTTGGCAACTTTAAACTCAAATAACTCCGTTGTTTATGGTCAGAAACATAAAGTGTGGGTACTCGTTTTCTTAGTTAGAACGAGCGGAACATTTTGAGACTAAAATTGAGCAGATTTGGTGAAATTTTTCGTTTTGCAACAGAATTGCATCGTCTACAGCAACTCAATTCAAGGAACGCTGCTAAGTATTTCATCAAATGGGTTGGGTAATAAAACAGTTATTTCATGCCTGTTTGTAGTATAGTCAAACTATTACCCCTCGGTACCGTGGACGACCTAATGCACTATTGCACTCGGCCTTCGGCCTCATGCAATAGTGCATCAGGTCGTTCACGGCACCTCGGGGTAATAGTTTTGACTATACCACAAACAGGCATGAAATAACTGTATAATATCCACCGATCACTGCCGATAGTATTACTTGACTTTTCGCTAACTGTAAAAGCGACAACTTTAATATTCATATCTGGGTGTGGTTCGGCTATTTCATCTGCTAAGGAAGGGAAATCAGGTTTTATTCATAATTCGGTAAATAGTTAATAAGCTTTTTGAGTCGCGCAAACGTGCGTGCATTTCATGAAAATCATAACCGTATACACACTGAGTTCACATTTATTAACCCTTAAAGCGCATAATCACAAAATGTTTGTTTTATCGTCCACTAAAGTATTTGAAGCCTCATAGATAAACAGTGTGGACCCAGATCAGACTGCTCCTGTAGGAGACGTCTGATATGGGTTAACAATGTTTGCCTCCCTGCTTATGTTAACTAGACATTTTCAGATGCAGTTAATTTGCTGGAGTTTTAAGGACTAAATAATGCCTGAGGTGGTGGCTCAAGATGATACAGTTACTTTTGAATAAAACCACGCTTCATTTTTAGCTTTTACCTATGCCTAAGGTTGACTAGTCCTAATTACGCATTCATGAGGCGCCGCCTTTACAGTAAGCGAAAAGTCAAGTAATATAATATAAAATTCTGAGAGAGATCCTAACTAGGTTTTAATTTTGGTGTCCGTATGGAAAGAAACGGTTTGGGTTAAAACATATCACCCTATGCTCTAGTTTTGGTTTAACCCTTGTCCTGCTGAACCGGGATTTATCTTTCTTTCTTTAAAACATGGCAGATCCATATCAGCTGACTTCTGAGGAAGCCGTCTGATCAGGATTCACTCTGTTTTCCACTCTGGTTGCAAATCGGAATGCTGTAGATTAATAGGATTAAACTGTGGGAGGAGGGTACATAAAAAGGTTGAGCATGTCAAGGGCAAAGACCGTTTTGTAAATTACTCGTAAATAGGTCAATAAGGTGAAGGACAACCAAAGTTAAAGGTGAAATGTGCCCTACAATCAAACATGAAATCAGTTTGTTATTTTTGTCGGAAAATAATCGATAAAAATGTCGATAAAACGGTACATTTTAATGTTTAATGCTAGCTTTTGCATAGACTGTATACAAATGAGATCTATCAAAAGGGTTTTTGCAAAATCTAATCGACTATGCACCAATTGTAACCCTTTCTCATTCTGGATAATTACCAATAAACAGGTACTTTGACAAACAGTGAAATGTCGCATATAAGGCAGCATTTCATCAGGGTCCGCACTGTTTCGAAGATAAAAACAATCTTCAGGGACAGAATACATAATTTATAGCATTTTTGAACGCCAACACCTTAAAATAAAAAAAAAAATGATCTGTTCCATATTTAGTGTATATATCTGTATGGGATAATTCATCAGAATGAGAAGGTTTAGGATAATAAAATAATTTTGGATGTGCACTGTATTCAATATGTCCGTCCGTCAGTCCGTCCCTTATCAGTAAGCGAAAAACTATGTAACTACTTTTTAATCAAAGCACTGAGAGTACTGATGGAAACGATGTCTTGTGATTTTAGTTCTTGTAGGCTAAGCAGAGTGCATTTTTGTAGATGATATTTTAGGAATATTTGAATTTGTATATTGTATATTTTTCTGACCAATGATGAAGGAAAAGTTTTATATGATTTCTATTTTTAGTTTTTAGTTTTAGCATAACAGAATTTTGAAGGCGCATGCGACAAAATATCAATCTTATCATTTCAAACATGGGCTGGTATGTCTTTAAACCCTATTTCACTTTTAAGCTCCAGTGGCCATTTTGTTATGTGGGATCAAAAATAGTAAGTGAGTATGATCAGGAAATACCACAATCACAAACCGCAGACAACCCCGTGGTACCGGGAGGAAGAGCTGCTCAACCATCACAAGACACCAGGAAGACAAATTAAGCAAAGTAACCAGCTTTCTCTCTCTTCCCCATCAAGATGATTATAATACTAGAATGGACATAAAGTAACGTACAACAAAACATAGAACAATTACAGATTCCCACAATGGGAGTAACAATAAACAAAAAGTCAACAACAACAGAACCACCGCCTTAGAACGGACAGCAGCCTAAGCCACCGAGGGGCTTAAATGCATTTTACTGGTACCAAACCTTTTGCCCATATTTAGCAGAGGGCATTATGCCGAATACATCACTGAAATTATTTTAAGAGTTTGGATTACTGGTTAAGATTTCTTTTTAGATTTTCCATTCGGTTCATTGTTGCCCTATTTTGAGGGTAATGTGATGAATTATTGCAAACAGGAAACAATGGTTAAGGAAAGGTGGTTTATAGTCATTTCCTTTTGCCTAGCTCTTGATAACATTTTGTTCAGTGGAGCAACCCGTTAACATTTTGCTGAAATAGACTTGCATTATAATTGCCTAAAAATTCCAACAAGGACAATAACTAAAGTTTTAAGGGTCGATTTTGACGAAACTTATAGGATATCAGAGTACTTGATACTTATTGTGTACCAAATATGTATCAAATCTGACCAGTAGTTCTGAGATGTGGATGGACAAAAATGCGACGGACGGACGACGCCAAAACTATATCCCTCCAACTTTGTCAGGGATTATTAGATATCAGCATAGCTACATACCTAAAAAAGCTTTTAATATGTTATGTGTTCTGATAATTTTTATCACCTGATAAAATATCTTGCTTGAGTTTACGTTAATTTCTCTGTCAAATGTCTCAAATTTGTTCCAAAATGTTCGCTTTTCCATTTTTTAGCCCATTTTGATGTCCGTTTTTGGTAACCATAGCAAAGATAAACGTCAATTTTAAAGTTTTACTTTTAAACTTGGTATATTGTTCAAATAAACCAATAAGAACAAAATGGTGAAAAGCATTTTAGCCCATATGTGGGCAAAAATAGCACCCCCCCTGATGCATGTAGCTCTTTGGCAATATTAACTGTGTATATCTGGCATATAGTATAGATATAAAAAGAAGATTTATAGATGGTAAACTTAGGTTTCATTAAGAACATTGACAATAAAGAGTAAAAAAAAAAGCACTTAAAAATAAAAAAAAAGAGCAAAACAAGAGCCATGACATGTGATTTCAAAAAATGTGGCATTTTGACAAGTGTAAACTATGATCAATTATAATCACCAATTATAATCGATGATCAATCAAAAACTTCGTTTGATTGTGTTTTTGGTAATATTTGATGATAATTGAAAAACATCACACTTGATCCAATTTTAAGCTCCTATTCTAAATATGCAAGTTTGCTACAAGGAATAGCAGTTAAATGGAGAGTTAAATGGAGTTTGCTGTCAGGACCAGTTGTGGTATTGGCTACTAGCACAAAGGCTCTGATCAGACTTGACCCGAACCTTTGCGGGTCACAGGAAATCTCATGTCACCTAATTCCTTGAATTATACCCAAATCAGCATTTGTAATTTGTAATATTCTTACAACCACCAGGTTGAGTTTTGTTCATAATGGGACAGAGTATGCTCAAATAGCAAAGGTACAAGCAACAGCAAATTGTAAATTTGCAAGCAATTTGTTGACAAAATTTTTAAACAATATAATATCTGGTTTCAGCGACTATTTAGACTTCTTACAGATCAAACATAATATGGAGTTTGTCAAAAAGCAAATAAAGCATTTTCACATGCTTCTGCATAATATACTGTTTGGTTTTTTGTTTGATTTGATTTGATTCTTAACGTCCCATCAACAATCTTTCAGTTATAAAGGGTTAGTAAGGGTTGAAACCAGTACTAAGCTAGGATAAATGTGTCTTGCGCAAGGACACAGTGCAGTGACGCTGTTGAGGCTCGAGTCTGGGCCCCTTCATCTCGAGTCAAGCACTCTACCACTGAGCCACTGCATATACATATCTTTAACAAACATGCACTTTGTTTGTAAAAAAAATAACTCATTGTGCTACCAATGTTTATTTTAGGAAACAAGGCTGTGACTCTCGGTGGGTGAAATTATTCTGGACTTCAAAACTATATGCAATGACACAATGACAATACATGCGTTACCTCAGACCTACATACAATGACTAGTAACATGTATACAATCTATACATAAACTCAACTATCGTATGGCAGTACTTTATTCAGTAGATAACATCATGTTATACAAAGTAGATCTTGCACAAAAGATTATTGCAGAGAGTTTAATATCAAGTTTGTGCAAATGTGAATAAAGCATTTTCACACATTTCCTTTACTTGGCATATGCAAAATATACTTATCTATAATGAACATACACTTTGCTGAGAAAAATTCTAATCCATGTGCTACCAATGGTTATCTTAGGACACAATGTTGTGACGCTTGATGGGTGCAATTATCTACTTCAGAACTATATGCAAAGACACATTGACTATACATTATTTCAGACCTATATGAAATGACTAGAAACATTCATACAATCTATACATAAATTTAACTATCATATGACATTACTGTTATTCAGTAGATAACATCATGTCATACATAGTGGCTCTTACAGAAGTGATCATTTCATGAGAAATTTTAAAAAAAAGTTATTGCTTTACTTCAAAGAGTGTTTAAGAGTGTTTAGAGTCAAAGAGACTCTATGATGGTTCCGACTTAAAGACTTATCTATTGATGAGATGATAGGGGCCTGATACTTTGGCTGTTTGTCGGGCCCACTGGGGTTTACCTGTTGGATTTCTTTTGCTCCAGTATTCAGATTTATTACTGTTGAGTCCTTATCTTTGCTTTATCTCCTTGTTATATCTTGATTTATATGTTTTAGGAGATGATGCATTGATAAGTTAGGGGTCTTTCATGCAAACCAAATATCTATGTGTCTTGATCCACATCTGAATTAAGGGTGAGGTTGGCGCCGTTAAACAGGTTTAAGCCCTCCAGTAAAATATTTTACTGACCGTTCCAAGGCGGTACTTCTTTTGTGGATCTTTTGTTTTTTGTTCTGTCTTGTGTTTGCTATGTCTTTGTGTGCATCTGTTTATATGTGCTTTGCGGTCACCTGCTGGGAAAGGACTGACCTCTTGGCTCTCGTTTGTGGTGTCTTACTGTGAGTTTGTAACTCTCCCATTGGTATCCTGGGTCAGGTGTGGTACTTGATTGTATTGATTCCTGATCTTTGCACCCTTACTTACTTTTATTCCAATTGTGTTTCTTGTCACCAAAGAGTTATTTAACTTCTGGCTATGACATTATTTCTTGACCTGATTTGTTTGTTTGTTTTAATTCTTTACGTCCCATCAACAATATTTCAGTTAAACAGGGACGGGTCTTCCTTGGTTGAACCAGCACTAAGCTAGGATAAATGCGTCTTGCTCAAAGACCACGACGCAGTGACGCCGGTGAATCTTGAACCCTCATTCTTGAGTCAAGCACTCTACCACTGAGCCTCTGCGCTCCCTTTTTGACATGATATATTCCACTGAATAACTGTAACATCAAATGAAAAAATAATGTTATGGCCACAGGTTGCATAATTTTGATACAAAGAAGTTATGTTAATAACAAAGTAAATTTTCTTTGAAATAAACCAGCTTTGAAGGTGTTAATTTCGCAATAGTTCATATGATGAGAGAATCTTCCATTTGTGCCCATTTCAAATCATTTTTTTAAACTAACCTAAGGCTGTCTAAACTGATTGACTTAAGCTTTAAGTATTTGGTCAACATTATTCAGTCTAGTCAGACTCCTCCCACAGAGGAACGCAAAGAAAAGAATATACTTCCTGGCCCCCATCCCTCAACAAAGTTTGACAAGTAAATTTAATCCTGCCAACAATAAAGGAACCATCTCTCAGAAACCTTCAGCAGAAAATAAAATGCCCCACTCTACCACCATGTTATGAAATGATAACTTGTGTAAGACCCTCTATAAAATACATAGAACAAATCAGAACGAATGGAATAAGAGACCCTATTTCTGCTTGTTAAAGTACCATCAGCACATCAAAGAACAATCATAAGAGTCCCTGTCAAGGCTAGTCACCAAGTCATTTTCTATTTCATCCTTGCTGGGAATCTATCTTAATATATTATCCCAAGGAATCCTAGTTAGTTGGATTTTATAATACGGTAAATCTTGTATTAGTTCGTACACTCGAATAGTTCGTTAAATGTCATGTATTAGTTCGTACACTAGTCATTTTTATATGCAATTCTATTAGTTCGTACACAACGATTTTTTCCTTCATTGGTGCTTGTTTTTAATCAGCGTGGCTGTCAACGATATGTTCCTGTTAACTTTCGCGTGCTTACACCAAACAGACCTTTTCGTCTGTCAATCTAACGACTTCGGTCGCTAACGTAAATCCAGCATTTAGCATTAAAATTTGTTTTCTGAAAATCGAGCGAATGCTAATTTACACGACCTATGTCGCCGATGCGTCGGAGATATATTCTGTACGGTCATTACAAAAAGTGTCCTTAGAATAATGGATAGTTACATTTTACTTCTGTGTCATTTATCTTTTATAATCGGACACCAAAGCCGCGTGCGACCCGGAAAGCATTTTTATACTTCTGCAGCTCGGGCCCGACACGAAATTAACTTGCGCGGTGCCTCATATAAACTGGTACCAGAATATTTCGTAAATAGCCTGCTGGTACTTATGCCAAGGCCCAGGAGAGCATGTGCGTTTGCGCAATCTCATCAGGGTCCCGCTGCTCACTAACATAAAGTTTGAAGTGGATGAAGACTCAGCATGCTCAGACCAAATCAAATTCTAGATATTTACGTACGTTTTGTTTTATACAGTTGAATATCAATTTCGGTTTTCTGAGCGTAAATAACTCAATAAATGTAGTAATAACGGCTTTTCCTAGGTTCAAACAAATGGAACATTTTAACAAATTGTTTAGCCGATCGTGGCGTGTCTTGCTGTCCTCATGAAACTACATACGGAAGGTCCTGAGAGTTCATGATTACCGAGATAGTGTACGCACAGACGCACAAACCGAGTATAATTTGGTTGTATCATGATTCTAGGTCTTGATGAATGGCATTTCCATGAAATAAGCCAGTTCATGAGATTATGGTACCTATCGCATATGCGAGCAGCGAAGGCTCAGACGAGCCTGTGCATCTGCGGAAAATCGTCAGCGCCTTCAGGCTTAACTGCGAGCATAGAAGGAATGTAGATGAAGGTACGTTCATTAATTTAGGATAATAGCCCCACTAGGTGGCTGTGAATTTGAAAACAGGAAGAATTCGCTTTATTTTAACCACCACACATCTATTGATGTATGTATCCCGACTTTCAATACATTAGTTTTCATGAACAGTCAGACCGTGTGTCTTTTTTGGAAGGAAAAGTCTTCCAATATGGATGGATTTTCCTTCCATTTAGTTTTTTTTACAGAAAATTGGAAGGTCTTTATAACATCCATCTTAATGAAAACAGCAAAAGACTTTGAGATCATCCGCGGTGACATACATATCAGACTTTGCAAACATCCTTACCACACGTCTGTAAATGTTTTACCCCGACTTTGTTGTATGAGACCAACAAAGTCGCAGATCAGCCTGGGTACCGCACATTCTTATCAGCGCCTTTGTTATGAATACAAACATTAAACATTTTGTGGGCCTGGTCTGGGTCAAACCTGTCTGCTAATAATATCAGCCGCAGACATGAAGATCAAATCCGCCGCTTTCATGCCACGTGCTGTTTTAAGAGTTGGGTAGCACGTGGTGCATTGGCACATAAAAGCGGACTTCGCACATAAAACATAATTGCTCAGCTGCATGCGCGGATCCAGAAAGGGGTCCAACTTTGACAACTTTTTTTTTAATTGATGATGGGAGAGAGGATCCAAACACCACTATATGCGGGTCATCATTGGCCCGCCAGCGAAACACCATTTAAATGGCGTTTCGCTGGCGTGCCGCTGATGGCCCAATATCGAATGCTGGCTTGGTAGCTTTGTGATTTTAAAGGGAACCGGACCAGTATGCTAAGAAACCCTATTTTTCAGGGGTGGAGTCTGTCCCCCTCTGGATCCGCCCATGAGCTATCTGGCATGAAAAGACAATTTCTGTAAACTCATCACTTTCGCTCATTGCGATCGCGTGCACGTTCGCAAACATGTAATATAAATTGTTTTGGATCTCGGAAATTTACTTTACAAATTCAAACTATCAATGCCCCACAATTTTATCAAATGGCGGGCGACAGCCAGAACTCCTTTTTTTTAAATTTCCAGTGGGTGCATAAAAGGCCTCGATACACCGTCACAAAACCGAAAAATCGCACCGGAAATTCACTTTTTTTCTTAACGACGTGAAGAGCATTAGACGCTAGTAGGCAAAGATGAGCCTTGGCATCCAACACTGTTGACTTTACGGTAGTATCTTGCGCGGATCCAGGAATTTTTGTCATGGGGGGGGGGGGGGGGGTAGGGGGCTCCAGGCTCAACTGACAGAGAAAAAACACTCTGATAACGTTTTCTTAGGCATCAGCCTTTTACAATTTTACAGAGGGGTCCAATAATTTATTTTAAGGAAAACTATAATTTTTTAAGTTTCCAGTGGGGGTCTATCATTTTTCAGGGGAGGGGGTCCAAATTTTTCCAGGGGGTGTGGGGTCCAAATGCTAATTTCAATTGAAGCCTATAGAATTTGGGATTTTCCAGGTGGTCCGGGCCCCCCATACCCCTCTGGATCCGCGCATGTGTATGATAGATCCACTTGCGATATCCAAATTTTCAAGTCAACAGTAAAGCCAATCCCGAAGGACAGGTTTTTTTCATGCAATTGTTCATTTTCCATTCCCAGCATCTAGTGACACCTCAAAACATGATGAGGTATATGATTCTGCAATATGTTAGTGGAAAACAAATGTTGAGACCTCGGACCAGGGTCCGAGTTGAGACACAGTGATTATCGCGACTTTTAGTCAACTATTGATGTTTTCAGTCTTTCATTATGTATATAAGACTAGGCCTTGATTTCTGGCATCAGTTTTAGAAAAACGGGCTGTCCAATGTTGTCAAATAACGTTCATGCTAGATACGTTACCATAACATACCATGCATAAGCTGGGTGCTTAAGATCAAGCAACATACTCGCTGGAAGAATGTGTTTAATGGTAAAAAAATTACAGTCCAAACGTTAATAATCAGATCTTAGAACAAATCTACATGGATATGCTCGAGAAGCTCAAAATGGAAGCATGCAGTGTGCAAGAACACATACAATAATATGGCTAAACAACCGCCAGCTTTTTTGAAAAGCTAATACTTGTGTAAATTTACTCGATGATGATATTGTTGCGCGAAACGAAACGAAAGTTAAGGTGTATTTATTTTATTATTATTATTCGTTTCTGTCTATCGACAGTGTCTTTTCATGCAATTGTCTTAATTTCAAACGCCACTGCTATCATTCTGTCCATAAAAACTTATATCTAGCGCACTATATTTTTAGAACTATTTTAGTGGCGGTCAGGTTCATAAAGGGCGGGAAAACATTAGCAATCCACAAGAAAACGTGTCTTCTTTGCGTTTGTGACAAAAGGACAGGGCTGCGTTTATTGTCCGTCTCGTAATGCTTAAAAGCAAAGAAAAGTATAATGATAAAAAACGATTGCAAGATATTGTGCTTTTAACTGCAATATCTGTCTGCATCATAGATATTGCAAACGGTTCTTCGTCGTACAAGAGCAGGTTTTCTCATGCTAAGGCATTGTTTTTCTGACGCTCGTTTGAGGCATCCAATGGGGTTTACTGATTTGCGAATTTGTCCCAATTTTTTACCAATTAGCGTCTTCATAAAACTCATTTTTACCAGTAAGCACATTCAGCATTACAAAATATTTTTTTTTATCACTGATTTCTCTTAAATTAAACTGATTAAAGCGTAATTTTAACAAACGAAACACTGATTTTTAAGGTACCCCGTTGAGACCCTCTCCGATTGATGTACAAATAAACTTATAATTCTGTTTCAATCATATGTAAGCTTTCAATAATCAAGTTTTCAAGCACAACAACGTTTTTCTGACCATTGGGTTTACATTTCAGAGCTGAAAACCGCAACAAACTAATAAAATACCAATATTGTTTTTGTCTAGCAGCAGGACAAGGGTTGTTTGCATTAAGGCCATTTGGTTCCCAGCGACTTACACAGGCTGTAACGGTATAGGTAGCGGACTGGGTAGCAATGTTGAACGGGGGTTCGATGGTATGGGGATTTTGTGTGTATTTTGTGTATATGATACCATTGGAAACAGATGTTTTGAGAAAACATCGTTTCCAAAAAATAATACCTAAGAGATGAACACTAATAAGATCTACACATTAGGCTTGAATGAAATATTTTGTTCTTTGTCTGAAGCCTAGCAGAGCCAAACCTGTGAAAACAGGTACACTACCGCCCGCGTATTTGTCCTGCGAATTCGCGTTTCATGTGCGTTTCCAACGCATTGTACGTGCGTTGAGTTTAAATTGCGTATGAAACGCGAATCAACGTATTTCGAAACTCATGAATATTCATTAGCAGCCCTCTAACGCGTTTCAACGATAAAATATGCGTTTCTTCCTTTAGCCAATCAAATCGTTTTGTTACAACGCAGTAATGCGTAAACCAATCAAAATTGAGTTGACCTTGCTCAATGTTTACATTGTTATTCACGGTTTAACTTTGCTTTGAATATTTCTGATAAGACTTGTCTTGCAAATCTCAATTCCCGTTTCCTTTGAGGTTTTAAAGCCCAGTTTGAATCAAATATCTCACTCCATTCATTGATCAATATTTTGAGCCGACAATCACGACTTTTCAGCGGAGAAATGAATGGAGTTACTCAAGGCCGAAAAATGAATATATAACAGTAAAATCACATCGATATTCATCAGATATAGATCTATAATTAGTCTCTTTTAGTGCCCAATGTAAAATATTTTTCTAAAAACAACGACATAAAGCAAATGAATTGAAAATATGTCGCACTGCATTCAATTTTGTTTCTTGGGATTCGCATCAAACAATTTTGAACTTTCAGATTGGGTCAACTGAGATTAGATGCAAACTCTATTTGTTGAGAAAAATAATCGAGCCAAACTCACTTGTTGACATTCTAACTGAATAGATCTTTCTCAAAAGAAAAAAGAAGGCACTCCTAAGCAAAAGCAATTGCATGTGCCCAGGCTTCACCTGATCAGTCCTAAAATAAAAGTAGAGCAGTATATCCAGTTCTGCCAATCTAACCTGCTCAGGAGGTAGAAACTGACATCGCTTAAACAACCTGCACCCCTGCTCGACAGTGCCAATGCGGTAGCTTATGACCCCATTTAAACAGCCTGCACCACAGTGCCTTGGAGGTAGGTTCCGACATCGCTTAAACAGCCTGCATCCTTGCAACACAGTGCCTGGCAGGTAGGTTCCAACACTGCTTAAACAGCCTGCACCTCTGCATCACAGGCACTGTGATGCAGAGGTGCAGGCTGTTTAGGTTCCGACATCGCTTAAATAGCTGCACCCCTGCAGCACAGTGCAGGCAAATAGGTTGTGATACTTCTTAAACAGCTGCACCCCTGCAACACAGTGCCGGCGGGTAGGTTGGGACACTGCTTAAACAGCTGCACCCCTGCAGCACAGTGCCGGCAGATAGGTTTCGATACCGCTTAAACAGCTGCACCCCTGCAGCACAGTGGGGGCAGATAGGTTTTGACAGCACTTAAACAGCTGCACCCCTGCAGCACAGTGCAGGCAGATAGGTTTCGACACCACTTAAACAGCTGCACCCCTGCAATACAGTGCCAGCAGATAGGTTTCAACACCGCTTAAACAGCTGCACCCCAGCAACACAGTCCAGGCAGATAGGTTTTGACACCGCTTAAACAGCTGCATCCTAGCAGCACAGTGCCGGCAGATAGGTTGCAACACAGCTTAAACAGCTACATCCCTGCAGCACAGAGCCCAGCAGTTAGGTTGGGACACTGCTTAAACAGCTACAACTCTGTAACACAATGACGGCAGATAGGTTTCGACATCGCTTAAACAGCTGCACCTCTGCAGCACAGTGCCGGCAGATAGGTTTCGACACCACTTAAACAGCTGCACCTCTACAACACAGTGCCGGCAGGTAGGTTTCGACACCGCTTAAACAGCTGCACCTCTGCAACACAGTGCGGGCAGATAGGTTTCGACACCACTTAAACAGCTGCACCGCTGCAACACAGTCCTGGCAGATAGGTTTGGACACCACTTAAACAGCTGCACCCCTGCAGCACAGTCCTGGCAGATAGGTTTTGACACCTATTAAACAGCTGCACCCCTGCAGCACAGTGCAGGCAGATAGGTTGTGACACCGCTTAAACAGCTGCACCTCTGCAACACAGTGCCGGCAGACAGGTTTCAACACCACTGAATGAGCTGCACCTCTGCATCACAGTCCCGGCAGATAGGTTTTGACACCACTTATACAGCTGCACCCTTGCAGCACAGTGCCGGTAGTTAGGTTTTGACACCACTTAAACAGTTGCACCCCTGCAGCACAGTGCCGGCAGATAGGTTGCAACATGGCTTAAACAGCTGCACCCCTGCAACACAGTGCCGGTAGATAGGTTTCAAAACCACTTAAACAGCTGAACCCCTGCAACACAGTGCCAGCAGATAGGCTCTGACACCACTTAAACAGCTGCACCCCTGCAGCACAGTGCGGGCAGATAGGTTTCAACACCACTTAAACAGCTGTACCCCTGCAACACAGTCCCAGCAGATAGGTTTCAACACCACTTAATCAGCTGCACCACTGCAGCACAGTGCCGGCAGATAGGTTGCGACACCGCATAAACAGCTGCACCCCTGCAGCACAGTACCCAGCAATTAGGTTGGGACACTGCTTAAACAGCTGCACCCCTGCAACACAGTGCAGGCAGATAGGTTGCGACACCACTTAAACAGCTGCATCCCTGCAGCACAGTGCCCGGGTTCGGACACTATTTAAACAGCCTTCTCTCTCTCTCTCTCTATCTCTCTCTCTCTCTCTTAACACAATGCCTTCTGTGAGGCTTGAACCCGGAGCCTTATCAACTGAAGACCCAAATTTAATCAAGCCAGTTAGAAGAGAATGATCGATAAAGACTTCAAGCTAATTATTTGATCAAAATGCAGCAGGTTCAGGTTCTGAAAGCTGATGCCAAGGCCTGATAACACAGAATTACGGACCTGTTTGATATGGTTGGACTAAACACGATGAACTGGTCCACATATTTGAATTGTAACCGATGTTAAACAAATGTCATGGGATGTGAAGTCAGCTGACATGAAATATCTCGCAATGATGGCCATAAATGGTCGAGTGCCATTGACACAAAAAAGAAAAATGAAACGATAAAGAAAGCATTTTGTGGGATAATGTTTTCTTGGTTTCAATAATAAAATTATCATTGATTTACATGTAACAGGTCTGGCAACGCAATTGAACCTTTTTGATTGGCTGTTCAGCAATGCGTTTCAACGTGAATTGTACGTTGAACTGCGTTGCTATACTTGAGTTATTGATTGGTTAACAGGTAAATGCGTTGCACTGCAGTTCAACGCGTATCGAAAGTGGGCTTTGATTGGATTTTCGAAATTCGCGTTGGAAAACTAATGCGTATTACGTGCGTTTTCAATGCGTTTTCAACGCGAATTCAGCAAGGACAAATAGATGGGCGGTAGTGTACTCCACTCATTGTTCAACACATTTACATGTATATGAACTATTTTCATGAAACTGCCTTAGTTTGATACACTTTGTCGATGGGTTTGATTTTCATATAAATAAAACTCACCTCATCGTCCGTCCATCTACTATCAGTTAGCCCAAATTTGTAAAACACATATTATTAATTTACTTGGATCTATTTCTTCAAACAGATGAACACTTATAAGATCTAGACAATGGACTTGCAAAAATCATTTTCTTTGTTTGAGGCTCAGCCGAGGAAAAAATGAAAACAGGTTCCCCACGCATTTCTAAGCATCACTTAACCTATATGGAATAGTATATATATGTAAGATAACTCGTTCGCAAACCATAAACCAGGCCAAACATTGATAGATTCTCAATCACTTGTAGCATATTAACCCTTATCGTGAACCAGGCCAAACATTGATAGATTCTCAATCACTTGTAGCATATTAACCCTTATCATGAACCAGGCCAAACATTGATAGATTCTCAATCACTTGAAGCATATTAACCCTTATCATGAACAAGGCCAAACATTGATAGATTCACAATCACTTGAAGCATATAAACGTTTATCATGAACCAGGCCAAACATTGATAGGTTCTCAATCACATGTAGCAAGCATATTAACCCTTATCATGAGCAAGGCCAAACATTGATAGATTCTCAATCACATAAAGCATATTAACCCTACATTCCACCCCAGTTTTATCCAACAGTATTCCAGTTGTAAGCATTAATTTCAATCAAAGTGCAAATCAGTGCTGATCCTGGTCAGATGGCTTCGTCAAAAGCCAGCTGATTCGGACCCACACTGACCAAAACAAGCTGATTTGGATCCACACTGTCTGAAGCAAGCTGATTTGGATCCAAACTGTTTTCAAAAAATGATACAGGCGGAGTTATCTGTATAGCGCCCCATGGACGGGACAATAGTTAACAGGATAGGCATAGTTGAGCTGCTGCGGAATGTTGAATTTCATCAGGATCTACTCTATTGTCTTGCACGAAAGAATTGTTCAGCAAACGATACAATTTGAAAATTTAGACCAGGAACCCATAAACAATATACCATTGATATTAATTGTGGATAATTCCAAAAATGATAAAAACGATAAAAAATGGAAGGTTCCATTCGGCGTGAATAGGTGAAAAACGGCACTACATAGGAGAAGAAGTAGGTAAATCTCGTCAACTCTTACATCACATGTCATAGATTTGCTTTGAATCATCAGCAGTTTGATTAAACAGTAAGTGGTCTGTAATTTATTTGTGGAGCTAACTGTGCAGATCACTTTCATTTCATCTACTCAAATATATGCTGTGGGTACATAAAAGAACCGTCTCGGCGAGACGGTTCTTTTATGTACCCACAACATATCTTTGAGAAGGAATTATGAAAAGAATATTTCAGAAATACGCCCTCCGTCTTCTAAATTTAAAGAAACCATGCACTTGGAGTTATCAGGATTCGAAATATCGAAAGTCCACTGTATTATCATCTCATGATACAAATAAGTTGATCTTGGCGTTTGATCCATTATGTTCTCTATGGCTATTTTTGAAATCCAAAGAATGTGACTTGGCGGTTAGATTGCCAGCTGCCCCGAGTCACAGCAAACTCTTCTCCATTCTTCTTGAACCCAATCGCAAGCGGGTAAATAGGATAACCTTCTGACTCCTGAATAACACGCACAGCATTACCTGTTGGATATATGACGTGTATCGAATGGTTGTTGTTATCACATACAAATATACTCCCGTAACCATCCACGGCAACGCCTTGAGGATTAAAATTATCCTTGCCTTTGTACTTAAACTTTGGGTTACCATTGAAATCGAAGCAATACACAGCTTTATCTTTCTTGCACGGTTGTATGACATGTGATCTGTTTTCATCTACGGCCATGAAGTCGAAGTTTTTAAGTTCTCGTCCTTCTTTGTCGTGACTGAAATAAACATGTATTTTCTCTGTAGGTTCTGGAATATCATCAAATGAAATAATTCCAAATGCTACTGGATCATCAAAGGCTACTGCTATGTCACCTGTTCGGAGACCATGAATTGCCTTTGGTTTATATTTTGTTGAGCCGGTAAATGTAGACTTTAGCTGTTTGTCAGCAGAGATGATACAAATTTTCTTCTTTTCTGGAATACTTACAGCAATCTCTCCATTCTTGATAATAGTAGCACAGTATGGCTTACGTGAACCAGTTGATGTATCTGAGCAATATTTGAAATCACGGGAAGCTAAAACGGTGACATCTCCTTTGGCTAAAATACAGTGTCCTTCATCGTTATACGTGTCAATAAGAACAAAGTCGTCATTAGGAAGGAAAATCAATGAAGAATAGGTTGGTGAACTCAGCCCTTTGTAGTTTTCCTGTACTTCTTTACGGCATGTCTTTGTTATGTTATCGTATTCTAGCCATGATGCCCCCTCGTAAATGGGTATACGATTATTTACAGTCTGTTCTTCAGCATATGCCAGTTTATGTACATCATTGAGGCCTATCTGCAGGATCTCTAGAAGACTGTTCTGTGGCTTCAAAGATAGTTCTGAGAATCTGAAAGCGCGTGCTGTGTCAAGAATGACTGTCTCCTGATCTCTTATCTTGCACATAAGCTTTTTAGATATAATGCAATGGTGAATTTTCGAACCGTATGCCTCTATTGTCTCAGTCAATCTTTTATAGATGTGCAAGTCGCCTATCATTTCTTTGAGGCTGTCCGTTACCTCAGTGGTTATTAGAGCATGCTGTTTAGCCATAGCCCTTGCCTGGTCATTTATAGCTTCTTCCAGGGAATCCATTATTTGGTTAATTTTTGAGCGCATTTCTTTAAAATTTCTCCCTATTTCTTCGACCTGCTTTTTATAATCTGTCGCACAAGATTTAATAGTCTTCACAACTGTTTCTGCATATTTCGACAAGCTTGAGATCAAATCATTCATGTATTTCTTTTCTCTTTTCACACTTTCCTCATCAGCAAGCTCCTTGACTTTTAACACAGACTTACATTTTTTGTGATCTGTTAAACGACAAGATGCACAACAAAACACTTCATTGTCCTTACAATAGTAGTTTATAGCCTCATCTGGATGAGAATCACAGGTTGGATCTAAATATTCTGAAAGCATACTGATCGTCTTAGCTCCGTCATCATATTTAAAAGCTTTTTCAATATCAATATATTTATGGTGTTTCATTAGCTTGAAGGTATGGCGACCTTCTGAACACACCTGACAGAGCTTTTCTAAACAGTCAAGACAGAAAATCGTTGGCTTTGATTCCCGACCAAGACTTTTGCATGAAGCACATCCATCTTGTTCTTTGCGTCCCTTTCTTTGCCCATCAACACAATCTGTCTCTAACAGCATTACCCACTCTTTTATATCGCATCGCCCTGGTATTGTATTATATTTCGTACACACAGGACATTTTACTTTATTTTTTAACTCCTTGTTGTCATTCAATTTCGTCATATAGGTAATAAGACAAGATTCACAAAAGCAATGACCACAATCAGGAAGTTTTCTTGGGTTGACGAATTGCTCCAAACACAGAGAACATACCAAACCCACTTCAGCATCATCTGAGGCTTCTGCCATTCTTCAACCCTTTCTATGCTGATAGATTTTACCACACAGATTGCTACAATAAAGTTAGGAAATTCTATTAAATATTTTAGGGTTCATTATTATTGGTCGATATTTTATTCCCTGGATGGGTTTAAACAAAAAGTCTGTCCCCTGCCGCTATAGGTAATCCCAGGCATCATCAAGTCGTCTAATTCGTAAACCCTTCAAATATGTTTGTTTGTTTGATTTGATTCTTTACGTCCCATCAACAATTTCTCAGTTAAACACGGACGGATCTTCCTGGGTTAAACCAGTACTAAGATAGGATAAATGTGTCTTGCTCAAGGACCACAACGCAGTGACGCCGGTGAGGCTCGAACCCGCCGCCCCTCAGTCAAACACTCTACCACTGAACCACAGCGCTCCCCTCAAATAATTAGTTAACTATTGTATTTAAGTATCGTGCTTTTTTTGTGTAACATTGTGAAAACGGTGCAGATCCAGAAAAGATGCCATAGAACGCGGCGCCTGATCAGGATCTCACCTGTTTTCTTACAGACGGTTCTATTAAAAATTGAAAAAATAAATAAAATATCACCCACCAACCCTTAATTTGGAAATGAACTGGTCCAATTTATAAGGGTGGGAAAATCCATTCAGCTTAAATGGGTTATATAAAAAAATCTTTGCACTGCTCAGTTTCTATAATTTATCATTCTACATGTAACTCAATCCAAGCCATCCAAGGATTGAGTTAAAATGATAAAATGAGCCACGACACGAGTTTTCTAACAATGTGGTATTTTCGACAAGCAAAGCCTCAGATCAGCCTGCGCATACGCGCAGTCTGATCAGAGCCTTTGCCAGTCGCTTGGATATTCTATGAGTGTAAAGCTACTAAATGAACATCATTTGGAGTTTCTAAGCTTAAAACGAGGCTGCACAGGCTCGTCTGAGTCTACACTTGTCAAAATGCCACATTGTTGTAAATCACATATCACGGCTCATTAATATTGAAACTGTTCAGTGACGAAGATGATCGAAAGGATAGAGGTTGTTAGGTTGATCTTTTTGCTTAAAAATAATTTTACTCTTTACTGCATTCAATACTCACTTTCAGAAGAAAAAATGTTTGTTTTTCCCCTGGTCACGCCCAAAAGGACAGGCCGCCAGGCTGTTTTTTCATGTTCAGTTCAAATAAGCATTCAATTTCATTTGTTCATAAGCATAAATTAAGTATTTCTTTGGTTTTAAACTCTCATATAATTTGTATTTATCATGCTCATAAATGTTAAAATGTCAACAATTGCCGGTATTTAACATTTATGAGAAAAAAAAGTTTCATGCTCAGTTGAGTTCAGCATGACATAGTTTTATAACCTCGTGGCCAGATGTGTGTGTGTGTGTGTGTGTGTGTGTGTGTGTGTGTGTGTGTGTGTGTGTATGTGTGTGTGTGTGTGTGTGTGTGTTTTCTACTGTCCCTTCAATTTGATACCCAACATGACCACTTTCTGAGGAAAAAGGTTGATTTAGAGGCCAATAACTTCACCCAAGGGAGACAGGGGCTATAACCATCACGGCATACTGGTTTTCTACTAAGTGGCCTATAATTTACATGCAACCGAGCCTGTTGCAGTATATTTACAAAAAAAAAACAGTAACCTAATTGTATAAAAATCATATTTTTAGAACAATAATTCATATTCTTTAGAACAAGTCGTATATGAGGGTCTGCACCTCCTGTACGCTATTGTAACAGCCATGACCCACCCACCACCTCTGACCATTCAGATAAGTAAAAGAAATATCTTAAAAAATGTCATATATTCCTTACCTGTACGCTAACCAGTAAATTATATTGTACAATAATTCATATTTTTAAAAGAAAAAAAGTCGTTTAATATGACTACCCAACCCCCACAGCACCACTGACCCTTCAGATAAGTAAGAGATCCCGGCCCGGTACCATACTTTCGTGGAGATTGATCATGAAATAATTTCTACAGTCATTCTCCTCCCTTCCGCTGATTTATTCAAGAAGGGTTACAAGCGAAAGTATGTGCACAAATTACTGGTAAACCGCTTGCTCAAACCTGCCCAGGAAAAAGTGTGGTTAAGTGAACTGACCGTCCCGCAATGACCATAGCTGTTGACATGGGACGTAAAGCAACAAAAACAAACAAACAAAAGATAAGTAAGAAATAAGATTTTGAAAAAAGCGGAATATGTCTTACCTTTGTCTCCTACGATGCAATATATTGAACAAAGACGGTAACTTATATCGTCCGATAGTGATTTAAACTTCCTCATTAATGCATATAAAAACGAGGGTCTAGATGGGGGTTAATACATTTTACTGATAGGAGAAAATGAGCACATAAGTTGCATGCTCATTTTAAAGAGTTACGATTTAATCCAATATTATTCTTGCTAATGTGAGAATAATATCGGCTAAAATGGTAACTCGTTTATCGAAGAAAAAAAAATGAAAAAAAAAATCTGCCAGAACTAATCCCCTGTAGACCCTCACACCAGTAGCTTCGACCTTGACTATTTTCTGAAAATATTGTACCATGTTAATGATGTAAGCGCACATGTGGATGGGTTCTTTGTTTGTTTGATTTGATTCTTTACGTCCCATCAACAATCTTTCAGTTAATCAGGGACGGGTCTTCCTGGGTTGGACCAGTACTAAGCTAGGATAAATGTGTCTTGCTCAAACCCACAACGCAGTGACGCCGGTGAGGCTCGAACCCGCGGTCTTTCAGTCTCGAGTCAAGCACTCAACCACTGAACCACTGCGCTCCCTGTGGATGGGTTCTGTAGTCCGCTGTCAAAATAACTAGAAGTTGATCAATGTGACATGGATGCCTCTGCCAGGGATCATTGTATGAACATACATGTATTTTAATTAAAAATGGGCGAGTAATTATCAACACGAGAACACCCATCTTGGAGGTCTGAGAACAGCGAAGGCACAGACCAGCCTGAGCATCTGCTCAAACTGATCAGTGCCTTTGTTATTCGCTTTTTGGTGTCGCCTGCGAAGCATGGCCGAGACTCCGTCGTCGTCACACTTTTGGTTTCCGATCGATAACTTCTGACGGGATGCATCAATTTCATTAAAACTTTAAAGAAGGTTAAAGCACCATAAAAAACAGGTCAAGTTCGAAAATGGCGGTCATCCGCAAAATTTTGACCGAAATATGGCCCTTTATTGTTTGCTGCTTTTGAAGCAGCAAACTTTCAGATGGACTTTTTCGGAAATCCGGTCATGCGCACTGCACATTGAGATTCTACTGTCTGATGCAAACCGTTTCGCTTATTTCGTCATACTCTTTGGACATATGACTCTTCATTAATACGCGGATCATTGCTATGAATAGTCGAATATAATAGTCCGGCAGTATTCAGGCGAATTTTAGGGGGACCTGGAACTTGATTTTAAACTTTTTTCTTTGTTGATTCTGGTAGTGCATACATTGTCCTTGAAAAATCCGAGTGATGCCACTCTGGCATCATTGAGCATTTCGATTTATCCAAGATGGCGTCCAAGATGGAGGACAATTATAAGAGAAAAATTGTGTGATACGGAAAATAATGTCTCAAACCCATTTTCTATCTTAATTGTTGCTATAATGTTGGAATCTAACTGAACACACTTAACTTGTTACCAAATAAAATAAAAATGCGGACAAGATGGCCGCCAAGATGGCAGTTTATCACAAAAAGTATAAGAAAATCTTCCCTGAGACTGACAAAGTCCAGGGATTTGCATGCAAACTGCTTATTTTACTGATTCTTGAATTAAAGACATCATCCTTGTGATCCCAGTGATGCTATTATGCATCACTCAGCATTTGACATATTCAAGATGGCGTCCAAGATCTTACCTGACAAATTTTTCAAACTCGTGGGAGTGGCATTCTACATGTAGGCTAATGATGGATTTGTAACAGACCAGATGCCTTTACAAACACACATATCTGAATAAACAAACCTGGCATGCGTGTATAATAGAGTTGCACTGTACATGCAGGCATATCTGAGAATGGCACCAGGGCCCAAAATTGCAATGCCTTAAAGTTAAGGAAGACTTAAGTTAAGTATTGATTAAAATAACGTTTCGAACTTATCAAAAAATCAAAATAGTTTTGTTTTTTGCTGTAGATCACAATGGTGTCTTTGACCATACGCCCTGCATCATTCCTGTCAATTTATTAAACATTTAATGTAACATTTTGAAATATCAATACTTCGCTTAAGTCGTCCTTAACTTTAAGGAAGCATTGTAATTTTGGGCCCAGTTCAGCAAACATGTCTGATGTGATGACACCTCTGTACAAGTAGCACCATATTTGTTCCATCCTTCTTTCTGCACTAAACTAGTAAAAATATCGGTTGCAGTGGCAACTGACCAGCAGACATGGCCTATAGTGAGGCGCCACACCAATGGGCATGGTTGATAATGAGGGACCACACCAGAAGGCGTGGCCGATGGTGAGACAACACACCAGAAGGCATGGCTGATAATGAGACATCACACCAGAAAGCATGGCATATAAATAGGCTCCACACCAGCAGGAACGGCTGATAGTGAGACACCATACACGCAGGTATGGCAGATAGAGAAGAACAACACCAGCAAGCATGCAGGAATGAGTGGTAAAAGATCAGCAGGCATATTGATTGAGTGGCAACAGTCCAGCAAGCACCCATCTTGCACATCACTCAACTAGTAGGCATGTTTGAACAGCAGCGGTGTTTGTGGAAGTTACACTAGGCCAGAAGACATATTTGTTGCAGATGCAGCGACATAGCCATGGAGTCTCACTGGACCAGCAGGCATGTATCTTGCATTGACAACGTAGCAATAGTCTTGCCTACTAAAGTTTCACAGTTTAAGTTGGCATGTCTGATGGAGAGGCATCGATCGAGTAGCCTTTCTCTTTGATTTTCATTGGAGAAATGTCTGATTGAATGGTAACAGGTCCTAAGGCATATCTGTTGAAGGTTCACCGAACGGCATCCATGTATTGCCACCAGGCAATCACATCAGACATTCTTACCATTACGCATGCACATTATGTGGTACTGAAACAGCACACATGTATGCCTGTTGCCGAGATGCAGGATCTGCAGGCATGTGTGTTTGTTACATCACAACAGCAATAATGTAAGTTACAATTGCACCCGACTAACAGGATTGCTGGGTACCCATGCGTTGGATCAGTGTGCATGTCTGTTATACTTGTACCAGACCAGCAACCCAGCCATTATTGCCACAGGGTCAGTAGACATCTTTACCATTACGCATGTTTGATTATGTGGCATAGAACCAGCACACATGTCTAAAACCAAGACTCCAGGCCAGCAGTTATATATGTAACAGCTTCACGAGACTATCAGGCCTGTTGCAGCACCCATGTCTTCAAATTTTGCTCTGAAACAGCAAGCAAGTTTGTGACTGTTGCACCCGGCCATTTGGTACATCGAATATAAACATGCATTTCTGTAAGAGTTGCAAGCACATCTGTAGTTGTGGGAATGAGTCAGCAGGTATGTCTGTATCACTTGCCTCAGACCCGCAGTCATGTCTTCTATGCTTGTACCCGACCAATGGGCTGGTAAGCACAATTGCACCTGACCAACAGGCATGTATGTTACAGTAGCACCTGACCAGCAGTCATGTCTTTATATGTTGCATATAATCAGCATGCATGTCTCTTACAGTTTCATCTTATCAGCATCCATGAATGTTATATTTGCACCCAGCCATCCGCCATATGTGTAACAATTGCATCCTACCATTTGTTATGTCTTTAACAGTTGCACCTAACCAGTAGTCATGTCTGTTAAACTTGCACCTACATGCATGCATGTCTGAAAAACTTGCACCGGACCAGTTCTCATATTCATATTTGTTATAGAAATATCCATCCATCTGTGCTGTCTTTTGCACTTGCACCAGACTAGTATAGTAGTAATGGTTGTTACAACTGCACCGGACCAACAGGCCTGTATTTTACAGTTTCTCCCAAGCAGCAGCAATGTCTTTAATGGTTACACCCATGGTAATGAACATCTGCAGCATGCAGATATATCTCTTACTCATTGTTTTGTTGATACACTGCTCTCCATAAGTAAATAGTATTTTCCCTCTGTTTTTGGTAATTTTAATTTTTAGCAATCTATCCATAAACTACTTTCAAGCTGATTTTTCCCGCGTATTGATTAAAAAAGGTGTGTACTCTGAGCAAGCACGCTGTCACAGAGTTTTCGGCAATATCGTTCCTTCAGCATACCCTGGCATTTATCACTTCATAATTTTTTGACAGAATGTTTCCCCAAAGTAGGAACTTTTATGAGAATAATATGATATTAAGGTTCGTATTATCAGATCCAGCCAAAAGTGGTCTTGAAAGTAGTGCATGGATTGGTGGATACGATTACCAGAACAAAGACACACAAAAAACATTACCATTAAGAAAAAATAAGTCCGTTATTTTTTTTTCAGTGCAGTGTATAATAAAAAACCCATGTGATTCCACAGTATACATCCTGCTATTCTGCCATCTTAGACGACATCTTCGATATTTTACAACGCTGTAACACAACAACATCATGCCAGTCAAAATCTCCGAATGCAACTATTATTGAAAACTATCAGAAAAAAGGTTATTAACTGTGATTCTGATTTCAAGTGGAATTTTGCTTTAAAATGGCGGCCATCTTGGACACCATCGTAAATATTTCAACCTTCTGAATCGAACAATGTTCCATTTTAATCATTTGTTTCATTTAGACTCTAAAAAGCCATACAAAGTCAACATTAAAATGCTTTTTATTGCGTTTTTTGGTCAGATAGGTCTTAGGAGACTAAATGACGGCCATCTTGGGCGCCATCTTTAATATTTCAACCTTTTGAATCGAATCAATGTTCCATTTTAATTGTCTGTATCATTTAGTCTCTAAACTTCCATAAAAAGTCAAACTTAGAGCGTTTTTATCGAACCTGTTGGTCAGATAGGTGTTTGGAGCATAACTGACGGCCATCTTGGACGCCATCTTTAATTTTTCAAAACGCTCAATGATGCCAGAGTGGCATCAGTTGGATTCATCATGTACAATGTCTGAACAACAAGAATCCATGAAGATAAAAACTTTTAAATCAAGTTCCAGGTCATTCTTGTTTTCTATCGGACTATAACGTTAGACGTTCAATAAATGAGAAACTATATTACTGGCTTTATTTTTTTGACAAAATTTACCCATCGATAATCTCAAACCACTCACGCTTCTTAAAATATCAACTCATATACAAAGTTGGAAGACAATAGGCCAGCAAATGCGCGAGATAGTGCGCGGAAATCAATTTTCTACACAAATCAAGGACAATAACTGTCCTTGATTTGTCACTCCTTTAGGAGCAGGCTGGTCTGCGACTATTTTGTTAGCAAGATGTAGTTATGGAACCCAGTGAGTTAAGTTTTCAATATTGCAGAGACTAAATCAATCAATCAATATTTTTTTGTCTGCGACTTTTGTCATCCGCTGATAACCTTTGCAAGCAGCTTGGATCCAGAGCAGGACTAAAATATCGGTCCAGATCTGGATTCAAACCGTTTGACACCCTGATAGTGTTCCTGAAAGAATTATTTAAAAAAAAGTTAATTTTAAAATAAGTCAGCCGACAACAAAAGCATTAACAATTAGATCCCAGAATGTAAAGAGTTAAAAATATAAAAAAATCAACCTGTGACCCCTATAGTCACACGTACAAAATGGGCCAATTCATGTTTATTGTATCAATATGTATGAGAAAACCCATCAGAAAGAAAATAATTATAATAACAAGATATTAGAATTCGACTTTACGAAACCGAGTCTGCTAGGTTTTAAAGCTGCATACTCTGCAACTTTCATTAAAACAGATTAACAAAATTCTAGGACAAATCGAAGGATATTTATTTTTCTGGCCGTTTTGCAGCGAAAAAAAAAATTATGTGAAAACCCCAGACATCCGTATAGGCTATGGAAAAATGCTGAAGTCTGCTCATTGCAAAATTCAGCGGTGCCTATCAATCTTCGTATTTTTCCGGAGAAGAGATCAGCTGATAAATTTATTTCCAAATAAGATGCTTACATGAGGACGTAAAACTTTGTTAAATTTCGCAATTTCATTAGTCCGGCACACAGACGCAGAAGTTTGTGAGGAAACCACAATGACCTTACTGATTTATCGTCACTCTCTAAAGAAAAGGGCAAATTACACAGATTATCTGACTCAGAGCTGAGTAAAAATGAAGTTTTGACAGTTACGTCACTGGTCATGGCAATAGGCAAAGAGGTACTCAACGGGGAGAATTTTACAGCCTCGATAAACTATCATTCTCAACCCTTTGTTTTTGTTGATGCATAGCGTACAAGTCAACATTTTTCAGTCATGTCACATTTTCCTATCTACATGGGTTGAACCAGTAGGGCTCTTAATATCAAAATGGATAGCGATTTGCCTATAGGCTCCCGAGACCCGTACCCTTCCAGACACGGTCGGGAGCGCAGTGGCTCAGTGGTAAAGTGCTTGACTTCACTGGAGACTGAAGGGCCTAGGGTTCGAGCCTCATCAGTGTCATTATATTGTGTCATTGAGCAAGACACATTTATCCTAGCTTAGTACTTGTTAATCACAGGAAGAACCGTCACGACGTAACTGAAATATCGTTGATTGGGACGTAAAAAAATAAAAAACAAACAAATCCAGACACTGCCGAGACTCGGGGCAAGGACGGATCCAATGGCATCCGGCCCCTGAAAAATGGATCTCCCATGGAGAAATTTTGAGTACCTGGACCCCCCACCCCTGTTAAAATGCTGAGCGCTAAAATGATGTTGCCCTCTCCCACCCCCTTTGCTAAAAATGAATAACATGTAATAGTTTATTTTGCCATAAGGCTTCTTGAGACAAGATGCTTTTTTTGCTTTTTTTCCATACTTGTACCGAAGGTTCTGACGAGTCGGTGCGCGCGAAGTCTCGAACTATAAATAAGTTCATAAAAGGGACGTCTATTATACGGACTAGGTTCCTAGAACGTTTTCGCTGAAGAATCACGTTACGACAACGTATACTCCAATGTTCTGTTTCCTCAAAAAATCACTGGAAGAGTTATTTTGCGAGACTTATCACGCGTGTTTATGCAAGCAACAAAGACTCAGACTAATCTGCGCGTCTTTGCTGGTCACACACAAAGAAAATTTTAGATGTGACAACAATAGTTCAGTCATGTTGGGATAGTTCCAAGACGGACCCAGAGAGAGGGTGAGGAAGAGCCCATTCTCTGAAAGCTGCAGCAGAGAGCGCTCCACCCTACCGCCAGCAAGGCTTAGACCAAAGCCTTCTATCTATCTATCTATCTATCTATCTATCTATCTATCTATCTATCTATCTATCTATCTATCTATCTATCTATCTATCTTTCTATCTATCTACGAGCCTCCCATCAACTCAATGAGTTTGCAAAATGTAAGCCTATATGAAGGGATGGTATGTCTGTGGGATAGAAAAAGAAACGGTAGTACCATAACTGGGAAATATAGCTGTCGGAAAATCTTTGAAGATGACCTTCGATGTTATCAAGACATTTTCGTGCACATAATTTAAATGTCCCGGCGATGCGATTACTATTTTCTTTGCGATTCGCGGATCCAGGAATCTTTGTCAGAGGGGGAGAGAGGGGGAGGCCCGACTGCCGAAAAGCAACCGCAACAACATTATTTTTAACCCTCAACTGATTTTACAGTTTTACAGGGGGGGGGGGGGTCCAGCATTTTTCAGGGAGGTCCAACTTTTTCCAGAGGATGCTTATTTCCATAAAAACGCATATAACTTGTGATTTTCCAGAGGGGTCCGGGCCCCCTGTCCCCTCTCTGGATCCGCGCAAGTTTTAGCAGTCATTGCCACTTGAAATCAGCACAAGTATCTCCGAGTCCCTGTCATTGCCACTAGATGTCCGTAAAAGTATCCAGAGTCCCAGGCAGTGTAATTCGAGGTTAGTTAAAGTATCCAGAGTCCCAGTCATTGCCACTAGAGGTCAGTAGAAGTATCCAGAGTTCCAGTCATTGCCACAAGAGTTCAGTATGAGTATCAAGAGACCTTGTCATTACCAATAGATGTCAGTAAGAGTATCCAGAGTGCCTATCGTTGTCACTAGATGTCAGTACTATTATCGAGAGTCCCCTTTATTACCACTAGGGATCAGTACTAGTATCTGTATTACTAGTGACTGCTACAAGAGGTCAGTACTAGTATGATGAGTATCTGTCGTTACTACTACAAGGCAGTACTAGCAGCCAAAACGAGTTAAGTCCACCAATTGCAGCCAATTTGTGTCCCACAATTGTTTGGTTTAGATTTCCACTTTTATGTTATTTTGTTACTTATTGGTATATGTCAAATAGATAATGTTGTCTAAAAAGTGCGCACCCAAAAAGTTCGATTCATTCAGCCTCACAAAGAGCACCACTGAATATGAATGTGAGCTACATTACTGTGATGAAGTATACTTGTACACATCAAATTTAAGAGCTTTTATAGTATGCACTTCTACTTGGATCTCTTGTTGATCAAATAAGCCTATAATGTAGAATTTTTTATCTTGTTTGTTTTCTTCTCAGCATGGTCTAAGCAGGTTGATATGAATTGACAGTGGATTAAAACAGTAATTCTAAGAGTACAATGATTGTTTTAATTGTATCCATCAAATTCGAAGAGTTGACCAGAAAAAATTATTGGTTTTGAAACAGTAGATGAAGAATATTAAAAATTACATTCTTCTTAGGTATTGGAAATAAAAAAATGTATTCTTGTATAAGAACATTGTGCAATAGGTCTGTAACATAAATCACATACCTCACACTCTGGTCTTATTTCATGCGTAGAAACATATATTGTTCTGCAAAATATCAGGTTCTAGTGTTTTGCTTAACACCTTTTACATCAACTTTGCACATTGGAAGTCAGCTGTTGCATCTGGTTTCATTAATGTTGTTGGAATAACACTTCAAAATATAATTATAGAAAAATGATTTTAAATATTACATAGATTTGAAAACTTGTTGTGACTCACTACAAACTAAGACAATGCAGATAAAAAAAATCTAACTTCAACAAATGCCTTTTTATGTACATTTATTACAAAAAAGCAAAGTTTGCAACATTCACAAAGATACACCCTTCTCAGAAAAATGGCAAAAAACATTCATGGTAACGTAATTCACATAGCCAATTTGCTCACTGCAATTGAAGATAAGAAGTTATAAATTCAAGTTAACTATTTTATCTATCATATAAACCATAGATGTTATCAACATATTAAGTCATGAGAACATTTGAGGTCACTGTGATCAACTGGAATGGACCAGGATGCAAAAGCGGGAATGCCAATTTCAAAGTATACACATAAACTCACCAATAAACCTCCAGTGGTAGCAGCAACGAGATAAAAATTGAATGAAAAAGAGAAACTAACAATTGAACAACAAGTCAGAAACTTATAATCACCGTCGGTTTGTTGTATTTGGCCCTTTGATTGGACAAATCTGTGTTTTAGTAGAATGTGAATTACGGTACGTACTTGTGAGTTACGTTACCTTTGTTTAATCAAGCTCATTTCAAAAACCATACGAGCAGTCTCTTAGAGATTTAAACTATTCAATTTTGTTTTTCAAACAGATTGCTTTGCATATGTTGTGTTGATACAATGAGTAGCTTTGTAAGTTACATAAAATATGGGAGTCGATGTACCATGAGCATATAGGTAAATCCTTGTTAAAATAAAATGACAACTGTAATATGGTTTAAATCGATCTTTATTAACTAGGGCAGATTTGCTTTGATTAAAAACAAACATTTTTCAGTTAGTGTATGCATTTAGAGAGGTATTTGTAGTTTAGTAAAATTGTTGTAACGTAATTCACAGTAACGTTATATACAAATCTATTTTTCCACTTGTTTTTTTCTATGCAAAAAGTTTTTGTAAAGTTCTTGTAAAGTTCTTGTATGGCTTGTTATTTAGGTTGTAGTTCTTACATTGGCTGCAATTGCAATATTTGAACCCCTTCTTATACAAATAATACACATAGGGTAACGCGATTCCCAAACTGCAGATTTTAGACAGTCTCAGATATCTTTCATCTGCGAAAAATAAACAAATCTTTCCCCATTTTTTTTTTCTTTTGTCCATGCATATACTAATCCTCTTGGCAAGTTGACACAGGCAAGTACTAGTATCCACTGCCCTAGTCTCTGATACTAGATATCTACTCTATTCTATATACTATTATATTTATGATGACGCATTGGTGGTTAACATTCGTAAGCGCCATATTTGTTGACATGTGACCAAGTAAATGAACATGATTCGTACTAATTTATATTTTCTTTTCATATGCTTCCCTTTAGGGAGGGTACGTTTATCTCATAAACATCGATCACTTTTTTTATTCAATGCGGATGAAAGACCGTGCTCACGAGGCACGAACACACGGAGTTGTCTCAACTAGAATTTAATATTTGCGTTCTACATTTAAAATAAAATGGCAATGTGCGTTAGATAAGGCGCGGGACTAACCGAATCCTGCACCCCCACACACACACACACATGCACGAACGCACGCACACAAAAGGCTTCTGTCCTATTTATATGACTGTTTTTGTGGTGGTAGCTGTTTATGTTGAAAAATTATTAGGTTTGAAATTATTTACATTTTGATTTAGCACTAGGCCTACTTAGACCAGGCATCATAAAAGATAAAGCCATGCTGGGGAAATAACAAGAATGTCAAAAAAGGGGTTCTGACAGTTAACTTTTCAGATTACGCCCCATTGCTGGATGATCAAAGCTTGATTTTTAATTGATAACTGAAGTATGCATAACTCAATATATCGCCTGTCTCGGGGTGTATTATGCTGGCGGTCGTTATAAAACTGACACCTGTGTTATCAACAGTAATTCCATTTTACTTTGCAAAATGAAATGCACATTTTTTTTGCCTAACTTTAGTGTCTCTGTTAGGGGATTGACAAATGGATAGATAGATAGATAGATAGATAGATAGATAGATAGATAGATAGATAGATAGATAGATAGATAGATAGATAGATAGATAGATAGATAGTAAAGCAACACTGGAGCGACACTATTTTCAAAAGCTACTACTTGTTACGAATGAAATACTTATTTAATAAACGAAACATGAAAACAAACTGGCCTTAATTTGAACCCATTTTACCAGACATTTTGAATGTTATGACATATTGTTTTTCTGACCAAGCAAGAAGCCATGTAGCAACAAAAAGGCTGGCGCATTTTTTTTCGTAAACGAAAAGTTATAATCCCCCTTCGGAGCCCCGTCCAATAATAGCACATAAACAGCTGGCTAGAAGTATTTCTTTGCAAGTGTTTCAATACTAAACAAGCGCTTTTGGTGAACGACAACGTTTAAAAACACAATAATGACAGCCTCACCGGCTGTAGAATAGTAGATAAGCATGTCCGGGCTAAATATGACTTTTTTGTAATAAGCCTACCTGTCAAGTAAAATCGTCCCCACCTCTGCGCGTGTTTTCAGTCCGAAACAGGTTTTCAGGTCAGTCCAGCGACCGAATTCTTCAAGGATATTTATTCTACTTCTATTACATTTAGCGTCGTTCTCTGATTTCTCTCTTTTTGTGGCAGAAGATGTGAGGCGGTTAGGTCTTCCAACTCTTGCCCTTTTGACATGTTCAATTTCCGCCATTTTTGTTTTTGTTGCGCTTCACTAGATCGCATCGGCGCATGGGTCATAAGAGGTCACGTATGAGTTCATATGAATAGCCACTACTGTCGGTAAATACCGTAAAACTTGCCCGAGAATTATTTGAGGGACGCAAATAATTAACAAAGTATAGAAATCGCTCTGAAAGCGGGTTTTGGGCCCACTCTTGGGCCGTTTCCTTCTTGTAATCGTTAGAAAACATGTTAAGCTAAAGAGTAGAGTAATAAAATATTGTGTTAAAAAATTAACAGCGAGATGCCGAAAATGCACCTTTAATACCCCGCCATAAAAAGTGTGGGTATTATGGTATACCGTCCGTTCAAAAATTTGCGTTTAGTGTCCTTCTGCCCGTCTGTCACCACTTCGCTTCCGCTCTCTATCTTGAGCATTTCTTGACAGTTTTTCTTCTTACTTTGCATAATAGTTGATATTGGGGAGGAGTGGTTTGGGATTGTAGATGGGAAAATTTCGTCAGATCAGCAAAGAATTATTGCCCTTTATTCGTGTAGAAAATTGGTGTTCAAGCTGTTGCTCGATCATTTTTTGGCCGATTGTCTTCAAACTCTGTATATGAGTTGATATTTAGTAGGAGTGGTTTGGAATCGTAGATGGATAAATTTCGTCGAGTTAGCACAGAGTTATAGCCCTTGATTCATGTAGAAAATTGGTTTAAGTGCTCTATCTCGCTCATTGTTTGGCCAATTGCCTTCAAACTTTGTATTTAAGTTGACATTTAAGAGGTCAGTGGTTTGGGATTAAAGATGGATGCATATCGTCAAATTAGCACATAATTTTTACCCTTGATTTGTGTAGAAGATGGTGTCCGTGCTCTATCGTGCTCATTTTTGGCCGATTGTCTTCAAACTTCGTATATGAGTTGATATTTATCAAAAGTGGTTTGGGATTGTAGATGGATACATTTTGTCAAATTAACACAGAGTTATAGCCCTTGGTTTGTGTGGAAAACTGGTTTCCGTGCTCTATCGCGCTCACTTTTTGACTGATTGTCTTCAAACTTTGTATATGAGTTAATATATTTAGTAGAAGTGGTTTGGGAGTGTAGATGGATAAATTTTGCAAATTAACACAGAATTATAGCCCTTGATTTGTGTAGAAAATTGTTTTGTGTGCTCTACCACGCTCATTTTTATGCCCATTGTCTTTAAACTTTGTATTTGAGTTGATATTTAGTAGGAGTAGTTTAGGATTGTAGATGGATATATTTCGTCAAATTAGCACCGGGCTATAGCCCTTGATTTTCGTAGAAAATTGGTTAATTTCAGTGCTCTATCTCACGCATTTTGTTGGCTGATTGCCTTCAAACTTTGTATGTGAGTTGATATTTAAAAGGAGTGGTTTGCGATTGAAGATGGATACATATCGGCGAATTAGCACAGACTTCAAGTTACACAAAATAAGATTATCAGGTTCGTTCTTAAAATAGATCCAAGGTCTCATGTAGGTGCTAATTAATTCAAGTACATTGGCTGGTTGCCAGTTTCACGTAGGGTTGATCAGATCATTTTAAACCATGTTTTTAAAATCAAATCTGGGCAGTCGGCCCAGTATATGGCTGAAAATTTTATACAAGCAAGTTCTTTACATTCTTATGGCACTAGGTTTAGTAAAAGTGGGAACTTCCCCATTCCTAAAGTGAAAAGTTTTGGCAAGAAATCTTTTGTTTACAATGGATGCATCTTGTGGAATAACCTGCCTAGTCATATAAAAGAAAAACTAAGCATTTATGATTTTAAAATGACTGTTAAAAAGCATTTCTTAGAATTGCTTCCAGAATAGTTTTGTTTACATTCTATATGTGAATTTCCCATTTTGCCATTTTACTATTTATTAGTTTGTTTGAAATTTTAAGATTTTAGGGCATTAGTAGTCTACTGGTTCGTCTTATTACTATTATTATTATTTCATGAACATGTACTAAAATTTTACTTCCTGAATCAATTTTACGCTTCGCGCCTCACCATGACTTGCAATTAAAACATAAGGACCGCAATGGAAATAAGAGAAATCACTTTATTTTTTGTGTGTCATCCTTGGTACTGATTAGCAAACCATGATCTCTTAGATGTGACTTTTAAATGTATATGTTTTAGCATGTATACTTGTTATCACATAGTTGTTGTAACATGTATTGTTGATCTTTTATACCGAAATAAATCAATCAATCAATCATAGTTAAATTTATGATTTATCTTTTTTTATCCAATTACCCCTTTTTGGCCCCACACAGATATACTTTTAATCTATTTTATTACCTTATAATCACTTAGATAAGACTCGTCTTTGATGTGAGCTATGACCTTGAGGACTGTTAATTACAAGCCGCCATCTTGGGGCACCTCAGTTACATAGAGAACTAGAAATTGTGTTTATGAAACACTGTGCCCCCAACCATATGTCTGTCCATAAGAATGATCTTACCAGGTTATCTACTCACCATCCTCTATCAGCTGACCAAATCGATGCAACTAGCTGTAATGATTTTCGAGATTTATCTTTGTTTCAAGTTTACTTTATGCAAATTTACAAAGGGCAATAACCGGTAAAAATGCAAAGGGCAATGACTCGAAAAAAAATCAACTTTTTCTACAATTTTCACCAGGTCATCTACCTAATTATCCTCTATTAGCTCTCCAAGTTTGAAGCTCCTAGCTGTAGTAGTTTTTGAGATATCAAGCTTTCTATGTCCGATTTTCAAAGGGCAATAGCAACATTTTTTTTTCAATTTTCACCAGGTAATCTACTCATTAACCTCTATCTGCTGACTAAGTTTGAAACTCCCAACTGTTACACTTTTTGAGATATCTTGATTACAAAATTAAATGTGCAAAGGGCAATTACCCACAAAAATGATAAAGACAGTAACTCGAAAAAATAAAATAACTTTTTCTTGAATTTTCATCAGTTAATCTACGCATTATCATCTATCAGTTGTCCAAGTTTAAACCTTCTAGCTCTAAAAGTATTTGAGATATCAAGCTTTCTATTTCCAAATTTTCTAAGGACAATAACTAAAAAATGAAAATAACTCCTTTTAAATAAATCCCATGTAATTTACTTGCTACGATAAAGTTTGAAGCTCCTAGCTGAGATATTTTGATAACAAAATTTCATTATGACCCTTTAAAAGAGTCATGCCTCCATAAAGGGAGATAATTTGGACTAAAAATACTGATCAACTATTTTTGATGATAAATCTATTAATGAAATTTCAAAACAAACTGTAACTTATTTTTTGTAATGGATGCACAAACGGACGGAAGGACGGACGGACAAGCCGAAAGCAATATGCCAATTATTTTTCTTCAAGGTTGGGGGCATAAAAATCTGTCTTTAAGAGTAAATTTCTGTCCCCTACCCCAAAGGATTTTCTGGACATTACCCGGAGATCTTGACTGTAAAGCGAACCATGTCAAATATGTATTACACTATTTAATTTTTGTGCCAACATGCTAACTTTGAAAATATATAAATCTTCGTCACTGCACATCATTTGAACTCTATCCACCCCTCGATGGAGTTGAACTGATAACATATTGAAACTGTGCAATAACGAAGATGAATCATAGGGCCAGGGATCCGGGGGGAGGTACTCTCTGTTTTTCTTCATACATAGGCTCCGGGCCAGCATTTCCCGTTCAGCTCCAAGAAATATCAGGAATTTCAAGCACCCCAATAAAATGTTTGAAATTTTATCAACCTAAAAAATATTCCCCATTCTGTCCCTTGACATTGATTAAGACTCTAAAATGCATAGAAATGACCCCTAAATATAGTCTAATAATGTGATGACCCCCCAAAAATATCCACAAAATCTTCATACCCCAAGAATAATCATTTTTTCTACCCCCCCCCCCAAAAAAAAAAAAAAAATTGAATTCAATATTCAATGTTTTGAACCCACAAAAATGGCCCAAGCCTACGTTTGTATGAAGATATCAGAATACCCCCCTGGGTCATCAGGGATTGGTGGTTTATCTGTTTTTCTTTACTCTTCACTACCATCAATGCTCACTTACAGAACAAAAATGTTTGTTTTTACCCTTGGTCCTCCTCAAAGGGACAGGACCTGATTTTTTCATTTTTCATTCTCAACTCAACTGAGAATGAACTTTCAATTTCTCACGAAAATTACTGAAGAATTAAGTCTTTTCTTGCTTTAAAACTCTCATAAATTGAATTTATCCTGTTCATAAATGCCACGATGTCAACAATTGACGGTATTTTAACGTTTGTGGGTCCACTCAATTTTCATGCTCAGTTGAGTTCAGAATAAAGGAGTATCATAACCTCTTGGACACACGTGTGTGTGTGTGTGTGTGTGTGTGTGCGTGCGTGCGTGCGTGCATGTGTGTGTGTATCTGTGTTCTCCATTTTTTGCAATTTGATGCGCAACATGACCACTTTCTGAGAGAAAAAATGTTGATTTAAAGGCCAAGAGAGACAGTGGGTTAAAACATAGCTTACTGGCTTACTCTTATATAACCTATATAAATGATATGCAACAGAAAAAACAGTTACCTTTAAAGTACAATAATTTTGATTTTTTGAAAAAGTCGTATAGATTGTCTTCACCTCCTGTATGCTACGTTTACAGACCAAACCCACCCACCACCACTGACCATTTAAATGCTTGAAAAAACTGAATATGTCTTACCGTTTCAGAAAGCCACGCCTATTAACCCGTTGTCTACTATTGTCGTCTGCTGATAATATTTGCAAACAATTTGGACCCAGATCAGGACCAACATAACGTCGGTCCTGATCTGGGTCCAAACCGTTTAACACTCTGATAGTATAACTCAATGAATTGTTGAGAAAAAAAGTTTACTTTGGAAAAAAAACAAAAACAGTTTGGTCCAGGATTGTGTTTTTACCCGGAGTTCGGAGTTAGGGTTCGGAGAAAGGAACTGGCCAAACCCTGGTTCCGAGATTGGAGAAATGAAACTGAGCATGAAATTTTAATTTCTCATGAAATTACTAAAAAAATAAGTATTTTCTTGGTTTTAACTCCCACATATTGCAGTTATTGTTCTCATAAATGTCACAATGTCAACAGTTGTCGGTTTTTTAACATCTATGGGCACACCAAATAAATTTCATGCTCAGTTGAATTCAGCATGACGGAGTTTTATAACCTCGTAGCCAGATATGTGTGTGTGCATGTGCGTGTGTGTGTGCGTGTTTGCATGCGATTGTGTGTGGGTGTGTGTTCGTCATTCCTGGCAATTTGACCACTTTCTGAGAAAAAAGGCTGATTTAGAGGGCACTTACTCCACACGGTTTAAAAATCTTATACCACCCTGACTAACTTTAGCATTAAATATCTCGTGATCTTCAACGTCTACACTGATGTAGGTGGTATAAAATAGTAGTACCATTTTTTCCACCTGTACGTAAGATAATCCACCCGCTAAAGCTCGTGGATTATCTCCACGTACAGGCGGACAACCCATGGTATAACTATTACACAGCATACTTGTTTACTCTATTGGTATGCAACAGAAAACCCAATTACCTATAATGTACAGTAATTCATATTTTTAGAAAAAGTCGTATATGAGGGTCTGCACCTCCTGTATGCTACTTTAACATCCCAAACCCACCACCGCTGACAACTGAGTTGATAGAAAAAGTGAATATATCTTACATGTATCTATATGTATGTCTCCAACATTCCGATCTAAACAAGACAGTAACTAAGATGGTTCGAGATTGATATCACTTCCCCATTCATCATTTTTGTAAAAAGCTTATTCATATGAGGGTCTGGATGGGAGTTTGCTCATAAGAGCAAAGGCGCTACATTTTACTGATACAAAAAATTAGCATAACACTACTAATGGGAGAATAATAGGGGCTAAAATTGTAAATGTTTTATCGAAGAGAAACAAGAACACAATTCTACTGATAAAATTGGCCTCGTCGTGAGAAAATCTGTCTTCGGGGGTTTGCGAACAACACAAGCACAGACCAGCCTGCGCATCCGCGCAGTCTAATCAGCGCCTTTGTTATTCGCTTTTAGGCAAGTACCATATGTAGACTTGCTACAAATGAAAATTCAATTTTCCAGCTAGTCTCTGTAGCTGAGGAGACTGTTTTGTAACTCGCTTTTTCGGAAACCCCGAAGACAGATTTTCTCCGCGACGAGGACAAAAGAATCCAGACCCCATTCCCTCCATAAACTCACAGTAGTAGTTTCGACCTTGACTACTTTCTGAAAACGTTGTTTTGACGACAAATACCATGCTAATCATGTGCAAGTGCACATGAAAATGGTTTGTGTTGTCCACTGTCAGAAATAATTAGATATTGTGACACAGATGCCCCAGCCCGGGGCCATTGTATATAAAAAAAACATTTTCGTACGAGACGGGACGTGCGTACTTGACATACGGACACTGGTGTTGCTCCGTGCCTGTCATTGGCATGGTAACAACAACTTTTGTTATAAATATAAGTAAAGATAACTTTCCGTTTTTGCATTATCTTAAATTATAGAGAGAAAGAAAATGCTACAGTAACTGTAGTTTCAAAGATGCATAGTAATGAGGCAATTCTATTTTCTTATGAATGGGTAATGCATGATTATTCACTGCCACGCGCATATGCAGTATATAATCTGTGGTAGGTTCAATATAACTGTAAATTGAGACTACCAGCAGGCCCAAAATCAAGGTAAACTCGCCAGTGTTTGTTTACAACGATTCTCGTCTATCTTTGAAAGTACTATATATGCCCTATTAATAAACATGGTATGAGGCCCAATGACCTAGGTCAAAGAGGGGTGCATGTGGTAAAAAAGTAAGGTGGCATTTATTAATCCAAAAGGTAAACATTTCGTGTCATTCCCTGTCATTCACTTACAGTGCGATTCACGAAAGTTGGCAGTGAATTACCGTTGTATCAGACAAGTGCATTGATGAAAATAGGAGACACAGGTATATCTAAAACAAGTAGCCCGATGGGCAACGATCGCTCACATAGGAGCCAGCATAATGTTTGGAGATACCATAATTGATAATGCTCAAAGGCAGGTAACTCTGTACTTGAAACAGCGACCAGGAACTAATTAAAACAAAAGATATTATACCAGTCCTAGTTATTTGCAAGTTTTGTTTGATTTGATTCTTTACGTCCCATCAACAATATTTCAGTTAAACAGGGACAGGTCTTCCTGGGTTGAACTAGTGCTCAGCTAGGATAAATGTATCTTGCTCAATGAGCACAACGCAGTGACGCCAGTGAGGCTCGAACCTGTGGCCCCTCGGTCTCGAATCAAGCACTCTACAACTGAGCCACTGCGCTCCCTTTATCTGCAAGTATTAAAAAGAGCTGAATAAAAATGGTGAAAGTGTATTTTCAGATGCTCAAGGGCAGCTAAAGTAATAAGGTTGCAAAGATCAGGAATCGATACAATCAAGTACCACACCTGACCCAGGATACCAATGGGAAAGTGACAAACTCACAGAAGACACCACAAACGAGAGCCAAGAGGTCAGCCCTTTCCCAGCAGGTGACCACAAAGCACATATAAACAGACGCGCACAAAACATAGCAAACACAAGACAGAACAAAAACATAAAAGATCCACAAAAGAAGTACCGCCTTGGAACGGTCAGTAAAATATTTTACTGGAGGGCTTAAACCGGTTTAACGGCGCCAACCTCACCCTTAATTCAGATGTGGATCAAGACACATAAATATTTGGTTTGCATGAAAGACCCCTAACTTATCAATGCATCATCTCCTAAAACATATAAATCAAGATATAAAAAGGAGATAAAGCAAGGATAAGGACTCAACAGTAAATTAAACTGAATACCGGAGCAAAAGAAATCCAACAGGTAAACCCCGGTGGGCCCGACAAACAGCCAAAGCATCAGGCCCCTACCATCTCATCAATAGATAAGTCTTTAAGTCGGAACCATCATAGAGTCTGAAGTCCGACCCACCGGCGTGCAATTAAAGAGGAAAGCAAAGTTGCCAACCGTGATTGGGTTGACTACCAAGCATGCAGTCTGTTGCAATACATTAATGTTATAGCCAATCTTTTTATAATGGGAAATTATTTTAATGAACTGCGCTGAAAAATTATTAGAGCCAACAATCTTCTTCAACTTATACACCAAGTCACCATAGAAATCAGGTTCCGAAAGTCCCCGGCGCAAGAGAGATTTAAGTCCAACTTGGAATTTAGAAATCAAATCATAGTATCGTCTATAAAATTTTGAAAATGTTTTGTGAAGTTTATGATACCGATAGCCCTGTTTAAGAAGTTTCTGAGTTAACAATTTATTGCGAGTGTTGAAGTCAGTAACATAGCTAGATGCTCTAGCAAAACGAATGAGTTGAGAGATATAGCCTCCATAGGATGTAGAACGAGGAACATCACCATCTAAAAATGGGAAATTGACAATTTCAAAATCAAAGTCGTCACGTTTATCATAAATTTTGGTAGAAACAATATCATTAGAAATTGACAAATGCAAGTCTAAAAATGCGGCTTCGGTATCAGAGGCATTGGCTTTATTAAGTTGGAGCTCTGAAGGGTATATTTGACTAACCATATTTTCAAAATAAACATTATTAATATTTAAAATATCGTCCAAATATCTGGAAGTAGTGTTAAACGCATCAATAACATCAGCCTGCTTATCATCAGAAAGAGACATCATAAAGTCCCTTTCATAACAAAACAGGAATAAATCTGCAACCAGGGGAGCACAATTAGTGCCCATAGGAATCCCAACTACTTGTCTATAGAGCTTGATGCCAAATCGAATAAAAATGTTGTCCAACAAAAAGGTCAGCGCATCACATACATTTTGACACGACCATGCATGATATTTTTTAGGTTTTTCTGAAGTAAAAAATGCATTTCTGTCACTACATGCAAGGTAAGGAGAGCCTTCTCTCTGGAAGGTTCTTTCAATAAGATCAATAAGTTTATCTTTAATTAAATTATGAGGTAAAGTAGTGTAAAGAGTAGAAAAATCATAAGTAGACAAACTGGTCGCATTGAAATCTCTAGCTTTAAGTTTATCTAAAATTTCACCTGAATTTTTAATGGACCAAAATAGGTTTTTACCGGATCTCTCATATACTTTTTCACAATATTTGATAACATGTTTTTTAACAGCTGTAAGACACGAGGTTAATAATTTAGAAAGTTCTGTTGTCGTACAAGAACTAACTCTGTAGTCAGTGATGGGATCTGACCAATCCAATCTTTAATGTATGTCCTGATAAACTACAAGGATGAAAAAATCAAATGAAAAATGAAGGCGCTAGAGTGGTCACAACATAACACAGCTATATTTTAGACGCTCAAGTGCAGCTAACTCTGTAATTTGTGGTCTGGTATGGCGGATAATCTAACTCATTGAAGCTTTTATGGGTGCTATTGTTACCTGCAAGACTGAGGAAGATCCGTTCAAAAATGAGGGTGCTAGAGTGGTCACAAAATATCTCCCATTGTAATTCCATGCAGATATCTTTATAACACTCAAGGGCTGTTTACTCAACAGTCTGAGGTTAGTTCTACTTAATGTTCAAATTCATACAAGTTCTATGGTTGTCCTTGTTACATGAAAGAATGAAGAAGATCCAATCAAAAATGAAGGCGCTAGAGTGGTCACAACATTATCCATCAATTTTAAGATGATCAAGGGGAGCTAACTCCATAATGAGTGAAGTTATCTTGACGAAATTCAAACTCATCCAAGCTTTTATAGTTGTCCTTCTTATCTGCAAGAATAAAGAAGACCTATTTAAAATTGAAAGCACTAGAGTTGTCACAATATTTCTCCCATTATAAGTCTATGGGGATTTTTCCAGATGCTCAAGGGCAGTTAACTCATAAGTCCTTGGTCGGATCCTGCAGAATTTCAAACTCATCCAAGCTTTTATGTTGTTCATGTTAGATGAAAGAGTGAAGAAGATCCAATCAAAAATGTAGACGCTACAGCGGTCACAACATTATCCATCAATTTTTAAGATGCTCAAGGGGAGCTAACTCCAAAATAGGTGATTGGATCTTGACGAAATTGAAACTCATTCAAGCTTTTATAGCTGGCCTTATTGTATGCAAGAATGGAGAAGATCCATCAAAAATAGAAAGCACTAGAGAGGTCACAATATTTCTCCCATTATAAGCCTGTGGGGGTTATTCCGAACGCTCAAGGGCAGATAATTTATAAGTCCCCGGTCGGCTCCTGCTGAATTTCAAACCCATCCGAGATATTATGGGTTTACTTGTTGCCTGCAAGAATGAAGAAGATCCAATCAAAAATGAATGACCTAGAGTGGTCACAACATTATTCATTACTTTTTCTGACGCTCAAGGGCAGCTTACTCCGAAGTCAGTGATGGAATCTTGCCAAAATTCAAATTCATCTGAGCTTTTATGGTTGGTCTTGTTATCTGCAAGAATGAAGAAGATCCATCCAAAAATGAAGGTACTAAAGTGGTCACAACATTTCTCCTATTATAAGTCTATGGGGATTTTTCCAGACGCTCAAGGGCAGCTAAGTCATAAGTCCCTGGTCCAATCTTGTCGAATTTCGAACCTATTCGAGATATTATGGGTTTTCTTGTTGCTCCAAGAATGAAGAAGATCCAATTAAAAATGAAGGAGCTGGAGTGGTCACTACATTATTCATTAATTTTTCTGACGCTCAAGGGCAGCTAACTCCGAAGTCAGTGATGGAATCTTGCCACAATTCAAACCCATCCAAGCTTTTATGGTTGACCTTGTTTCCTGCAAAACATGAAGAAGATCCATTGGAAAATGAAGGCACTTGAGTGGTCACAACATTTCTCCCATTATAAGTCTATGGGGATTTTTCCTGACGCTCAAGGGCAGCTAACTCATTAGTCCCTGGTCCAATCTTGCCGAATTTCGTACCCATTCGAGATTTTATGGTTGTACTCGTTACCTGCAAAAATAAAGAAGAACCAATTAAAAATGAAGAAGCTAGAGTGGTCACAACGTTTTCCCCCATTATAACCCTATGGGAGCTATCTGTTGCCATGGAAACCAGAGTTCTGGTCCGATCTAGCCCAAAACCTAATGCAGTCAATCCCCCACCCAAATGATGCTCCAGATGAAATTTGATAACGATCGGCCAGCTGGTCTCAGCGATATTCATGTATGAAAGTGTGGACGCACGGACGCACGCACGCACGGACGGACGGACGCCGGCTCGAGTCCCATACAATTAGCTCACCATGACCGTTCGGCTCTGGTGAGCTAAAAATCATTATTGAAAAATGTTGAATGCGTCCTAGCTGTGCGAAAACCAGTAACCTATATTGTACAATAATTCATTAACAAAGTCGTACCTGCTCACTACTATAAATCCGGAAATTTTCGCGAGAATTTTATTTTCGTGAATAGCGTTATAAAACATACGTGCGACCGGAAAATTTCGCGTTTAGTTTACCTATTTCAGTTATCGCCAGTTAACGCCATTTCTCAAGGATTTTATTTTCACGAAACTGCGAAGTTTCGCGAAAATATAAGTTAAACCTTGCGAAAATTTCCGAACTTACAGTACTTTAACAGCCCAACCCACCACCACCACTGACCATTCCGATAAGTAAAATAGAAATACTTGGATAAGATATTTCTTACCTACATATGTCTCCTTCGTTGCTAAGTAAACATAGACGGTAACTAATTTCGCTCAATATGGATTTAAGTTTCTCATTCATAATTTTGGGAAAATGCACATAGGCCTACATAATTATTATGAGGATCTAGATGGGGTTTCACTATGACCACATTTTACTGGTAGGAGAAAAGGAGCACATCAATTTTATGCTCATTTAAAAGAGCTAAGATTTAAGCCCATATTATTCTCCCATTAGCATTATGGTAAAAGGGAGAATAATATGGGCTAAAATTTTAATTTTTCATCGAAGAGAAAAAACAAAAATGAGTTAAATTTCTACCGATGAAAGATAATTTGCCATCCCCTGTAAACCCTCACACAAGTAGTTTCAACCTTGACTGTTTTCTGAAAATGTTGTTTTGTCGACACATATATGTATGCTCAGGTGGATGGGTTATGCAGTCCACAGTCAAAAATGACTAGAAATGTGCTAATGTGACACAGAAGCACCCGCTGGGGCCAATGTATAAGAAAAACATTTTTTGTACAGAACGGGACGTATATATAGAACGGGACGCATGTACATGTACACTAATGATACTCTATCTCCGCAATTGGCGGAAATCTTTCATACAGATAGATACATGTAGTAGGACGGAGTTACGGAAGTCTAGTAGTACACGGGACAAGCTGAAAATCTGCCCCGGTGTTAGCTGCTTCGTTCCTGCCTGGTACAATGATCATTGGACCCACCCTATCCCCACCCCTATTTCGACTGCTGTAGAATCTCATCAAGGAAAGGTCAATGATCATCAGAAGGCGCTGAATTGGGAAGTACATTTGTTCAAAATAATGTAGGAAAAATCACAACGGATAGGCGACAATCGAAAACGCTCTTAGCAATCGGCAAATGCGGATCATAAACGGCTAGAAACAATTGCCATTTGTCGCACGTCGGGCGACAAATGACAATCATAAAACTCTGTTTGTAACTATTTTTGATCTGCGTTCATCGATAGTATTGACGTTTTCGATTGCTGCCTATCCGGTGTATGTGAAAACACTGAGTAGGTTATGCACCTGAGCATCGTGGTTAAACTACTAGTAGTTTAATGGTTGTTGCGTGCACATTCGGATACAAAGAAGTGCGTTCAGGAGATTTACGTACGTATCCAATCAGCGAGCAGCGAAAGCTTAGGCAAATCTGTGCACATGACTCGCCAGAACCCTCACCGCTCACATGCATGAAGTATGGTTGAACATGAAGGCTCTGAAGATGAAATATTAAAATTTAGACCGCCATCTTTGCTGCATTTTCGTCAGCAGAGGCGTTGCGGATATGCCATAAATCCCAAAATCCCGTGCGCTGGTTTTCTCTCAGTTTTAAGATTAGCGTTATGCGTCTTACATATGAGCGGTGACATGTGATTTCCAGCAATGTGACCTTTTTACAAGTGAAGACTTAGACGAGCCTGTGCGGCCTCCATTTAAGTCTAAAAGCTCCAAATGATGTTCAGTCAGTAGCTCATGACTCATAGAATTTTCAAGCGACTAGCAAAGGCTCTGATCAGACTGCGCGTATGCGCAGGCTGGTCTGAGCCTTTGCTGGTGGTACATACAACATTGTTGGAAATCTCATGTTGTGGCTCATATGATTATTCAATACCACTCAAAAATGGGTTTAGAATCGTTAGCATGGGCTTTTATTAGAGGCGTTGCGCATATGCGATAAGTCCCAAAAATCCCGTGCGCTGGTTTATGACATTTATGTTCTTTCATGCTATGTAGTTAATTAGAGTTATGCGTGTTACATATGAGCCGTGACATGTGAATTCCAACAATGTGACATTTTGACAAGTGTAGACTTAGACGCGCCTGTGCGGCCTCTATTTTAGCTTAAAAGCTCCAAATGATGTTCAGTCAGTAGCTCAAAACTCATAGAATTTTCAAGCGACTAGCAAAGGCTCTGATTAGACTGCGCGTATGCGCAGGCTGGTCTGAGCCTTTGCTGGTCGCTTATACCACATTGTTGGAAATCTCATGTTGCGGCTCAATTATAGTTATTATATACCACTCAAGCGGTAATTAAATGGGTTTCGAATCAATAAATCAAAAAATGCGTTTTTTAAAAAAATATATGTTTTCACAACATTAATTTGTTTGTTAATCCGTAGGCTATAAACATTGTTATATGTTAAATGCTGAATAAATATATTGTATTGAGGCCATGGAAGGGGGGTCCAAGTATAACATATCCCTTTAATTATTTTGAAAAATATCCCATATCCCTAAAGTAAATATGGCAAATATCCTCAAAATTCAGAAAGCATTGTATCCCCATATTCCTCAAATTGATCCAAGTATCCTGTATCCCTTAAGATATTTACAAAAATATCCCGTATCCCTTTAAGTTTTTGGCCAATACCCCTGTACCCCTAAAAAAAAACCTTCCAGGGCCATTGTATTGTTTTGCATTGTATTTTAAAAAAATATGTTTTAATTGCAGCATATCTATAAGCATCAATGGATAATTACCTATTCGTTACAGGGTGATTTGTAGCAAAAAGGGTATAATCAAATGCTACTAGTAGTATTACTGTAAAGAAATAAGTGTAACTTTACATTAAATGAGATGGCAACTGCACTAGCTTTGGTGCAACCTTTCATCTGATTTGTATTGATCCGGAGAAGAACTTAAACAATAACAGGTAGTTATGTTATAACTGTTATCACATATTTAAGACACATTCTTGCATAGATATCTATTCGTATAGCTGTTTAAACCCATTGTCAAATGAACGAAAATCCATGTTCAAATCAGGAGATTCACGTGCTGTTTGAACATGGGTCTGAACTTGAAAATACTTTAAATGAGCGCTGCATGATTTGTATGACGTTATATACGGAACGCATTACGGACCAGACTGATCATTTCTCCGATGTTTTTGTTCGCGAAAACGTTGCGTACGGTTATGACGTTATGACGTTCGAAAGTACACAGCCGACGCCATTTTGTTTAGAGAAATCCGGTGTAAGAAAATGGACAATTTAAGTTTTAGAAGCGTTTTCAGTGCGAATTGAGCAGGAATAACGTAAAATATGCAAGAATAGCGATCACACATGTTTGTTTCATTGCATTAACACTTGCCGGGTCCCTCAGATTATGTTGAACACTCGGCCTATCGGCCTCGTGTTCAAACAGCATCCTCGAGACCCGGCAAATGTTATTGCATGAAAAAACATGTGTGATCCCTATATTTTGCCGTGATAACCCAAAGTCTGCATATGCGATAAGCTCTTTCCCGCCAACTGGTTATCAGCCTGCCGTGATGATAACCGGAAGTCATGTATTTTGAACGGAGAGAGGTTATCATGCCCGGCACGTAACGTTGATCATTTGATGACGTCAGATGTAAACAAGTGGCGTGACGCAACGCAAACATTACGCTATTCCTCTGTTTTACTGACATTTTTTTACGTCAAACGCGTTGAAATAGTGAAATGACTTATGTGATAAACAGATTATAACATGGGGTTTTTGTTATCGCCCTCAGTATCAACCCTCGACCATTATAAGCCCTCGAGCTAAAGCTCTCGGGCTGATAATGGGGTCTTGGGTTGATATTTCGGGCGATAACCAAAACGCCATGAGATAATCTCTAATTATCACTGCCCAAAGTTGCTTTAGTAAAAACAAGAATTGGGCTGCAAGCAAGGCTTTCAGTAAACCCCGCAACACTATGTTTTCCTTAAACTTACTCAGGTTCATAACTGACCTATATAAAGATTATGTTAAGTTAAAGATAAGCATTAACATGACACTTTGACAATCATGACAATAGGCCAGCCCTCTGAACTGAAATGGAAATTAATTGAAGCAAGGTATGCACTGCAATGATCCAATAATGGCAAAGTTAAAACTGTTACAAAAAAAAAATAAACGAGACCAACCTACTTCATGCACATCTTGATATGTATTTAAATTACTCACCAAATTTTGAAAGGATACACTCAACGCTGCAAGAGGAGTTGATTTCCTAAAGCGTGCTTTGTTTAAATACCGTTTTATAAATTGAATGGTCCAAAAATGGCCAAGTCTAAAATGCGGTAAATTAATCAAAAATGTTTTTTCATCAATAATCTTCTTCATGCACATCCTAAATATGTCTGTAACAAACTTGCAGGTATTTAAAGGACACACTGAATATTGTAGGAGGGGTTGATTTCACAAAGTACATGTATGCACTATAAGGTATTGTTATATGACTGGAGAGAATCCTATCTCCTGATTGGCCAAATATGTCTTCATAAATCTCTATGTCTACCTGGAAACTGGTCTAAACCGTTCCATAAGTTAATATTGCATGAAAATCAGCTCGAACTAGTTTCCAGAAGTTAATAACTTTGACACTTCTGCAATAGTACCCTCTAGAGAGCTAAACTAGCATAATTAATGTGAAACTAGCATGTGCTGCATGAAATTGACATGATTTGCTGTTTTTAATTTAAGACTTGCATGAATTTTCACAACAGTTTTGTTTTGTTTGCTTATATATCATTGTTTGAATAAACAAATTGTAAAAACAGTTTTATGATAGCATTTTATATTATACAATTATTGACTTCAATGAGGTAGACATAAGGATTTATCTACCCGAAAAAGTGATAATTCACCGAGGCCGCTAGGCCGAGGTGAATATCACTTTTAAGGGTAGATAATTCCTCATGTCTACCGAAATTGAAGTCAATAACTGTTTTGTTATATGACTTTTCAACTTAGAATGAAAATGTTCTACTTTCACTTTTGTTGCTGAAGTAAACCTTCAACATAAGGACTTTCTTACAAGTTTTATCAACTGTTATTAAAGTATTTTAATGTAGTATTTTGCAATTTGAAATGTATATTAATTCTCTAAATGTGGAATGTAAAATTTAATCATAAAACTTTTTTTTTACATTTTGTTCATTCAAATAAAGATAAATGAACAAACAAAACATAACAAAACAGTTGTTAAAATTCATGAAAGTCTTTAGTTTACCTGTTGGGATGTGAAACAGCAAATCATGTCAATTTCATGCAGCACATGCTAGTTTTATACTCATCATGCTATTTTAGCTCTCTAGAGGGTGATATTGCTGAAGTGTCAAAAATATTAACTTCTGGACACTAGTTAGAACTGGATTTTATCCTATATCACCTTCTGAACCAGTTTAGACCAGTTTTAAGGTAGATATAGAGATTTATGAAGACAAATTGGGCCAATCACGAAACAGGATTCTCTCCAGTCATATAACAATCCACATTAAGAGAAATAATATACATTTGAAAATGCAAAATACTATACATTTAAATATTTTGATGACAGTTGCTTAAATTTCTGAGAAAGTCTTTAGATGTCTTTAACAACAAAAGTGAAAGTAGCAAAATTTTTCATTCTTAAATGAAAAGTCATATAACAAAACAGTTATTGATTTCAATTTCGGTAGACATAAGGATTTATCTACCCTCGGTGAATTATCACTTTTACGGGTAGATAAATCCTTAAGTCTACCTCATTGAAGTCAATAATTGTATATTATTCAACATGTGCATTTGTTAAAAATGGCTAGGTTTAAAATGCAGTAAATTTATCAAAAATATTTTCACATACTCAATATGTCTGTAACATACCTGCAACGTATTTAAAAGATTAACTGAATGGTCTAGGAGGAGTTGATTTCACAAGGTATGCACTATAAGCCTTTATTCAGTATGTACATTGGCCAAAAACTGACTATAGATATTAAAAAATATTTTTTTTCAACATTAAACTTCTTCATGCACATCTTCAATATGTCTGTAACATACATGCACATTATAAAAAGATACACTAAATGGTCTAGGAGGAGTTAATTTAACAAATTAGCCACTCTCAGCCATATTGCAACACCACACAGTTAGAATTACAAAGTAGAATAACTCTTGCAATACTGACCCTTTAGCCAATTTTCCCTACCAAACATGCATTGTCTTATGGTTAAGGTATGGTGCAAATTTGATCAAAATCAAACAAAAGCTATGTAAGTTATTCAACAAAACCTTGAAATGTTGACGGAAATGACAGAAAGACAGAAGGACGAGCAGGCTAAAACAGTATAACCCCTAAACCTCCATTTTGCAGGGGGAATAAAAATGTATGTATAGGGTTATGCCCAAAGGGGGTGTTTACTTAACATTTATTTTTACATTTATTTTGTAGATTCATGCTGCCCCTTTGACAGTGATGAACGAAGTAACTGTTACTGTCGACCTGTCGGGCTTGGGAATCACAGACCGTATATCCGACGATATACCTCTCCAAATGAAAATTTTGAATACACTTATCCCCTAAATGACATGATACGACCTATGATACTATCATTTTTTCTAATGATATAGAGGACTTTTTACAGCTTGAGATCCATGGATAATAAACCCTAGATTCTTCTTTAAAAGTCTTATCTTAAAATTTAGTAATGGTGCAAAGATCAGGAATCGATACAATCAAGTACCACACCTGACCCAGGATACCACTGGGAAAGTGACAAACTCACAGAAGACACCACAAACGAGAGCCAAGAGGTCAGCCCTTTTTCAGCAGGTGACCACAAAGCACATATAAACAGACGCGCACAAAACATAGCAAACACAAGACAGAACAAAATCATAAAAGATCCACAAAAGTCAAAATTAAAGTCTTCAAGTTGACATCTTTTTAACATCTCTTAAAATAGGGCATTCAGTGGCATTCATTGAATGCCCTATTTTAAGAGCTGATAAAAAGGAATTTCATATGCTATCCAATTGCATGGCATCATGCCATACTAATGTGTTGTCCATACATTATAGCTTTAAATATGTTTTGCTGTTTGCGGATATCATCTCCGAAAATATAATATACACAATTCCAAGAGAGGTCATGCTGAATCCGGATTTTTCCTTTTAGAAAACAAGGTAGATCCAGACGAAGCTACCTAATCAGGGTCCACACTGTTGTTTCGCTTTGATTGCAAATACATGCATCCAACTGGAGGCTGTAGATTAACAGGATAAAAATTGAAGGAGGGTAGCCCACAAAAATATTCTTTTTAAAATCGAATTCAAACATTATGTTACTTTCACGAAAGTAAGTACAATGGCTTAAGGTAAAAGTCTACCAAGCTGAAAGTGAAGGTCTACCAAGCTGAATGTAAAGGTCAATCTAAAGTGAATGCCAACCAAAGCTTACGGTCACAGTCTACCAACGCTGAAGGCCAAGTCAACCAAAGATGAAGGGAAAGGTCAACTTAAGCTAAAAGTGAAGGTCAATTTAAGCTGAATGTGAGTATCAACCGAAGCTTAAGGTCAACCAAAGCTCTTGTGAAGGTCAATAAAAGCTTTAGGTGAAGAACTATCAAGCTAAAAGTGAAGGTCTACCAAGCTGAAGGTAAAGGCCAACCTAAGCTGAAGGTCAACCAAGCTAAAGGTAAGGGTCAATCAAAGCTGAAGGTCAAGTCAAGCAAAGATGAAGATGAAAGTCAACCTAAGCTGAAGGTAAAGGTCATATGGCTAAGCTGAGCCTTAAAAACAAAAAGCATTGCTCCGCCCATTGATTAGAATATCTCCTAAACTATATAAACTAGATTAATGGAAAACATTTTGTTGAAGGAATATGTAGCCAATTTACCAAAACAGGTGAACACTGATAAGATTTTGATACTGGGCTAGCAAGAATTATTTCCTTTGTTTAAAGATAAGCTGAGGAAAACAATGAAAACAGGTACCCCACTCATTTCTAAGCATTCCTAAACATATTCAGAATAGTTCATGTATGTAAGACAACTTGGTCGCAACCCATGAACCAGGCCAAACATTGATAGATCCTCATGTATATTTAGCAAATTATCCCTCATCATGCAGAATAGTTTTATGTACTACATTCCTCCCTAATTTTTATCCTGCGCATTCCAATTATAAGCATTTATTTCAATCAGAGTGCAAATCAGTATGGATCCTGGTCAGATGGCTTCGTCCGAAACCAGCTGATTTGGATCCAAACTGTTTCCAAAAAGCGATAAACATGCAGATTTATCTGTAAAGCGCCCCATATACGGGACAACTGCAAACAGGATAGGCATAGTTGAGCTGCTTTGGAATGTAACATTTCATCAGGATCTACTCTACTTTCTTTGATGAAAAAATTATTCAGCAAACGATACAACTTGAAAATTTCGACCAGGAACCCATATACAATGTACCTTTGATATAAATTGTGGATAATTTCAAAAATGATAAAAACGATAAAAATGGAAGGTTCCATTCGGCTTGAATAGGTGAAAAAATGGCACTACATAGGAAAAGAAGTAGGTGAATCTCGTCAACTCTTACATCACATGTCATAGATTTGCTTTGAATCATCAGCAGTTTGATTAAACAGTAACTGGTCTGTAATTTATTTGTGGAGCCTACTGTGTTTGGCTTACTAAACAGATCACTTTCTTTTTATCTATTCAAAAATATGTTGTGGGTACTTAAAAGAACCGTCTCGGCGAGACGGTTATTTTATGTACCCACAACATATCTTTTAGAAGGAATTATGAAGAAAAATGTCAGAAATATGCCCTCCGTCTTCTCTATTCAATGTGTCCTAATAAACTTAATCACATACTTCGAGTTATCAGGATTCGAGATATCGAGAGTCCTCTGAATTTTCATCTTATGATACAACTCAGTTAATCTTGACGTTTGAACCATAATGTTCTCTATTGCTGTTTTTGAAATCCAAAGAATCTGACTTGACGGCAATTTTGCCACATCAAATTAGTCACGGCAAACTCTTCTCCATTCTTCTTGAACCCAATCGCAAGCGGCCATCTAGGACAACCTTCTGACGTCTGGATAACAATCAGAGCATTACCTGTTGGAGATATGACGTGTATCGCATGGTTGTTGTTATCACATACAAATATACTCCCGTAACCATCCACGGCAACACCTCTAGGACAGAAATTATCATTGCCTTTGTATTTAAACTTTGGGTTACCAATGAAATCGAAGCAATACACTGCTTTATCTATAGTGCACGGTTGTATGACATGTGATCTGTTTTCATCTACGGCCATGTAGTCGAAGTTTTTAAGTTCTCGTCCTTCTTTGTCATGACTGAAATAAACATGTATTTTCTCTGTAGGTTCTTGAATACCATCAAATGAAATAATCCCAAATGCTACTGGATCATCAAAGGCTACTGCTATGTCACCTGTTCGGAGACCATGAATTGCCTTTGGTTTATATTTTGTTGAGCCGGTGAATGTAGACTTTAGCTGTTTGTCAGCAGAGATGATACAAATTTTCTTCTTTTCTGGAATACTTACAGCAATCTCTCCATTCTTGATAACAGTAGCGCAGTATGGCCTACATGAACCAGTTGATGTATCTGAGCAATATATGAAATCACGAGAAGCTACGACGGTGCCATCTTCTTTGGCTAAAATACAGTATCCTTCACCGTAATACGTGTCAATAAGAACAAAGTCGTTATTAGGAAGGTATATCAATGAAGAATAGGTTGGTTCGTTTTGCCCTTTGTAGTTTTCCTGCACTAATTTATGGCACGTCTGTGTTATCTTATCATATTCTAGCAACGATGCTACCTCGTAGGCTGGTAGACTATAATCATAGGAAGTCTGTTCTTCAACATATGCAAGGTTATGTGTATCATTTAGGCCTATCTGCAGGATCTCAAGAAGAGGGCTCTGTGGCTTCAATGATAGTTCTGTAAATCTGAAAGCTCGTGTTGTGTCAAGAATGGCTGACTCCTGATCTTTTATTTTGCCAATAATTTTTGAAGTTACAATGTATTGGTGAATTTGTGAACCACATGTTTCTATTGTCTCAGTCAAGCCTTCGTATACGCGCAAGTTGCCTGTCATTTCTTTAAGACCGTCGATTACCTCAGTGGTCATAAGAACATGCTGCTTGGCCATAGCCTTTGCCTGGTCATTTAAGGCTTCTTCTAGGGAATCCATTTTTTGGTTAATTTTCGCGCGAATTTCTTTAATTTTTCTCGCTATTTCTTCGATCTGCTGTTTATAATCTGTCGCGCAGGATTCGATTTTGTTTACAACTGTTTCTACATATTTCGACAGTTGCGAGATCAGCTCTGTCATTTGTTTCTTTTTCTTTTTTACACCCTCTGCCTCAACAAGCTCGTTGATTGTAAGCACGGACTTGCACATTTTGTGGTCTGTTAAACGACAAGCTGCACAGCAAAATACTTTATTGTCTTTACAACAGTAGTTTATAGCCTCATCTGGATGAGAATCACAGGTTAGATCTAAATATTCTGAAAGCATACTGATCGTCTTAGCTCCGTCATCATTTTTAAAAGCTTTTTCAATATCAATATATTTATGGTGTTTCATTAGCTTGAAGGTATGGCGACCTTCTGAACACACCTGACAGAGCTTTTCTAAACAGTCGAGACAGAAAATCTTTGACTTTGATTGTCGACCAAGACTCTTGCATGAAGCACAGCCATCTTGTTCTTTGCGTCCGTTTCTTTGCCCATCAACACAATCTGTCTCTAACATCATTACCCACTCTTTTATATCGTATCTCCCTGGTATTGTGTTATATCTTGTACATACAGGACATTTTACTTTATTTTTTAACTTCTTGTTGTCATTCAATTTCGTCATATAGGTAATAAGACAAGATTCACAAAAGCAATGACCACAATCAGGAAGTTTTCTTGGGTTGACGAATTGCTCCAAACACAGAGAACATACCAAACCCACGTCAGCATCATCTGAAGCTTCTGCCATTCTTCAAACCTTTTTATGCTAATAGATTCTACCACACAGATTGCTACAATAAAGTTAGGAAAGTATTTTATATTTGAAGGTTCATTTTTATTGTTCGATATTTTATTCCCTGTATGGATTATTTAAAAAAAAACTCTGTCCCCTACCCCTATAGTTAATCCTTGGTAATCCAGAGGTCTAATTCGTAAACCCTCTCAAATGTGTAATAAATAGACGATCTTATATGGGTTATCATGTTTGATTGAATTTATTAAACGAGTTGGGGAAAAGAGATAAAATACGAGGTTTGCCAAGCATTTTACCTCTTTTTCGCAACGAGTGTTAGATTATATTTATCATATGACATTAAGATTACTTTGATATCTCATCTCCCATAAAACGTTATAGTTTTGTCATTATGTACGCAACGTTATTATGGACGACATAACTAGTGGTTAATCAATTTTATTGCATGGTGTATTTTCACTCCAAGATGCGACATCATATTTTTTTTATAATTATTTTATTTTAGTGTCAATGTGCTATGTTTAAATAAAAATCTTTGCACTACACAGTTTCAATATTTTATGATTTCAACTCAATCCAAGCCATCCAAGGATGGAGGTAAAATGATAAAATATTGAAATGATTCATGGGGTCAGGGGTAGTTAGGTTCATCTGTTTGCTTGTGAATAGTTTCACTCTTCATTGCCTCCAATGCTCACTTTCAGAAAAAAGCTTGTTCTACTTCTGGTCCCGCCCAAAGGAACAGGCCCCTAGGTTATTTATTCGAGCACAACGCAACTGAATATGAAATTTCAATTTCTCATAGCAAATAAATAACAGAAAACATTAAATCTTTTCTTGTTTTAAAACTCTCGTATATCGTATTTGTCCTGCTCATAAATGTTACAATTTCAACAATTGTCGGTATTTTAGCATTTATGAGCCCGCCGAATAAATTTCATGCTCAGCTATAGTCCGGTAGAAAACCAGAATGACCTGGAACTTGATTTTAAAGTTTTTTTCTTTGTTGATTCTTGTTATTGAGGCATTGTACTTAATGAATCCAACTGATGCCACTCTGGCATCATTGAGCGTTTTGAAATATTCAAGATGGCGTCCAAGATGGCCGTAAGCTAGGCTCCTAAGACCTATATGACCATCATACTCGATCAAAATCATTTTATTTTTGACTTTTCAAGGATGATTCAGAACCTTAATGTTACAACCAATTAAAATGGAACATTATTTTGATTCAGAAGGTTGAAATATTAAAGATGGCGCCCAAGATGGCCGTCAGTTAGGCTTCTAAGACCTATATGACCAACATACTCGATAAAAACACTTTAATGTTGACTTTTTATCGATGTTTAGAGACTAAATGATACAAACGATCAATGAGAACATGGTTTTGATTCAGATGTTTGAGATTTAAAGATGGCGTCGAAAATGGCCGTCAGTTAGGTTCCTAAGACCTATCTGACTTAAAAAGCGATATAAATCATTTCAATTTTGACTTTTTATCGATGTTTAGAGGCCTAATAATACAAACGATTAAAATGAAACATTCGCAGGTTTGATTCACAAGGTTGAAATATTAAAGATGGTGTCCAAGATGGCCGCAATTTAAAGCAAAATTCAACCTGAAATCAAATTCGCAGTCAGTAACTATTTGTTGATAGTTTTCAGTTGCATTTGGAAAATTTGACTAGCATGTTATTGCTGTTTTTCAGCGTTGTAAGATATTTTAGATGACGTCCAAGATGGCACCAATAACACGGTGGGGAATCACGTGGTTTTTGCTATGATACACTGCAAGGAAAAAATAACAGACTCTTATTTTTCGTAATGGTAATGTTTTTGTCTTTGTTCTGATAATCGTATCCATCAATCCATGCAACATGCACTTTCAAGTCCACTTTTGAGCGGATCTGATAATACCATAATATAATATTATTCTCATATAAATTCTTACTTTGGGAAAACATTTCTTTAAAAAATGAAGTGATAAATGACAGGGTATACTGAACGGACGATACCACTGAAAACTTTGAGACAGAGTGTATGATCAAAGTACTAACCTTTTTTGAATCAATACTTATGCGGAAAAAGTCAGCTGGATGGAAAGATAAAATTTACAAAAAATACTTATGGAGAGTAGTGTAACAACACAAAAAAACAACACCTGAGTAAGGTATCTGCATGCTGCAGATGTTCATTACCATCTTGACTGCTGGTTGGTATGGGCCTGCTTGCCTGGTGCAATTGTAACAACCATTACTACTTCTCTGGTCTGTTGCACTTACAGACAACACATATGGTTGGATATTGCTATAACAAACATGAATGCTGGTCCAGAGCAAGTTAACAGACATGCATGCTTGTATGCACATGTTTACAGATATGACTGTTGGTTAGATGCAACTGTTAAAGACATGTGAAATGGTCAGATGCAATTGTTACAGACATGGCTAATGGTCGGGTGCAAATGTAATATGCATGGATCCTGATAAGATGAAACTGTAACAGACATGCATGTTGATAGTTTGCAACTTATAAAGACATGGCTGTTTGTCAGGCGCAACTGTAATATACATGCATGATGGTCTTATGTAATTGTGCTTACCAGCCTGTTAGTTGGGTACGGGCATAGGGGGCATAACTGCGAGTCTGAGGCAAATGTAACATATATACTTGCTGGTTCAGCCACACAACTACAGATGTGCTTGTAAGTCAGTTGCAACTGATTCAAACATATCTGCTGGTAGATGCAACTCTAACAGACATGCATGCTGGTCGAGTTTAACTGTAACTGACGTGCCAGGTGGTCGGGTGCAACTGCAAAAAACATGCCTGTTGGTTCAAAGCAACGTTTAAAACATTGGTACTGCAACATGCCTGCAAGTCTCGTGAAGCTGTTACAGACATAACTGCTTGGTTTCAGACATGTACGCTGGTCCAGTGCCACATAATCAAACATGCATAATGGTAAATATGTCTGCTGAACCTGTAGCAATGATGCCTGGGCAGCTGGTGGGGAGAAAGTAGAAAAGACATGAACACTGGTCGGATGTAACTTCAACAGACATGCCCGCTGATCCAGTGCAACAGTAGCCAGCATTCCTGTTAGTTGGATTCAATTGTAACATACATTATTGCTGGTGCGATGTAACTAACACACATGACTGCTGGCCCCAAGTCTCAATAAACGGCATGTGTGCTGGTTCAGTACCACATTATTAAACACGTATGATGTTTAGGATGTCGGATATGATGAGCTGGTGGCAATACATGGCTGTTGTTCAGTGAAACTTCATCAGATATGACTGCGGACTTGGTACTTTTCAATCAAACACGCCTCCTGGTCCATTGGAAATCAAAGGGAAAAGCTTCTTGACTGATCCCCCTCCATCAGACATGCCAACTAACACTGTGAAACTTTATTAGCCAAGACTGCTACACTGTCAATACAGCATACATGCCGTGTAGATAGTTGTTATGCTGCTGCATATATGCCTGCTGGCCTAGTTTTACTGTTACAAACACCGCTGCTGTTCAAACATGCCTACTGGTTGAGTACCGCTGCACGATGGACGCTTGCTGGACTGTGGCCACTCAATCAGTATGCCTTTTGTCACTCAATATTGCATGTCTGCTGGCGTTGTGCTTCTCTATCTGCTATACCTGCTGGTATGGTGGTTCACTATCAGCTGTTTCTGCTGATATAGTGTCTCACTATCAGCGGGGCCTGCTAGTGAGGTGCCATTACATCAGACATGTTTGCTGATCCGGTGTAACAGTTTATCTTGCCCCCCTGGACAGCTTGCCCCCCGGGGGGCAAGCTGTCCCGGGATATCTTGCCCCCCACACTGGTTATCTTCACCCCCGGGGGGCAAGCTGTCCAGGCCGGTTTATCTTGCCCCCCGCCAACACAAGTAAAAATATATGTATGTTATTTTGTTATTTTTCTGTATCATTTTAATGAAATAAGATCCTCCATAAGTCATAAAGTAAGAAATTGGTGCCTGTGGGGTTAATATTGGTAAAACTTTAACATCATCTTGAATAAAAATATCAAGATTAAGTGATTTTAAGCTTAATTATTTTGCTAATACTACTTATTTTAAACTATCTGAATGTGATGATGTATCAATTATAAACATAATTCAAGTGAAATTCAGCTGTTTTCTTTGTCGGATTGTTCCGTATACTCAGTTACAGGGGTGGGGGGTAAGCTGTCTAGGCCAGTTTATCTTGCCCCCACCCACTTGGGTATCACAGTAAAATTATTTTGCTAATCCTACTTATTTTAATCTATCTGATTGTGAAGACGTATCAATCTAAAACATAATTCAAGTCAAATTCAGCTGATTTCTTTGTCGGATTGTTCCGTATACTTAGTTACAGGGGTGGGGGGTAAGCTGTCCAGGCCAGTTTATCTTGACCCCCCACCCACCTGAGTATCAAAGTAAAATTTTTTTGCTAAGTTTTCTCATTTTAAACTATCTGAATGTGAAGATGTATCAATTATAAACATAATTCAAGTCAAATTTAGCTGTTTTCTTTGTCGCATTGTTCTGTATGCTTAGTTGCTGGGGTGGGGGGTAAGCTGTCCAGGCCAGTTTATCTTGCCCCCCACCCAGCTGGGCATCAAAGTAAAAGTATTGTGCCTATACTACTTATTTTAAACTATCTGAATGTGAAGAAGTATCAATAATAAACATAATTCAAGTCAAATTCAACTGTTTTCCTGTATGCTCAGTTGTAGGGGTAAGGAGTAAGCTGTCCAGGCCAGTTTATCTTGACCCCCACCCACCTGAGTATCAAAGTAAAATTATTTTGCTAAGTTTTCTCATTTTAAACTATCTGAATGTGATGATGTACCAATTATAAACATAATTCAAGTCAAATTCAGCTGTTTTCTTTGTCGCATTGTTCTGTATGCTTAGTTGCAGGGGTGGGGGGTAAGCTGTCCAGGCCAGTTTATCTTGCCCCCCACCCACTTGGGTATCAAAGTAAAATTATTTTGCTAATTCTACTTATTTTAAACTATTTGAATGTGAAGATGTATCAATTATAAACATTATTCAAGTGAAATTCAGCTGTTTCTTTGTCGGATTGTTCCATATGCTAAGTTTTCTCATTTTAAACTATCTGAATGTGATGATGTATCAATAATAAACATAATTCAAGTCAAATTCAGCTGTCTTCTTTGTCGGATTGTTCTGTATGCTTAGTTGCTGGGGTGGGGGGTAAGCTGTCCAGGCCAGTTTATCTTGCCCCCCACCCACTTGGGTATCAAAGTTAATTTGTTTTGCTAATCCTACTTATTTTAATCTATCTGATTGTGAAGATGTATCAATCTAAAACATAATTCAAATCAAATTCAACTGATTTCTTTTGCGGATGGTTCCGTATACTTAGTCACAGGGGTGGGGAGTAAGCTGTCCAGGCCAGTTTATCTTGCCCCCCACCCACCTGAGTATCAAAGTAAAAGTATTGTGCCTATTCTTCTTATTTTAAACTATCTGAATGTGAAGATGTATCAATAATAAACATAATTCAAGTCAAATTCAGCTGTTTTCTTTGTCAGATTGTTCTCTATGCTTAGTTGCAGGGGTGTGTGTGTGTGTGGGGGGGGGGGGGGTAAGCTGTCCAGGCCAGTTTATCTTGCCCCCCACCCACTTGGGTATCAAAGTAAAATTATTTTGCTAATTTTACTTATTTTAATCTATCTGATTGTGAAGATGTATCAATCTAAAACATAATTCAAGTCAAATTCAATTGTTTTCTTTGTCGGATTGTTCTGTATACTTAGTTGCAGGGGTGGGGGGTAAGCTGTCCAGGCCAGTTTATCTTGCCCCCACCCATCTGGGCATCAAAGTAAAAGTATTGTGCCTATACTACTTATTTTAAACTATCTGAATGTGAAGATGTATCAATAATAAACATAATTCAAGTCAAATTTAGCTGTTTTCTTTGTCGCATTGTTCTGTATGCTTAGTTGCAGGGGTGGGGGGTAAGCTGTCCAGGCCAGTTTATCTTGCCCCCCACCCAGCTGGGCATCAAAGTAAAAGTATTGTGCCTATACTACTTATTTTAAACTATCTGAATGTGAAGATGTATCAATAATAAACATAATTCAAGTCAAATTCAGCTGTTTTCCTGTATGCTTAGTTGTAGGGGTGGGGGTAAGCTGTCCAGGCCAGTTTATCTTGACCCCCACCCACCTGAGTATCAAAGTAAAATTATTTTGCTAAGTTTCTCATTTTGAAACTATCTGAATGTGATGATGTATCAATCATAAACAAAATTCAAGTCAAATTCAGCTGTTTTCTTTGTCGGATTGTTCCGTATACATAGTTGCAGGGGTGGGGGGTAAGCTGTCCAGGCCAGTTTATCTTGCCCCCCACCCACCTGGGCATCAAAGTAAAAGTATTGTGCCTATACTACTTATTTTAAACTATCTGAATGTGAAGATGTATCAATAATAAACATAATTCAAGTCAAATTCAGCTGTTTTCCTGTATGCTTAGTTGTAGGGGTGGGGGGTAAGCTGTCCAGGCCAGTTTATCTTGACCCCCACCCACCTGGGCATCAAAGTAAAAGTATTGTGCCTATACTACTTATTTTAAACTATCTGAATGTGAAAATGTATCAATAATAAAAATAATTCAAGTCAAATTCAGCTGGTTTCTTTGTCAGATTGTTCTGTATGCTTAGTTGTAGGGGTGGGGGGTAAGCTGTCCAGGCCAGTTTATCTTGACCCCCACCCACCTGAGTATCAAAGTAAAAAGATTTTGCTAAGTTTCTCATTTTGAAACTATCTGAATGTGATGATGTATCAATTATAAACATATTTCAAGTCAAATTCAGCTGTTTTCTTTGTCGCATTGTTCCATATACTTAGTTGCAGGGGTGGGGGGTAAGCTGTCCAGGCCAGTTTATCTTGCCCCCCACCCACCTGGGCATCAAAGTAAAAGTATTGTGCCTATACTACTTATTTTAAACTATCTGAATGTGAAGATGTATCAATAATAAACATAATTCAAGTCAAATTCAGCTGTTTTCTTTGTCAGATTGTTCTGTATGCTTAGTTGTAGGGGTGGGGGGTAAGCTGTCCAGGCCAGTTTATCTTGACCCCCACCCACCTGAGTATCAAAGTAAAATTATTTTGCTAAGTTTCTCATTTTGAAACTATCTGAATGTGATGATGTATCAATTATAAACATATTTCAAGTCAAATTCAGCTGTTTTCTTTGTCGCATTGTTCCGTATACTTAGTTGCAAGGGTGGGGGGTAAGCTGTCCAGGCCAGTTTATCTTGCCCCCCACCCACCTGGGCATCAAAGTTAAAGTATTGTGCCTATACTACTTATTTTAAACTATCTGAATGTGAAGATGTATCAATAATAAACATAATTCAAGTCAAATTCAGCTGTTTTCTTTGTCAGATTGTTCTGTATGCTTAGTTGTAGGGGTGGGGGGTAAGCTGTCCAGGCCAGTTTATCTTGACCCCCACCCACCTGAGTATCAAAGTAAAATTATTTTGCTAAGTTTCTCATTTTGAAACTATCTGAATGTGATGATGTATCAATTATAAACATAATTCAAGTCAAATTCAGCTGTCTTCTTTGTCAGATTGTTCTGTATGCTTAGTTGCAGGGGTGGGGGGTAAGCTGTCCAGGCCAGTTTATCTTGCCCCCCACCCACTTGGGTATCACAGTAAAATTATTTTGCTAATTCTACTTATTTTAATCTATCTGGTTGTGAAGATGTATCAATCTAAAACATAATTCAAGTCAAATTCAGCTGATTTCTTTGTCGGATTGTTCCATATACTTAGTTACAGGGATGGGGGGTAAGCTGTCCAGGCCAGTTTATCTTGCCCCCCACCCACCTGAGTATCAAAGTAAATTTTTTTTTCTAAAAGTAAGTAATGGTGCAAAGATCAGGAATCGATACAATCAAGTACCACACCTGACCCAGGATACCAATGGGAAAGTGACAAACCCACAGAAGACACCACAAACGAGAGCCAAGAGGTCAGCCCTTTCCCAGCAGGTGACCACAAAGCATATATAAACAGACGCGCACAAAACATAGCAAACACAAGACAGAACAAAAACATAAAAGATCCACAAAAGAAGTACCGCCTTGGAATGGTCAGTAAAATATTTTACTGGAGGGCTTAAACCGGTTTAACGGCGCCAACCTCACCCTTAATTCAGATGTGGATCAAGACACATAGATATTTGGTTTGCATGAAAGACCCCTAACTTATCAATGCATCATCTCCTAAAACATATAAATCAAGATATAACAAGGAGATAAAGCAAGGATAAGGACTCAACAGTAAATTAAACTGAATACCGGAGCAAAAGAAATCCAACAGGTAAACCCCGGTGGGCCCGACAAACAGCCAAAGCATCAGGCCCCTACCATCTCATCAATTGATAAGTCTTTAAGTCGGAACCATCATAGAGTCTGAAGTCCGACCCACCGGCGTGCAATTAAAGAGGAAAGCAAAGTTGCCAACCGTGATTGGGTTGACTACCAAGCATGCAGTCTGTTGCAATACATTAATGTTATAGCCAATCTTTTTATAATGGGAAATTATTTTAATGAACTGCGCTGAAAAATTATTAGAGCCAACAATCTTCTTCAACTTATACACCAAGTCACCATAGAAATCAGGTTCCGAAAGTCCTTGGCGCAAGAGAGATTTAAGTCCAACTTAGAATTTAGAAATCAAATCATAGTATCGTCTATAAAATTTTGAAAATGTTTTGCGAAGTTTATGATACCGATAGCCTTGTTTAAGAAGTTTCTGAGTTAACAATTAATTGCGAGTGTTGGAGTCAGCAACATAGCTAGATGCTCTAGCAAAACGAATGAGTTGAGAGATATAGACTCCATAGGATGTAGAACGAGGAACATCACCATCTAAAAATGGGAAAATGACAATTTCAAAATCAAAGTCGTCACGTTTGTCATAAATTTTGGTAGAAACAATATCATTAGAAATTGACAAATGCAAGTCTTAAAATGCGGCTTCGGTATCAGAGGCATTGGCTTTATTAAGTTGGAGCTCTGAAGGGTATATTTGACTAACCATATTGTCAAAATAAACATTATTAATATTTAAAATATCGTCCAAATATCTGGAAGTAGTGTTAAACGCATCAATAACATCAGCCTGCTTATCATCAGAAAGAGACATCATAAAGTCCCTTTCATAACAAAACAGGAATAAATCTGCAACCAGGGGAGCACAATTAGTGCCCATAGGAATCCCAACAACTTGTCTATAGAGCTTGGTGCCAAATCGAATAAAAATGTTGTCCAACAAAAAGGTCAGCGCATCGCATACATTTTGACACGACCATGCATGATATTTTTAAGGTTTTTCTGAAGTAAAAAATGCATTTCTGTCACTACATGCAAGGTAAGGAGAGCCTTCTCTCTGGAAGGTACTTTCAATAAGATCAATAAGTTTATCTTTAATTAAATTATGAGGTAAAGTAGTGTAAAGAGTAGAAAAATCATAAGTAGACAAACTGGTCGCATTGAAATCTCTAGCTTTAAGTTTATCTAAAATTTCACCTGAATTTTTAATCGACCAAAATAGGTTTTTACCAGATCTCTCATATACCTTTTCACAATATTTGATAACATGTTTTTTAACAGCTGTAAGACACGAGGTTAACAATTTAGAAAGTTCTGTTGTTGTACAAGAACTAGAATTTGCAATAAATCTTGCTTTATAGGGTTTTTATGGAGTTTAGGTAACCAGTACATTTTAAACTATCTGAATGTGATGATGTATCAATTATAAACATAATTCAAGTCAAATTCAGCTGTTTTCTTTGTCGCATTGTTCTGTATGCTTAGTTGCAGTGGAAGGGGGGTAAGGTGTCCAGGCCAGTTTATCTTGCCCCCCACCCACCTGGGCATCAAAGTAAAAGTATTGTGCCTATACTTCTTATTTTAAACTATCTGAATGTGAAGATGTATCAATAATAAACATAATTCAAGTCAAATTCAGCTGTTTTCCTGTATGCTTAGTTGTAGGGGTGGGGGTAAGCTGTCCAGGCCAGTTTATCTTGACCCCCACCCACCTGAGTATCAAAGTAAAATTATTTTGCTAAGTTTCTCATTTTGAAACTATCTGAATGTGATGATGTATAAATCTTAAACATAATTCAAGTCAAATTCAGCTGTTTTCTTTGTCGGATTGTTACGTATACATAGTTGCAGGGGTGGGGGGTAAGCTGTCCAGGCCAGTTTATCTTGCCCCCCACCCACCTGGGCATCAAAGTAAAAGTATTGTGCCTATACTACTTATTTTAAACTATCTGAATGTGAAGATGTATCAATAATAAACATAATATAAGTCAAATTCAGCTGTTTTCCTGTATGCTTAGTTGTAGGGGTGGGGGGTAAGCTGTCCAGGCCAGTTTATCTTGACCCCCACCCACCTGGGCATCAAAGTAAAAGTATTGTGCCTATACTACTTATTTTAAACTATCTGAATGTGAAGATGTATCAATAATAAACATAATTCAAGTCAAATTCAGCTGTTTTCTTTGTCAGATTGTTCTGTATGCTTAGTTGTAGGGGTGGGGGGTAAGCTGTCCAGGCCAGTTTATCTTGACCCCCACCCACCTGAGTATCAAAGTAAAATTATTTTGCTAAGTTTCTCATTTTGAAACTATCTGAATGTGATGATGTATCAATTATAAACATATTTCAAGTCAAGTTCAGCTGTTTTCTTTGTCGCATTGTTCTGTATACTTAGTTGCAAAGGTGGGGGGTAAGCTGTCCAGGCCAGTTTATCTTGCCCCCCACCCACCTGGGTATCAAAAGTAAAGTATTGTGCCTATACTACTTATTTTAAACTATCTGAATGTGAAGATGTATCAATAATAAACATAATTCAAGTCAAATTCAGCTGTTTTCTTTGTCAGATTGTTCTGTATGCTTAGTTGTAGGGGTGGGGGGTAAGCTGTCCAGGCCAGTTTATCTTGACCCCCACCCACCTGAGTATCAAAGTAAAATTATTTTGCTAAGTTTCTCATTTTGAAACTATCTGAATGTGATGATGTATCAATTATAAACATAATTCAAGTCAAATTCAGCTGTCTTCTTTGTCAGATTGTTATGTATGCTTAGTTACATTGGTGGGGGGTAAGCCGTCCAGGCCAGTTTATCTTGACCCCCACCCACCTGAGTATCAAAGTAAAATTTTTTTGCTAAGTTTTCTCATTTGAAACTATCTGAATGTTATGATGTATCAATTATAAACATAATTCAAGTCAAATTCAGCTGTGTTCTTTGTCGGATTGTTCTGTATGCTTAGTTGCATGGGTGGGGGGTAAGCTGTCCAGGCCAGTTTATCTTGCCCCCCACCCACCTGGGCATCAAAGTAAAAGTATTGTGCCTATTCTTCTTATTTTAAACTATCTGAATGTGAAGATGTATCAATAATAAACATAATTCAAGTCAAATTCAGCTGTTTTCTTTGTCAGATTGTTCTGTATGCTTAGTTGCAGGGGTGGGGGTAAGCTGTCCAGGCCAGTTTATCTTGCCCCCCACCCACTTGGGTATCACAGTAAAATTATTTTGCTAATTCTACTAATTTTAATCTATCTGGTTGTGAAGATGTATCAATCTAAAACATAATTCAAGTCAAATTCAGCTGATTTCTTTGTCAGATTGTTCCATATACTTAGTTACAGGGGTGGGGGGTAAGCTGTCCAGGCCAGTTTATCTTGCCCCCCACCCACCTGAGTATCAAAGTAATTTTTTTTTTCTAAGTTTTCTCATTTTAAATTATCTGAATGTGAAGATTATCAATTATAAACATAATTCAAGTCAAATTTAGCTGTTTTCTTTGTCGCATTGTTCTGTATGCTTAGTTGCAGGGGTGGGGGGTAAGCTGTCCAGGCCAGTTTATCTTGCCCCCCACCCAGCTGAAAATCAAAGTAAAAATTTTGTGCCTATACTACTTATTTTAAATTATCTGAATGTGAAGATGTATCAATAATAAACATAATTCAAGTCAAATTCAGCTGTTTTCCTGTATGCTTAGTTGTAGGGGTTGGGGGGTAAGCTGTCCAGGCCAGTTTATCTTGACCCCCACCCACCTGAGTATCAAAGTAAAATTATTTTGCTAAGTTTCTCATTTTGAAACTATCTAAATGTGATGATGTATCAATTATAAACATAATTCAAGTCAAATTTAGCTGTTTTCTTTGTCGCATTGTTCTGTATGCTTAGTTGCAAGGGTGGGGGGTAAGCTGTCCAGGCCAGTTTATCTTGCCCCCCACCCACCTGGGCATCAAAGTTAAAGTATTGTGCCTAAACTACTTATTTTAAACTATCTGAATGTGAAGATGTATCAATAATAAACATAATTCAAGTCAAATTTAGCTCTTTTCTTTGTCGCATTGTTCTGTATGCTTAGTTGCAGGGGTGGGGGGTAAGCTGTCCAGGCCAGTTTATCTTGCCCCCCCACCCACCTGGGCATCAAAGTAAAAGTATTGTGCCTATACTACTTATTTTAAACTATCTGAATGTGAAGGTGCATCAATAATAAACATAATTCAAGTCAAATTCAGCTGTTTTCTTTGTCAGATTGTTCTGTATGCTTAGTTGTAGGGGTGGGGGGTAAGCTGTCCAGGCCAGTTTATCTTGACCCCCACCCACCTGAGTATCAAAGTAAAATTATTTTGCTAAGTTTCTCATTTTGAAACTATCTGAATGTGATGATGTATCAATTATAAACATATTTCAAGTCAAATTCAGCTGTTTTCTTTGTCGCATTGTTCGGTTTACTTAGTTGCAGGGGTTGGGGGTAAGCTGTCCAGGCCAGTTTATCTTGCCCCCCACCCACCTGGGTATCAAAGTTAAAGTATTGTGCCAATACTACTTATTTTAAACTATCTGAATGTGAAGATGTATCAATAATAAACATAATTCAAGTCAAATTCAGCTGTTTTCTTTGTCAGATTGTTCTGTATGCTTAGTTGTAGGGGTGGGGGGTAAGCTGTCCAGGCCAGTTTATCTTGACCCCCACCCACCTGAGTATCAAAGTAAAATTATTTTGCTAAGTTTCTCATTTTGAAACTATCTGAATGTGATGATGTATCAATTATAAACATAATTCAAGTCAAATTCAGCTGTCTTCTTTGTCAGATTGTTCTGTATGCTTAGTTACATTGGTGGGGGGTAAGCTGTCCAGGCCAGTTTATCTTGACCCCCACCCACCTGAGTATCAAAGTAAAATTTTTTTGCTAAGTTTACTCATTTTAAACTATCTGAATGTGATGATGTATCAATTATAAACATAATTGAAGTCAAATTTAGCTGTTTGCTTTGTCGCATTGTTCTGTATGCTTAGTTGCAGGGATGGGGGGTAAGCTGTCCAGGCCAGTTTATCTTGCCCCCCACCCACCTGGGCATCAAAGTAAAATTATTTTGCTAAGTTTTTCTCATTTTAAGCTATCTGAATGTGATGATGGTTCAATTATAAACATAATTCAAGTGAAATTCAGCTGTTTTCTTTGTCAGATTGATCTGTATGCTTAGTTGCAGGGGTGGGGGGGTAAGCTGTCCAGGCCAGTTTATCTTGCCCCCCACCCACTTGGGTATCACAGTAAAATTATTTTGCTTTTTCTACTTATTTTAATCTATCTGTTTGTGAAGAGGTTTAGCAATCTAAAACATAATTCAAGTCAGATTCAGCTGATTTCTTTGTCGGATTGTTCCATATACTTAGTTACAGGGGTGGGGGGTAAGCTGTCCAGGCCAGTTTATCTTGCCCCCCACCCACCTGAGTATCAAAGTAAATTTTTTTCTTCTAAGTTTTCTCATTTTAAACTATCTGAATGTGATGATGTATCAATTATAAACATAATTCAAGTCAAATTCAGCTGTTTTCTTTGTCGCATTGTTCTGTATGCTTAGTTGCAGGGGTAGGGGGGTAAGGTGTCCAGGCCAGTTTATCTTGCCCCCCACCCACCTGGGCATCAAAGTAAAAGTATTGTGCCTATACTACTTATTTTAAACTATCTGAATGTGAAGATGTATCAATAATTAACATAATTCAAGTCAAATTCAGCTGATTTCTTTGTCAAATTGTTCTGTATGCTTAGTTGTAGGGGTGGGGGGTAAGCTGTCCAGGCGAGTTTATTTGACCCCCACCCACCTGAGTATCAAAGTAAAATTATTGTGCCTATTCTTCTTATTTTAAACTATCAGAATGTGAAGATGTATCAATCTAAAACATAATTCAAGTCAAATTCAGCTGTTTTCTTTGACAGACTGTTCTGTATGCTGAGTTGTAGGGGTGGGGGGTAAGCTGTCCAGGCCAGTTTATCTTGACTCCCACCCACCTGAATATCAAAGTAAATTTATTTTGCTAATTCTACTTATTTTAAACTATCTGAATGTGATGATGTATCAATTATAAACATAATTCAAGTCAAATTCAGCTGTTTTCTTTGTCTGATTGTTCTGTATGCTTAGTGGCATGGGTGGGGGGTAAGCTGTCCAGGCCAGTTTATCTTGCCCCCCACCCACCTGGGTATCAAAGTAAAAGTATTGTGCCTATTCTTCTTATTTTAAACTATCTGAATGTGAAGATGTATCAATAATAAACATAATTCAAGTCAAATTCAGCTGTTTTCTTTGTCAGATTGTTCTGTATGCTTAGTTGTAGGGGTGGGGGGTAAGCTGTCCAGGCCAGTTTATCTTGCCCCCCACCCACCTGGGTATCAAAGTAAAAGTATTGTGCCTATTCTTCTTATTTTAAACTATCTGAATGTGATGATGTATCAATTATAAACATAATTCAAGTCAAATTCAGCTGTCTTCTTTGTCAGATTGTTATGTATGCTTAGTTACATTGGTGGGGGGTAAGCCGTCCAGGCCAGTTTATCTTGACCCCCACCCACCTGAGTATCAAAGTAAAATTTTTTTGCTAAGTTTTCTCATTTGAAACTATCTGAATGTTATGATGTATCAATTATAAACATAATTCAAGTCAAATTCAGCTGTTTTCTTTGTCGGATTGTTCTGTATGCTTAGTTGCATGGGTGGGGGGTAAGCTGTCCAGGCCAGTTTATCTTGCCCCCCACCCACCTGGGCATCAAAGTAAAAGTATTGTGCCTATTCTTCTTATTTTAAACTATCTGAATGTGAAGATGTATCAATAATAAACATAATTCAAGTCAAATTCAGCTGTTTTCTTTGTCAGATTGTTCTGTATGCTTAGTTGCAGGGGTGGGGGTAAGCTGTCCAGGCCAGTTTATCTTGCCCCCCACCCACTTGGGTATCACAGTAAAATTATTTTGCTAATTCTACTAATTTTAATCTATCTGGTTGTGAAGATGTATCAATCTAAAACATAATTCAAGTCAAATTCAGCTGATTTCTTTGTCAGATTGTTCCATATACTTAGTTACAGGGGTGGGGGGTAAGCTGTCCAGGCCAGTTTATCTTGCCCCCCACCCACCTGAGTATCAAAGTAATTTTTTTTTTTCTAAGTTTTCTCATTTTAAATTATCTGAATGTGAAGATTATCAATTATAAACATAATTCAAGTCAAATTTAGCTGTTTTCTTTGTCGCATTGTTCTGTATGCTTAGTTGCAGGGGTGGGGGGTAAGCTGTCCAGGCCAGTTTATCTTGCCCCCCACCCAGCTGAAAATCAAAGTAAAAATTTTGTGCCTATACTACTTATTTTAAATTATCTGAATGTGAAGATGTATCAATAATAAACATAATTCAAGTCAAATTCAGCTGTTTTCCTGTATGCTTAGTTGTAGGGGTTGGGGGGTAAGCTGTCCAGGCCAGTTTATCTTGACCCCCACCCACCTGAGTATCAAAGTAAAATTATTTTGCTAAGTTTCTCATTTTGAAACTATCTAAATGTGATGATGTATCAATTATAAACATAATTCAAGTCAAATTTAGCTGTTTTCTTTGTCGCATTGTTCTGTATGCTTAGTTGCAAGGGTGGGGGGTAAGCTGTCCAGGCCAGTTTATCTTGCCCCCCACCCACCTGGGCATCAAAGTTAAAGTATTGTGCCTAAACTACTTATTTTAAACTATCTGAATGTGAAGATGTATCAATAATAAACATAATTCAAGTCAAATTTAGCTCTTTTCTTTGTCGCATTGTTCTGTATGCTTAGTTGCAGGGGTGGGGGGTAAGCTGTCCAGGCCAGTTTATCTTGCCCCCCCACCCACCTGGGCATCAAAGTAAAAGTATTGTGCCTATACTACTTATTTTAAACTATCTGAATGTGAAGGTGCATCAATAATAAACATAATTCAAGTCAAATTCAGCTGTTTTCTTTGTCAGATTGTTCTGTATGCTTAGTTGTAGGGGTGGGGGGTAAGCTGTCCAGGCCAGTTTATCTTGCCCCCCCACCCACCTGGGTATCAAAGTAAAATTATTTTGCTAATTCTACTTATTTTAAATTATCTGATTGTGAAGATGTATCAATTATAAACATAATTCAAGTTAAATTCAGCTGATTTCCTTGTCGGATTGTTTTGTATACTTAGTTACAGGGGTGGGGGTAAGCTATCCAGACCAGTTCATCTTGACCCCCACCCACCTGAGTATCAAATTAAAATTATTTTGCTAATCCTACTTATTTTAATCTATCTGATTGTGAAGATGTATCAATTTAAAACATAATTCAAGTGAAATTCAGCTGTTTTCTTTGTCGGATTGTTCCGTATTCTTATAGTTACAGGGGTGGGGGGTAAGCTGTCCAGGCCAGTTTATCTTGACCCCCACCCACCTGAGTATCAAAGAAAACTATTTTGCTAAGTTTACTCATTTTAAACTATCTGAATGTGATGATGTATCAATTATAAACATAATTCAAGTGAAATTCAGCTGTTTTCTTTGGCGGATTGTTCCATATACTTAGTTACAGGGGTGGGGGGTAAGCTGTCCAGGCCAGTTTATCTAGACCCCCACCCACCTGAGTATCAAAGTAAAATGATTTTGCTAAGTTTTCTCATTTTAAACTATCTGAATGTGATGATGTATCAATTATAAACATAATTCAAGTGAAATTCAGCTCTTTGTCGAATTGTTCCGTATTCTTATAGTTACAGGGGTGGGGGGTAAGCTGTCCAGGCCAGTTTATCTTGACCCCCACCCACCTGAGTATCAAAGAAAACTATTTTGCTAAGTTTACTCATTTTAAACTATCTGAATGTGATGATGTATCAATTATAAACATAATTCAAGTCAAATTCATCTGTTTTCTTTGTTACATTGTTTCTTGTACAATACAATACAATGTTAAATATGCAATAAAAACGGATACTTTGCTGTTACTAGATTTATTTTCAAACGGAATTACCAAGAAAAATGGTACTACCAGCATAGTAACTTAATTTTGTGTGACACAAGCTGACATAGAATAAAGGACAAGACCCCAGAAGTGAAGTTTATAAGGGCCAGCTGTCCAGGAAGGGGGTGGGGACTTGTTTGTTATTTAGGTTTATTTGTGGTTGACTCCTTTCAATGCCAAATCTTTTTTCCCCTTTATATAAACCCCAACAATAAAACAAGCCCATCTCTTATTATTTTGTTATCTTTCTTCAGGTAAGCCCCATTAAAACCCAAGCCCTTCTTATAATATCTTCTCCACATGAACTGATCTAGAACTCTGCAAAAATTGTCCTAGAGTAGTGCAATGTTTAATGAACTTTTTATTTTAAATTTTGTTTTTAGAACAGTTCTTGATCTACAGTTCAAAAACAGGAATAGTTCTTGAACTGTTCTGACAGAAAAATACCAGAATATAAGATGGTTCTAAAAGTGTTCATAAAAAATCATTGGAACAGTTCTTAAGAACAGTTAAAGATCTGTTCCTTGACCTAGTTCTTGAGCAAATCATGAACATAAAATGGGTCATTCAACTTTCTTTAAGTTTAGGTCTGAACATGAATTATAGTAGAGCCAATCTTGCTCAGATTGCTCACTCTACATGATTTTCCCCTCCACCCCATCCCAATGAGGTCCAGGTAAGAAGTCTTTTTGAGTGTAAATTTGTAACTATATTCTAATACATTAATTTGAACACATATGTTTTGTGTGCTGAAAAGCATGGTCTCATTGAGATGGGTCTTTTGAGCACCCACAACATATGTCAATTTAAACATGTGTTTCAGAAGTTCAAAAGAACTGCCTCATTGATATGGTTCTATTGAGGACCCACAACATTTGTTTTGATTGAAAAATAAGAAACCTGCCCTCTACCTGCTCCTTGTGCTGGTTCAGATTGCCCCACCCCCACCACTGAAAGGTTTGAGATTAAAAGGTGTGAATTTCATCACACCTTTTAAGACTTGGTTTATTCCTCAGGTGTCATTTCAATACACGACCTAAAGGTGTTACGCTAGATGTGTTTTCTGTAAGCTAATTTTCACACCTTAGTGTTAGTAAACAAGTGAAAGTTACCTATGTTGTCCAGGGCAGGTTAAGCCCCACCCACCTGGGTATCAAAGTCAAATTATTTTGCTAATTTCTTATTATTTTTAACTATCTGAATGTGAAGATCTATCATTTAAACATAATTGAATCCAAACTCAGCTGCTTTCATTGTTATATTGTTCGTATGCTTAATGGCAGCAGGGTGGGGGCAAGCTGTCAAGGGCAGTTTATCTTGCTCCCACCTGTATCTCAAAAGTTAACCCATCCCTGTTTAACTGAAATATTGTTGATGGGACGTAAAGAATCAAATCAAACAAAACAAAAGTTAAATTTTGGATGCTCAATATCTTATTTCAAACTCTGAAAAATGAAAATGTTATTATTGTATTCATAGTTCAAGTCAAATAGTTTCTTTTGTCACACAATCTCATTGGTGGGTTATAAATGTTTAATGACTTTGCGTATTCTACTTAATTTCAAACTATCTGTATTTATAGATATAACCATTATAAACATAATTCAAGTCAAATACTGCAGCTTTATTCTTTATCGATGGTTTCATATAATTTTGGTTACATGGGTTGGTGGCAGTTTACGTTGCCTCCACCCACCTCGGTATCTATGTTAAATTATTTTGTTAATTCTATTTATTTTGAATTATCTGAATGTGAAGATGTATCATTTATAAACATAATTAAAGTCAAATTCAGCTGTATTATTTGTGGCATGTATGGTTTGTAGGGGACTGGGGAGGGGGTAAGCTCTCCAGTGCAGTTTATCTTGAGTATAGGACTATATCCCCCTGCTCATTTTTGTACGGGTGGACATAATCTCTCCAATGAATTTTGCAAGGTTGACATAATATCTACTGACGTGAACATAAACCCTCTTGGACAATATCCCCCCCCACACACACAATCTTTACTTTATTAAAGCTTAGGACTTTTTCTGTCATACATTAAACTCTTTGCTTCAATGCTATTTTAGTCATCTGCATTTTTTTTAATTTTACTTTATTAAAAATCTTTCAGGAACACATTTAGAGTTCAAACAGTTTGGATTTAGATTAGGACCGACGTCATTGGGACCAAGATCAATTAGGACCGACGTCAGTGGGTCCTGATCTTGGTCCAAACTGTTTGCAGTTAGGTTAACAGCAGATGACAAAAGTCACCCTTGTAGACAAAGGGTGTTAATAAATTCCAATTAGATTATTACATAAAAATAGTATGCTATGCAATGCAAAAGCTCATCATTGAAATGATTATGAAAAGACAGTGTGTTGAGCACTATCTACAGTTTTCTGTATATTGCATATCACCTGATATATTAGCCCTTGTTTTCTTAAACCTGTACTAATCCACTAATAGATCCAGATCAGGTAGCTTCTGGTGAGGCGATTTGATCACTGTCATCACTTTTCTGTTATAGCACATTAACCATTGTAGTAATAGCCATGGCATGAAGGCTGCCATTATTTGAGCATGCAGCTGAGTCCACATGATTTTGACAGCAGCAAAAAAATAAATAATTAAATAAAAAAGTACTGATAATGTTAAAATTAAAATGTTACTGCTTTTAACTTGTGTTCAAAGAATAATGTTCCTTACTGTTTTTAAGAATGAACAATATCTATGTGTGAAGGTTTAAAATTTCCAAAACCCTGAACTTTTAAAAATTCAAATTTAAAAAATTGCAGTATGCCTTCAAAATATTAATATTTCAAGTTTAAATGCTTAATTGTCTTAAGCTCATCTGTATATATCAGAAAAGCTATTATATTCTGCCTCATTCAGGATTTTATGGCTGAATTGCTGTAACTAAGTATACGGAACAATCCGACAAAGAATCAACTGAATTTGACTTGAATTATGTTTTAGATTGATACATCTTCACAATCAGATAGATTAAAATAAGTAGAATTAGCAAAATAATTTTACTGTGATACCCAAGTGGGTGGGGGTAAGATAAACTGGCCTGGACAGCTTACCCCCACCCCTGTAACTAAGTATACAGAACAATCCGACAAAGAAAACAGCTGAATTTCACTTGAATTATGTTTATAATTGATACATCTTCACATTCAAATAGTTTAAAATAAGTAGAATTAGCAAAATAATTTTACTTTGATACCCAAGTGGGTGGGGGGCAAGATAAACTGGCCTGGACAGCTTACCCCCCCCACCCTTGCAACTAAGCATACAGAACCATACCACAAAGAAAACAGCTAAATTTGACTTGAATTATGTTTATAATTGATACATCATCACATTCAGATAGTTTCAAAATGAGAAAACTTAGCAAAAAAAAATTTACTTTGATACTCAGGTGGGTGGGGGTCATGATAAACTGGCCTGGACAGCTTACCCCCCACCCCTGTAACTAAGTATACGGAACAATCCGACAAAGAAATCAGCTGAATTTGACTTGAATTATGTTTTAGATTGATACATCTTCACAATCAGATAGATTAAAATAAGTAGAAGTAGCAAAATAATTTTACTGTGATACCCAAGTGGGTGTTGGTAAGATAAACTGGCCTGGACAGCTTACCCCCCACCCCTGTAACTAAGTATATGGAACAATCCGACAAAGAAATCAGCTGAATTTGACTTGAATTATGTTTTAGATTAATACATCTTCACAACCAGATAGATTAAAATAAGTAGAATTAGCAAAATAATTTTACTGTGATACCCAAGTGGATGGGGGACAAGATAAACTGGCCTGGACAGCTTACCCTCCATGCCTGCAACTAAGCATAAAGAACAATCTGACAAAAAAAACAGCTGAGTTTGACTTGAATTATGTTTATTATTGATACATCTTCACATTCAGATAGTTTAAAATAAGAAGAATAGGCACAATACTTTTACTTTGATACCCAGGTGGGTGGGGGGCAAGATAAACTGGCCTGGACAGCTTACCCACCACCCATGCAACAAAGCATACAGAACAATCCGACAAAGAAAACAGCTGAATTTGACTTGAATTATGTTTATAATTGATACATCATCACATTCAGATAGTTTAAAATGAGAAAACTTAGCAAAAAAAATTTACTTTGATTCTCAGGTGGGTGGGGGTCAAGATAAACTGGCCTGGACAGCTTACCCCCCCCCCCCCCACCAATGTAACTAAGTATACGGAACAATCCGACAAAGAAATCAGCTGAATTTGACTTGAATTATGTTTTAGATTGATACATCTTCACAATCAGATAGAATAAAATAAGTAGAATTAGCAAAATAATTTAACTGTGATACCCAAGTGGGTGGGGGGCAAGATAAATTGGCCTGGACAGCTTACCCCCCACCCGTGTAACTAAGTATACGGAACAATCCGACAAGGAAAACAGCTGAATTTCACTTGAATTATGTTTATAATTGATACATCTTCACATTCAAATAGTTTAAAATAAGTAGAATTAGCAAAATAATTTTACTTTGATACTCAGGTGGGTGGGGGTCAAGATAAACTGGCCTGGACAGCTTACCCTCCAACCCTGCAACTAAGCATACAGAACAATTTGACAAAGAAGACAGCTAAATTTGACTTGAATTATGTTTATAATTGATACATCATCACATTCAGATAGTTTCAAAATGAGAAACTTAGCAAAATAATTTTACTTTGATACTCAGTCGGGTGGGGGTCAAGATAAACTGGCCTGGACAGCTTACCCCCCACCCCTACAACTAAGCATACAGAACAACCTGACAAAGAAAACAGCTGAATTTTCCTTGAATTATGTTTATTATTGATACATCTCCACATTCAGATAGTTTAAAATAAGTAGTATAGGCACAATACTTTTACTTTGATGACCAGGTGGGTGGGGGGCAAGATAAACTGGCCTGGACAGCTTACCCCCCCACCCCTGCATCTAAGTATACGGAACAATCCGACAAAGAAAACAGCTGAATTTGACTTGAATTATGTTTATAATTGATACATCTTCACATTCAGATAGTTTAAAATAAGTAGTATAGACACAATACTTTTACTTTGATGCCCAGGAGGGTGGGGGCAAGATAAACTGGCCTGGACAACTTACCCCCCACCCCTGTAACTAAGTATATGGAACAATCCGTCAAAGAAATCAGCTGAATTTGACTTGAATTATGTTTATAATTGATACATCATCACATTCAGATAGTTTAAAATGAGAAAACTTAGCAAAAAAATTTTACTTTGATACTCAGGTGGGTGGGGGCAAGATAAACTGGCCTGGACAGCTTACCCCCACCCCTGTAACTAAGTATACAGAACAATCCAACAAAGAAATCAGCTGATTTTGACTTTTATTATGTTTTAGATTGATACATCTTCACAACCAGATAGATTAAAATAAGTAGAATTAGCAAAATAATTTTACTTTGATACCCAAGTGGGTGGGGGGCAAGATAAACTGGCCTGGACAGCTTACCCCCCACCCCTGCAACTAAGCATACAGAACTATCTGACAAAGAAAACAGCTGAATTTGACTTGAATTATTTTTATTATTGATACATCTTCACATTCAGATAGTTTTAAATAAGAAGAATAAGCACAATACTTTTACTTTGATACCCAGGTGGGTGGGGGGCAAGATAAACTGGCCTGGACAGCTTACACCCTCCCCTGTGACTTAGTATATGGAACCATCCGAAAAAGAAATCAGCTGAACTTGATTTGAATTATGTTTTAGATTGATACATCTTCACAATCAGATAGATTAAAATAAGTAGGATTAGCAAAATAATTTAACAATGATACCCAAGTGGGTGTAGGGCAAGATAAACTGGCCTGGACAGCTGACCCCCCACCCCTGTAACTAAATATACGGAACAATCCGACAAAGAAAACAGCTGAATTTCACTTGAATTATGTTTATAATTGATACATCTTCACATTCAAATAGTTTAAAATAAGTAGAATTAGCAAAATAATTTTACTTGATACTCAGGTGGGTGGGGGTCAAGATAAACTGGCCTGGACAGCTTACCATCCACCCCTGCAACTAAGCATACAGAACAATCTGACAAAGAAGACAGCTGAATTTGACTTGAATTATGTTTATAATTGATACATCATCACATTCAGATAGTTTAAAATGAGAAACTTAGCAAAATAATTTTACTTTGATACTCAGGTGGGTGGGGGCCAAGATAAACTGGCCTGGACAGCTTACCCCCCACCCCTGCAACGAAGCGTACAGAACAATCTGACAAAGAAAACAGCTGAATTTGACATGAATTATGTTTATTATTGATACATCTTCACATTCATATAATTTAAAATAAGAAGAATAGGCACAATACTTTTACTTTGATACCCAGGTGGGTGGGGGGCAAGATAAACTGGTCTGGACAGCTTACCCCCAACCCCTGTAACTAAGTATACGGAACAATCCGACAAAGAAATCAGCTGAATTTGACTTGAATTATGTTTAAGGTTGATACATCTTCACATTCAGATAGTTTAAAATAAGTAGGTTAGGCACAATACTTTTACTTTGATGCCCAGGTGGGTGGGGGGCAAGATAAACTGGCCTGGACAGCTTACCCCCCACCAATGTAACTAAGTATACGGAACAATCCGACAAAGAAATCAGCTGAATTTGACTTGAATTATGTTTAAGATTGATACATCTTCACAATCAGATAGAATAAAATAAGTAGAATCAGCAAAATAATTTAACAATGATACCCAAGTGGGTGTAGGGCAAGATAAACTGGCCTGGACAGCTGACCCCCCACCCCTGTAACTAAATATACGGAACAATCCGACAAAGAAAACAGCTGAATTTCACTTGAATTATGTTTATAATTGATACATCTTCACATTCAAATAGTTTAAAATAAGTAGAATTAGCAAAATAATTTTACTTGATACTCAGGTGGGTGGGGGTCAAGATAAACTGGCCTGGACAGCTTACCATCCACCCCTGCAACTAAGCATACAGAACAATCTGACAAAGAAGACAGCTGAATTTGACTTGAATTATGTTTATAATTGATACATCATCACATTCAGATAGTTTAAAATGAGAAACTTAGCAAAATAATTTTACTTTGATACTCAGGTGGGTGGGGGTCAAGATAAACTGGCCTGGACAGCTTACCCCCCACCCCTACAACTAAGCATACAGAACAATCTGACAAAGAAGACAGCTGAATTTGACTTGAATTATGTTTTAGATTGATACATCTTCACATTCAGATAGTTTAAAATAAATAGCATAGGCACAATACTTTTACTTTGATGCCCAGGAGGGTGGGGGCAAGATAAACTGGCCTGGACAGCTTACCCCCCACCCCTGTAACTAAGTATATGGAACAATCCGACAAAGAAATCAGCTGAATTTGACTTGAATTATGTTTATAATTGATACATCATCACATTCAGATAGTTTAAAATGAGAAAACTTAGCAAAAATAATTTACTTTGATACTCAGGTGGGTGGGGGTCAAGATAAACTGGCCTGGACAGCTTACCCCCCACCCCTGTAACTAAGTATACGGAACAATCCGACAAAGAAATCAGCTGAATTTCACTTGAATTATGTTTATAATTGATACATCTTCACATTCAAATAGTTTAAAATAAGTAGAATTAGCAAAATAATTTTACTTTGATACTCAGGTGGGTGGGGGTCAAGATAAACTGGCCTGGACAGCTTACCCTCCACCCCTGCAACTAAGCATACAGAACAATCTGACAAAGAAGACAGCTGAATTTGACTTGAATTATGTTTATAATTGATACATCATCACATTCAGATAGTTTAAAATGAGAAACTTAGCAAAATAATTTTACTTTGATACTAAGGTGGGTGGGGTCAAGATAAACTGGCCTGGACCCACCCCTACAACTAAGCATACAGAAGAATCTGACAAAGAAAACAGCTGAATTTGACTTGAATTATGTTTATTATTGATACATCTTCACATTCAGATAGTTTAAAATAAGTAGTATAGGCACAATACTTTTACTTTGATGCCCAGGTGGGTGGGGGGGGGCAAGATAAACTGGCCTGGACAGCTTACCCCCAACCCCTTCAACTAAGTTTACGGAACAATCCGACAAAGAAAACAGCTGAATTTGACTTGAATTATGTTTATAATTGATACATCATCACATTCAGATAGTTTCAAAATGAGAAACTTAGCAAAATAATTTTACTTTGATACTCAGGTGGGTGGGGGTCAAGATAAACTGGCCTGGACAGCTTACCCCCCACCCCTACAACTAAGCATACAGAACAATCTGACAAAGAAAACAGCTGAATTTGACTTTAGTTGTGTTTATTATTGATACAACTTCACATTCAGATAGTTTAAAATAAGTAGTATAGGCACAATACTTTTACTTTGATGCCCAGGTGGGTGGGGGGTAAGATAAACTGGCCTGGACAGCTTACCCCCCACCCCTGTAACTAAGTATACAGAACAATCCGACAAAGAAATCAGCTGAATTTGACTTGAATTATGTTTATAATTGATACATCATCACATTCAGATAGTTTAAAATGAGAAAACTTAGCAAAAAAAAATTACTTTGATACTCAGGTGGGTGGGGGTCAAGATAAACTGGCCTGGACAGCTTACCCCCCACCCCTGTAACTAAGTATACGGAACAATCCAACAAAGAAATCAGCTGAATTTGACTTGAATTATGTTTTAGATTAATACATCTTCACAACCAGATAGATTAAAATAAGTAAAATTAGCAAAATAATTTTACTGTGATACCCAAGTGGGTGGGGGTAAGATAAACTGGCCTGGACAGCTTACCCCCCACCCCTGTAACTAAGTATACGGAACAATCCGACAAAGAAAACAGCGTAATTTGACTTGAATTATGTTTATTATTGATACATCTTCTCATTCAGATAGTTTAAAATAAGTAGTATAGGCACAATACTTTTACTTTGATGCCCAGGTGGGTGGGGGGCAAGATAAACTGGCCTGGACAGCTTACCCCCCACCCCTGCAACTAAGCATACAGAACAATGCGACAAAGAAAACAGCTGAATTTGACTTGAATTATGTTTATAATTGGTACATCATCACATTCAGATAGTTTAAAAGGAGAAAACTTAGCAAAAAAAATTACTTTGATACTCAGGTGGGTGGGGGGCAAGATAAACTGGCCTGGACAGCTTACCCCCCACCCCTGTAACTAAGTATACAGAACAATCCGACAAAGAAATCAGCTGAATTTGACTTTTATTATGTTTTAGATTGATACATCTTCACAACCAGATAGATTAAAATAAGTAGAATTAGCAAAATAATTTTACTTTGATACCCAAGTGGGTGGGGGGCAAGATAAACTGGCCTGGACAGCTTACCCCCCCCCCCACACACACACACACCCCTGCAACTAAGCATACAGAACAATCTGACAAAGAAAACAGCTGAATTTGACTTGAATTATGTTTATTATTGATACATCTTCACATTCAGATAGTTTAAAATAAGAAGAATAGGCACAATACTTTTACTTTGATACCCAGGTGGGTGGGGGGCAAGATAAACTGGCCTGGACAGCTTACCCCCCACCCCTGTGACTTAGTATACGGAACCATCCGGAAAAAAAATCAGCTGAATTTGATTTGAATTATGTTTTAGATTGATACATCTTCACAATCAGATAGATTAAAATAAGTAGGATTAGCAAAACAAATTAACTTTGATACCCAAGTGGGTGGGGGGCAAGATAAACTGGCCTGGACAGCTTACCCCCCACCCCAGCAACTTAGCATACAGAACAATCCGACAAAGAAGACAGCTGAATTTGACTTGAATTATGTTTATTATTGATACATCATCACATTCAGATAGTTTAAAATGAGAAAACTTAGCAAAATAATTTTACTTTGATACTCAGGTGGGTGGGGGCCAAGATAAACTGGCCTGGACAGCTTACCCCCCACCCCTGCAACTAAGCAATCAGAACAATCTGACAAAGAAAACAGCTGAATTTGACTTGAATTATGTTTATTATTGATACATCTTCACATTCATATAATTTAAAATAAGAAGAATAGGCACAATACTTTTACTTTGATACCCAGGTGGGTGGGGGCAAGATAAACTGGCCTGGACAGCTTACCCCCCACCCCTGTAACTAAGTATACGGAGCAATCCAACAAAGAAATCAGCTGAATTTGATTTGAATTATGTTTTAGATTGATACATCTTCACTTTCAGATAGTTTAAAATAAGTAGGCTAGGCAAAATACTTTTACTTTGATGCCCAGGTGGGTGGGGGGCAAGATAAACTGGCCTGGACAGCTTACCCCCCACCCCTGCAACTATGCATACAGAACAATACTACAAAGAAAACAGCTAAATTTGACTTGAATTATGTTTATAATTGATACATCATCACATTCAGATAGTTTAAAATAAGTAGTATTAGCAAAATAATTAAGCTTAAAATCACTTAATCTTGATATTTTTATTCAAGATGATGTTAAAGTTTTACCAATATTAACCCCACAGGCACCAATTTCTTACTTTATGACTTATGGAGGATCTGATTTCATTAAAATGATACAGAAAAATAACATGTATATATTTTTACTTGTGTTGGGCGGGGGGCAAGATAAACCGGCCTGGACAGCTTGCCCCCCGGGGGTGAAGATAACCAGGGTGGGGGGCAAGATATCCCGGGACAGCTTGTCCCCCGGGGGGCAAGTCAACCGCGGTTGGCTTGCCCCCCGGGGGGCAAGCTGTCCAGGGGGCAAGATAAACTGGGACACCGGTACCGATCTCAGATATGCCTGCCTGTTCAGTGCAACTCTATCAGATATGCATGCTGGGTTCATTTATTCAGATACATGTGTTTGTAAAGTACTATTCAATCAGGCGAGAAATTTGGTATGTTACAAATCCACCAAACATGTCTACAGGTTAGGTGCGGCTCCCACGGGTTTGTAAAACTTATCAGCTGCCATCCTGGACGCCATCTTGAATATATCAAATTCTGAGTGATGCATTAGCTGCATCACTGGGATGTTACAAGAATGATGTCTGTAACTCAAGAATCAGTAAAATCAGCATTTACATGCAAATCCTTGGAGTTTGGCGGCCCAGGGAAAATTTTCTTATGTTTTTGTAATAAACTGTCATGATTTTGGCGGCCATTTTTCCTAAATTCTTATTTTATTTTTAAATTTTGGTTATGAGCTAAGTGTCTTCAACTAGATTCCAACGTCATAGCTAACAATTTAAGGAAAAAACGGGTTTGAGGCATTTTTCCATATCACACAATTTTTTAACTTATAATTGGCCTCCATCTTGGACGCCATCTTGAATATATCGAAATGCTCAATGATGCCAGAGTGGCATCACTCGGATTTTTCAAGCACAATATATGCACTACCAGAATCCATAAAGAAAAAAAGTTTAAAATCAAGTTCCAGGTCCTCCTAAAATTCGCCCAAATTCTGCTGGACTAGTCCGGTAGAAAACCAGAATGACCTGGAACTTGATTTTAAAGTTTTTTTCTTTGTTGATTCTTGTTATTGAGGCATTGTACTTAATGAATCCAACTGATGCCACTCTGGCATCATTGAGCGTTTTGAAATATTCAAGATGGCGTCCAAGATGGCCGTAAGCTAGGCTCCTAAGACCTATATGACCATCATACTCGATCAAAATCATTTTATTTTTGACTTTTCAAGGATGATTCAGAACCTTAATGTTACAACCAATTAAAATGGAACATTATTTTGATTCAGAAGGTTGAAATATTAAAGATGGCGCCCAAGATGGCCGTCAGTTAGGCTTCTAAGACCTATATGACCAACATACTCGATAAAAACACTTTAATGTTGACTTTTTATCGATGTTTAGAGACTAAATGATACAAACGATCAATGAGAACATGGTTTTGATTCAGATGTTTGAGATTTAAAGATGGCGTCGAAAATGGCCGTCAGTTAGGTTCCTAAGACCTATCTGACTTAAAAAGCGATATAAATCATTTCAATTTTGACTTTTTATCGATGTTTAGAGGCCTAATAATACAAACGATTAAAATGAAACATTCGCAGGTTTGATTCACAAGGTTGAAATATTAAAGATGGTGTCCAAGATGGCCGCAATTTAAAGCAAAATTCAACCTGAAATCAAATTCGCAGTCAGTAACTATTTGTTGATAGTTTTCAGTTGCATTTGGAAAATTTGACTAGCATGTTATTGCTGTTTTTCAGCGTTGTAAGATATTTTAGATGACGTCCAAGATGGCACCAATAACACGGTGGGGAATCACGTGGTTTTTGCTATGATACACTGCAAGGAAAAAATAACAGACTCTTATTTTTCGTAATGGTAATGTTTTTGTCTTTGTTCTGATAATCGTATCCATCAATCCATGCAACATGCACTTTCAAGTCCACTTTTGAGCGGATCTGATAATACCATAATATAATATTATTCTCATATAAATTCTTACTTTGGGAAAACATTTCTTTAAAAAATGAAGTGATAAATGACAGGGTATACTGAACGGACGATACCACTGAAAACTTTGAGACAGAGTGTATGATCAAAGTACTAACCTTTTTTGAATCAATACTTATGCGGAAAAAGTCAGCTGGATGGAAAGATAAAATTTACAAAAAATACTTATGGAGAGTAGTGTAACAACACAAAAAAACAACACTTGAGTAAGGTATCTGCATGCTGCAGATGTTCATTACCATCTTGACTGCTGGTTGGTATGGGCCTGCTTGCCTGGTGCAATTGTAACAACCATTACTACTTCTCTGGTCTGTTGCACTTACAGACAACACATATGGTTGGATATTGCTATAACAAACATGAATGCTGGTCCAGAGCAAGTTAACAGACATGCATGCTTGTATGCACATGTTTACAGATATGACTGTTGGTTAGATGCAACTGTTAAAGACATGTGAAATGGTCAGATGCAATTGTTACAGACATGGCTAATGGTCGGGTGCAAATGTAATATGCATGGATCCTGATAAGATGAAACTGTAACAGACATGCATGTTGATAGTTTGCAACTTATAAAGACATGGCTGTTTGTCAGGCGCAACTGTAATATACATGCATGATGGTCTTATGTAATTGTGCTTACCAGCCTGTTAGTTGGGTACGGGCATAGGGGGCATAACTGCGAGTCTGAGGCAAATGTAACATATATACTTGCTGGTTCAGCCACACAACTACAGATGTGCTTGTAAGTCAGTTGCAACTGATTCAAACATATCTGCTGGTAGATGCAACTCTAACAGACATGCATGCTGGTCGAGTTTAACTGTAACTGACGTGCCAGGTGGTCGGGTGCAACTGCAAAAAACATGCCTGTTGGTTCAAAGCAACGTTTAAAACATTGGTACTGCAACATGCCTGCAAGTCTCGTGAAGCTGTTACAGACATAACTGCTTGGTTTCAGACATGTACGCTGGTCCAGTGCCACATAATCAAACATGCATAATGGTAAATATGTCTGCTGAACCTGTAGCAATGATGCCTGGGCAGCTGGTGGGGAGAAAGTAGAAAAGACATGAACACTGGTCGGATGTAACTTCAACAGACATGCCCGCTGATCCAGTGCAACAGTAGCCAGCATTCCTGTTAGTTGGATTCAATTGTAACATACATTATTGCTGGTGCGATGTAACTAACACACATGACTGCTGGCCCCAAGTCTCAATAAACGGCATGTGTGCTGGTTCAGTACCACATTATTAAACACGTATGATGTTTAGGATGTCGGATATGATGAGCTGGTGGCAATACATGGCTGTTGTTCAGTGAAACTTCATCAGATATGACTGCGGACTTGGTACTTTTCAATCAAACACGCCTCCTGGTCCATTGGAAATCAAAGGGAAAAGCCTCTTGACTGATCCCCCTCCATCAGACATGCCAACTAACACTGTGAAACTTTATTAGCCAAGACTGCTACACTGTCAATACAGCATACATGCCGTGTAGATAGTTGTAATGCTGCTGCATATATGCCTGCTGGCCTAGTTTTACTGTTACAAACACCGCTGCTGTTCAAACATGCCTACTGGTTGAGTACCGCTGCACGATGGACGCTTGCTGGACTGTGGCCACTCAATCAGTATGCCTTTTGTCACTCAATATTGCATGTCTGCTGGCGTTGTGCTTCTCTATCTGCTATACCTGCTGGTATGGTGGTTCACTATCAGCTGTTTCTGCTGATATAGTGTCTCACTATCAGCGGGGCCTGCTAGTGAGGTGCCATTACATCAGACATGTTTGCTGATCCGGTACCGATCTCAGATATGCCTGCCTGTTCAGTGCAACTCTATCAGATATGCATGCTGGGTTCATTTATTCAGATACATGTGTTTGTAAAGTACTATTCAATCAGGCGAGAAATTTGGTATGTTACAAATCCACCAAACATGTCTACAGGTTAGGTGCGGCTCCCACGGGTTTGTAAAACTTATCATCTGCCATCCTGGACGCCATCTTGAATATATCAAATTCTGAGTGATGCATTAGCTGCATCACTGGGATGTTACAAGAATGATGTCTGTAACTCAAGAATCAGTAAAATCAGCATTTACATGCAAATCCTTGGAGTTTGGCGGCCCAGGGAAAATTTTCTTATGTTTTTGTAATAAACTGTCATGATTTTGGCGGCCATTTTTCCTAAATTCTTATTTTATTTTTAAATTTTGGTTATGAGCTAAGTGTCTTCAACTAGATTCCAACGTCATAGCTAACAATTTAAGGAAAAAACGGGTTTGAGACATTTTTCCATATCACACAATTTTTTAACTTATAATTGGCCTCCATCTTGGACGCCATCTTGAATATATCGAAATGCTCAATGATGCCAGAGTGGCATCACTCGGATTTTTCAAGCACAATATATGCACTACCAGAATCCATAAAGAAAAAAAGTTTAAAATCAAGTTCCAGGTCCTCCTAAAATTCGCCCAAATTCTGCTGGACTACTAAGTTCAGCATGAAATAGTTTCATAACCTCGTGGCGAAATGTGTGTGTGTGTGTGTGTGTGTGTGTGTGTGTGTGTGTGTGTGTGTGTGTGTGTGTGTCCATTCCCTTCAATTTGATACTCAACATGACCACTTTCTGAGAAAAGTTGATTTAGAGGCCACTTACTCCATCCAAGGGAGACAGGGGTTTAAAACATCACGGTATACTCGTTTACTAGTGGCCTATAATTTATAGGCAACAGGGCCTAGACGAAAAACCAGTGACCTATATTTTACAAGTACAATAATTCATAATTGAGAACAGTCGTATATGAGGGTCTACACCACCTGTACGCTACTGTAACACTATAACCACCCATTCAGATAAGTAAAAAATAAATATTTTAAAAAATGTAATATATTCCTTACCTAAGCTATATTGTACAATAATTCATATTTTTTTTTTAAAAAAAGTAGTATATGATTGTCTAAACCACCTGGTCGCTACTTTAACACCATAACCCACCCACCACCACTGACCATTCAGATAAGTAAAAAATAAATGCTTTAAAAAAGCTGAATATGTCCTACCTGTGTCTCCTACGTTGCAATATAAACAAAGACGGTAACTTATATCGTACGATATTGATTTAACTTCCTCATTCATAATTTTTGGAAAATGCATAATACATATGAGGGTCTAGTTGGGGTTAGCTGTGATCACATATCTAACTAATTGGTGAAAATGTGTATACAAATAATATGCTCATTCAAAAGAGTTATGATATAAGCCAATATTAGTCTCCCATTAGCATCATGCTAATGGGAGAATAATATGGGCTTAAATCGTAAAGAAAAAGAAAAAATAGTTTAATTTCTACTGATGAAAGCCCCTGTCAACCCTCACACTAGTAGTTTCGGCCTAGACTATTTTCTGAAAATGTTGTTTTGATTTCAAAATACGATGTAAATCATGTTAGCGCACAGACTGATACGTTATGCAGTGACTAGGAATGTGCCAATGTGACACAGCTCCCCCGCCCGGGCCATTGTATATAAAATGTTTGGTACCAAATGGGATATGTGATATACGGACACTGGTGTTAGTATGTGCTCGCCACTTTATAAAAAGAGAAAAAAGTGCTATATGCCCTATCAATAAACATGAGGCTCCGTGACTTAGGTCGAAGAGGGGAGCATGTGCTAAAATGATGTTTACAAATCCAAAAGGTAATGATTAGGGTAAAGTCGGGTAAATTCGGACATCAGGTAAACTCGGACACACATTTGCGAACAGTGTAAATCTAGATTAGACGGCTCCTTATCAGGATTTTCACTGTTTGCTTAGTTAAATTATTTTTTATTCCAATATTTGAAAAATGAAACAAACGAGGTTGCTGTCCGAATTTAGCTGTCTGTCCGAATATACCCGACTTTACCTTAGTTTAGTTTTGGTTCCCTGTTATATGTTTCCTACTAAGGAATACTGGTTCGGACCCCCTCGAGATACTATGCAAAAATGCAACTTATTTAATTTCAAAGGGTCAAAATCGGAGGTGACAAAAATGGGAATTTCCGCTCATTGATTTATGTTTTCAGAAAAAGGTTATCTTTTGAAAGACACTACATCAAAGAACTGAAAATGTAGACTGTGCAAGTTTTCTCTGCCAGACCAGCTAATTAGGCTATAATAAAAGTTATTTGAGGCCCTGAATAACAACCTCCAGTCTCCTGGAAGCTTCGGTTCTTACATTGACATTTGTCATACTGTATTCTTACATAATGCTCTTTTAACCAGTAGCAGTTGTTAACATGTATGTTCACCTACTTTGGAAAGCAGTGCGGGTCCTCGTCAGAAAGCTGATCTGGATTTACGGATAAATCTGGATCCAGCAGTACCAGGATAAAATAGCAAGGCGCTTTAATAATAACGGCTAGAAATCCATGTCACAATGTGACGATTTACATTAAAAGGCCCTTCATTGTACAAAAAAAGATCGCCGTCGTCGATCGCATGTATGAAGGCTGATAAAAAAGGGCCATTGTCACCATGTGTATGCACAAGAAGTAAAACTAGCTGATGGCTACAAGCTCTAAATCGTTCAATGGATACAATGCTTAACAGGTAATGCAATTCACTATCGCGACACATCAGTTAACTTCCCTGGATACCAGATTGCTTCTGAAAACCAAAGGCTTATATAGATGTTATGATATCACTTTCCCCTGCTTATTTCAGTTAAATATCAAAAATTTCATTGGTTCATAATCAGACTGTCCGCCTCAAACTTATTTTGTGATCCATCGATCACTGAAAATTATTTCAAAGACTAGAGATACAGACTGAAGCAGCTGCACTTTTCTTCTCAGGAAAATGTCAACTAAAACAGAAAGTAGACCTTTATTAGACAAATCTATTCATTGCAAAAGTCACTCTTGACACATTAAAACAATTTTTAACTAAAGCTGTCATACTCTATGTTTAAAAAGTTCAGTATTTTCATATCATTGAATTTCCAAAATAATGTTAAAACGTCATCTGCTAACCGATGACCATCGAGCTAGCCGTTGCGCTAAAAGTGAATGTCCCTACCGAGGTCCTTATGATGATTAAAGGTGAATCCCGCCAAAGTTTTGTGTTTGTGTCTTCTCTTTGCACTCAGGTTAATTAATCTTACATGCTTTTTTGTCATCGGCATTTTTTTTAAAAAAATCAGAAATACCATCAGAGTGTCAAACAGTTTGGATCCGGATCAGGCCCGACATTTTATTACCAGTACATATAACGTAACAATCCCTCCGCGATGGAACACGGTCCTCTCGAGAGGTTATCAACTTTACAAGTGTAACAAACAGCTATACATATAAAAATCAAATTCTACAATTGAAATGCAGCCGAATATCTTTTGTAAAGATAGTTCTTGTTTCCTCTGAGCCGGAATCCAGATTCCCATAGGGCGCGCTGGGCGCGTGTTCTATTAGCCAGTGGCGGAAATAAAATCTGGCAACGAATCGGGAGTTAACTTCCAAGCAGCAGTGTCTTTAACGGTTCTTTCCCAAATTTCACCATCGCGTGAGCGATGTTGATATACGTTGGATACCGGCTTACTTCTAAAAACGAAAAGGCCAATAAGATACCCTTCTACTGAGCTAGAATCCAGATTAAACATGTAGCCTTCGGATGTTCTAGGCTAAGTGTGACGAAATAACTAGATGTAGATGGGACAGTTTCAATATGCCCCATAGGCATTATATGCATTCCTCGTTTATTAGATTTCGATTTAGGAATACGGTTGCATAACCTATATATACTGCTGGGAAGGGGGATAACTCTACCACTATTTAGTGTGTTCATGAGCAGAGTCATACTGGAATATGCATATTTCCCGTGTTTTGTTTGCTTTCAATGGACCACCTATATACAGATCAATAACTAAAACAAAAATTACTTATAGCTTGAAATACATTGAAACACTGAAACGAGTGGTTTCATCAAATGCAATATTAAAACACTATAAACGTTCTTCTGTAGTAACTTTAATACGCTATAAGATGTTTCTAAGTTTTTTTAAAAGCTAGCCTTGGTGTTCTATATAGGAAAAATCACAGTGTAGGAGCGAAAGTGTACTGTGTTTGAGATAGTATCATCTCTTGGGATTCTGTATTGGGAGTCTCTGACACTTGGACACTTGGAGATTGTTTGTTTGATCGTTTGTTTTGATTCTTTACGTCCCATCAACAATCATTCAGTCAAACAGGGACGGGTCTTCCTGGGTTGAACCAGTACTACGCTAGGATAAATGTGTCTTGCTCAAGGACCACAACGCAGAGACGCCTGTGAGCCTCGAACCCGCGACCCCTCGGTCTCAAGTCAAGCACTCTAAATGCACTGCCTCTCTTTACGACTTTCACTTTTGAACAAAATGAAGTGGATCCAGTGAGAAAAATGATCGCATTTTGGGCATTTAGCAAAAAAATGACATACAACCTCCGATGGCTCCTGACGACAATTTTCTAGTGCTTTTTAATTTGAATGAACGTGTCTATACAAATTGACAGTTTGTGCTAAAAAGCTGCCCATTCTTACCGCGATTTAATGACTTTCCTTATAAGGAGAACATGTGACTTTTTGTATTACGTGACATCTGTCAGTAACAGACGACAACTCCAACTGAGGTAAACAAACTGAATCGCTTGTTAAAAATATCCGAGCTGCTTTTATAAGGGGAGGGGTAGTGAATAGCAATATAGAAACTGGTAAACTTTGTAATGTATATATGAAAATAATTTTCTCATCAGTTGACTTGACATATTGTCAACTTTACCTGGATTTGACGAGCTGGGGGCTTCCTTCAACTGTAGTTAGCGTAAACAATCGCGAGGGGGGCGCCATGTGGGAGAAATAATGAGATTTGTAAAATCCGCGGTAAAATACGATCCGCGATAAACTAAGAAGGGAGTATATTACAATACCCCAAGTGTCCGATTCTCGCTATACAGAATTCCAAGAGACGATACAATCTCTAAAACTGTACACTTCGGCTCCTACACTGTGGAAATATACACGCTTTGAAAGCTGTGCAAAAATGCTTAGGAAACATAGTTCATGTACAGTTCTTTTATGAGAAATGTGCTGATCAAATTTCACATAACTCATGAAAGCTGAATGAAATTTCCTACCACTATTAGTAGGACGAGCTCATTTCCAGTTTTAGGGAAATCGGGTGGTATTTTTCATTTTTATTCAAATTTTGATAGAATATTCTGTAAGCAAATAGTAGAAACCCTGATCAGACGCCACGGTATGCGGTATCTGATCCGGGTCTGCACTGTTTGCCTATGTCCCACAAAAAGGATGCTATGCTTATATGGGTAAATAGCGCATATTGTTATTCCCTGTCTGAGATACAAACAATCAAAAGACATATAATTTCACTCGCGTGTGACGTTGTAATTTTTCTAAAGTTAGATCGTGTGACTGGGTCAATTTGTTTGAGTGTTACATGGCCCGAGATTATATTTTTTTCATCCTTAACTCATCTGAGCATGAACTTTCAACTACTCATGAAACTAAAATGCTGAAAGGTGTGCTTGCTTTAAAACTCTCACATGCTGTATTTATCCTGCTCATGTTAAATTTAACATTTATCTACAAGATGAATTTTCATGCTCAGTTGAGTTCAGCATGAAAAAGTTTTAAGCCCTCGAACGCTGAAGCTATTTGTTCATTAACGTAGTTCATTTACCTTGGAATACTAATACATATTGCGCTCACATTTTAATTGCTTAACCCTTAAAGCGCCAATCACAACTGCAGCAGACGACAAATTTTGCAGCAGCTTTTTTGAACCGCAAATTTCACATTTCGCAAATTTCACACCGTGTGAAGAATTGGTACCAAAACGTCACTTTTGGAAAATGTGAAATTTGTGTATGCTCAATTTCGATAATTTTGGGGGTTTAACACCTGTGCTCAAATCTTTTTCACTTTTAACTGTGAAGAATTGGTACGTAATCGTGCCATCTGCGAAAGACTGGTTCGATTTTTCTCAGATGTGAAGAATTGATACTCACAAATGGGAAGAATCGGTACCAGTTCTTCACACCTGCGAAGAATTGGTACTCTATTTTCACAAATATGAAGAATCAGTACCAAATGCTCACAAATGTGAAAAATTGGTACCAAATACTCACAGATGTGAAGAATTGGTACTTAATCTTCACAGATGTCAATGACAGAATTTGTAATATCTAGTCCCGTGTGAAAGATTCTTATTATCACATGACTTTGGTTGGACCCAACGCGGTTTCCTTTTGCTATTGCTTGCAATGAGAGCTAATCGCTTTATCATTTTATACCCTCTTTTTCTATAAGAAAAAGGCATATACCCAATAAATTTCCAAATTCGGCCAGTTGTCCGTCCGTCCATCCGTGCTTTCGTCACGTTTCTTACGAATGCACCTCCTCTTAAACTGTTGGAGGAAGCAACCTTAAAATAGGTACATATGTGACATATTGTAGACGGTACTTGGTGGTATTTTTATGTGAAGTTGACTTCAAGGTCAATGGTCATATACATGTAATATATTTCTTTTAAGTACGTCTCCTCCTTAACCATTTGACGTAACAACTTTTGCAGATGCATATGTCACTGATGTAGACCTTTTGTGTGTTTGTTTGTTTGATAAGATTCTTTACGTCCCATCAACAATCTTTCAGTTAAACAGGGACGGGTCTTCCTGGGTTGAACCAGTACTAAGCTAGGATAAATGTGTCTTGCTCAAGGACCACAACGCAGAGACGCCTGTGAGGCTCGAACCTGCGGCCCCTCGGTCTCGAGCCAAGCACTCTACCACTGAGCCACTGCGCTCCCAGACCTTTTGTGTGACCCAATGCCAAATAATGTATACAATTATTTTCACTTAAATGGATCTCCTTTTGAACATATGGACGTTCAACTTCAAACTTTGCAGATACATAACAAGATAATTTACATGATTTCGTGCCAAAGTAAAGGTTTATGGTTAAAAAAAGGTATCGACTGCGGTCCAGTTTCGTTTCTGCGATGCTGCTTTCATGAAGTTAGGAAACCGCTGCAATGACTCTCGGATCTAACGCTGTATTCACTTGTCACATTTGTTTTCGCGTCCTTTTATTTGGGTAGCTGGCAGGACGGACATCCTATGACCACAAAGTGAGTAAAAAAGGGTATCCACCATTCAAAGATATATGAAATTGTGGAAAAATGAATCTAGCTCTCCTTTAGCTATATACTAGCCTCAACCTGAGCAAATACTATTTTTGCATATGCCAAAAGGCGCAGTTAAGGTCTTTAGATACATAGCTGGATCAGGGCCTATGTTTCTTTGCTACAGTGATTGAAAATTCTCCTGCACTGATTGAAAAGCCTTCAAAGATGCTCAATCTAAAATTAAAAGACAAGTGTTTGTTTCTGTATCTGCATGAACACAAGCTGGTAAATCTAGAGCATGAACTCCAAAGAAACGTTTTCTCGTGACGCGGCTCATATAATTGATTTGTCCCAGATTTGCCAACTGTAAAACACATGAAAATCTGTAACCTATTTGAACCACGTTATCAAATCCTGACATATATATGAAGAATTGGAATCGAATGCAAAATGCAGCGGATTTGGGGTGCATTTTATCGATGTGAAGATTGCGCATGTATGCTACATATAATTTCACTACGTGCGCAAATTTCACAAAATGTGAAATATTCGTAGGAAATATGTGACGTATTGGTACCAATTTTTCACAGTCTGTGAAATTTGTGGTTCAACACAGCTTTCATAATTTTCGAAACAATATAAGGTATGATAATTCATGAGAATTGTCTGCCAGCAGACGATTCTCATGAAATAGTATGCCTTATTTGTTATTTTTGAAAAAGCGGCAAAATTTGAAATTGTCGTCTGCAGTCATATTACTGACATGGAGACCCAGATTGATCTTTTCCTGCGACAAGGCCCAGTTTTTTTCATGTCGATGCTTCTATCACTGAATTAAAAAAAAAGAATTCGCTTGATTTCATATAAGCTAATGGCACGTGAAATCCTAGCCAATCCATACTAAAGCCATGTTGCCCTTCATTCTCAGAGGATGATATCATATTGTATGAAGCGAAAAACGCCACTTTTATTGAATTGAGACATGACGTTAGGAAATAATCAAGTTGCCTCGGTAAAAACTGGGCTAAAACAAAAGCAGCTTGCAAAGCAAAAATTAGAAAACTTGGCAAAATATAAATTCAGTTTCTGTTGTAAGTATATCTTTGTCTTTGTTTTTGCTGTGCAAGCTCTCTATTCCATTTTTTATGTAGAATTCCGGCTGCTTTGTTGTTGGTTTTTTTTTTTTTTTTTTTTTTTTTTTTTTTTTTTTTTTTTTTTTTTTTTGCTTTGCTTTTTTATCAATAGAGAGGTAAACATGCGTCAACTAGGCCTTTTAGTGTGTAGTTGAAAATTATAATTCTTATTTCCAAAAATACATATATGTTGTGTTTACTGAAAAGAACCGTCTCAATGAGACGGTTTTTTTGAGCGCAAAAAACATAATGAGCCGCAATCCGTGAACAGCAGCCTAAATGACATTTAGGACTTTTAATGTAAGAATCATTTGAAAAAAAAATTGGACATGTTAAATATTGCCTTTAAACCTATTTAGGTGGATACTAGAATAAAACTGGCACTTATTTCTGATTAAACTGCTTCGTCAGCATGCCGTATGTTCTCATGGCAACAACTTTTCTTTAGCAACTGTCAAGCGTTTTTAAAGTATGGTCGTTTTCAAATCATGCAAACTCTTGGCAAAAATGTCAGTGTGAACGTTTCTGCTAATTCCATTGCACACATGCTAAGGATATTGCACACATTCAGCTATCACAGAACCGAGTAGATCCTGAAAGCGAGACTGAGTCTGACAGGCAACCTCCTTTAGAATACGGAAACAACGCTTTTAACACAGTGTAGGGACTAGAGGGGGTAACCCAAACATACAAACAAAACACTTTATATCGTGCTAGTAAGACCGATCAGCACACAATTGAGCCAGTGTATGGGATTTTCAACAATATGGTATGTGCGACCAGCAAAGCCTCAGATCAGCCTGCGCATACGCACAGTCTGATCAGAGCCTTTGCTAGTCGCTTGAATGTTCTATGATTGTTAAGCTACTGACTGAACACCATTTGGAGTGTCTAACTTAACAGGACGCTGCAGAGGCCCGTCCGAGTCTACACTTGTTAAAATGTCAAATTGTTGGAAATCTCACGCCGCGGCCCAATTAAAAACCTCTCTGTTGGCACTCTTAATGTATGTGGCCTTAAACGGCGCTCAGTATTACCCAGACTTTTGTGAACTAGTTTCTAGGCATGTTCTGTTTTTCGTGACTGAAATCAAGCTGGATCATACTGATGTCATCTCGGTTGATGGTTACATAATTGAGCCAGTGCATGAGATTTCCAACAATATGGCATATTGACATATGTAAACTCGGACGAGCCTCTGAAGCCTCCTTTTAAGCTTAGAAACTCCAAATGGTGTTCAGTCAGTAGCTTAACAGTCATAAATTATTCAAGCGACAAGCAAAGGCTTTGATCAGACTGCGCGTATGCGCAGGCTGGTCTGAGCCTTTGCTGGTCGCACATACAAAATTGTTGGAAATCTCACGCACTGGCTCATATTTGAAAGCAAACCAAGACAAGCAAAGTACATTCGAGAATCCGCTGGAATAGGGGTATTTATAAAACAAAGTTTGCAGCATGTTTTTGAAATAGTTGAAACGGACTGTGATTATATATTTTGGCTGAAGCTTAGCAAATAATATTCAAAGCTCGACCAAGATATTATGTTTGGAGTAGCATATGTCCCACCGACCCAATCAAGATTTTTGAATGAAGACGAGCTCGCAAACTTCGAAACCGTATAGAAATAATATCATCTAGAGATTGTGGGTGTTATTCATTTCGACCACCCCTGATTTCTGAAACATTTTGAAAATTTGATGTGTGTTCCAAAATTCTAAATTACTGAATGAACCCACATGGTAACTTAGCAACAAGTATCAGTCTTTCTAGGGTGTATATATGAGTGTTTGAAGCAATTAGTCATTAAATGTATCATTCTTTAAAATCGAAAAGACAGCACGCAGCGACACCTAACCCCTTGGTCAATTTTTGCTTTACAAGGGGGTACCCAAACTTTCATACAAAATCATAGAATAGCTCTTCTTAAAAAAATAAATGTTCTGTAAAAATGTAACCCCAAATGGTACTTCCAACTGAAAATAATTATTGCACAAATATTATATCACTGGTTATGCTGCTTGTGGCATCAATATCAAGACTGACAGTGAAAATTAGCTGATTTTCTTAGGATCCAATCATAGCTTTTATCCATCAACATTTATTCAAAAAATATTATTTTCAAATAGAACAGTGTTATGATACCTCACAAAATATACATACCCATACTCTTGCATTTGTTTATTTAGTTTGTTTTTACAGCCAAAGTATACTGCATTCGGGTCATTTTCATGGTATTATTATACGCCCAGTTCTCTACTCTGTATTATTTTATAGTCAGTGTCTATACTTATTTGAACTTTAACAGAATGTTTTCAAGTACATTTCAAATATTTCTGCAAATTTTCAATAAAAAATATTATAATCTGACATTTTTACAGCAATTTTTCAACACCTGCTATTTTTTGTAGAAATAGAGCCAATGTTTATGATACCCAATATCTCCATAGCAACAGATGATGACATCAGACAATTTGGTGGTGACGTTAACATATACCCTGACATATAACATATATTACCTGGACATAATTATGTGATATATAGTGCTTGTCATATATGCAGACATCCTTCCTTTTAAGAAATGCATTCGATTTTTGGAATGTTCATGTTCATTGAAAGAGACCCGAGGTATTCATGATTCCATGAACATTCCAAAAATTGAATTATTTTTTATTGCTTATACATTTTATTATAAATATCTAAAATATAGATTTGTTTTTATAACTTCAACACCAGAGGCGAGTTCAACAATGCGAGCGATCGCGGGCGCTCGTTGTTCTGGTACCTATCTTTATTAGTATTATGTAAAGCCTGACATCAGTACAACGAGCGCCCGAGAGCGCTCGCATCGTTGAACTCTTCTCGGTGTCACTTCTGGCGAATGAATTCGCTGTTCGAAGCGTATTGCACGGGCAAGGAGATTGGCAGCTGTCAATCAAAGTTATGTAATTCATGAGGCTATGAACGGTTGTAAAAGTCTAAAGATTAATTAAAGGCTTGCTTTGAAAATGTCAATATACATGTATGAACTTGCACTCAGCATAAGTTTTAGCGGTCACGTAGATCATTAAATAATATCACAAAAGTAGTTAAAGAATTCTAACAAAAATATATAAACCTTGTCCTGCTGAACTCGGATATGTAGATCAAGATCAGCTGTCTGCCGACGAAGCCATCTGATCTGGGTCTGTACTCTTTTCCATTTCAGAAACCACTTTATTTATCAAAATTAAAATTGGCTGAATGTGCCATTATCAGTTTATTCAACGAGACGTCCAATGGCACTGCAATACCTACTAGTTATTATAATCATACTTTGCTCCGTTTGACTGTAAATATGACACACTTTACCCGTTGCTTACTGGGTATTTTAATGTTTTTGTTGTCCGCTGACATTTTTCAAAATGTACCTTTTCAAAAACTTCTTTCAGAAATACTTTCAGAGTAGTGTTAAACGGTTTGCATCCAGACCAAGACTGACGTACTGTCGGTCATGATCTGGGTCCAAACAATTTGCAAAGGTTATCAGCAGACGGTAAAAGGCGCCGCTACTTGCAAGGAAAGAGTAAATGAAAAAAATCTGTATTTTCACTTCTTGATTGAAGCCAAGTGAAAATCACGATCATGTTGTCAAACGGTTTGGGTCCAGATCAGGACTGACGTCGGTCCTGATCTGGGTCCAAACTGTTTGCATAGGTTATCAAAAAGAGTAAATGGTAAATTACTTATTTTTACTCCTTGATTGAAGGCATGGGAAATGGGTTGTGTGGCATCTCTAGATGTTATTGACCTTGGTGAGGACAAGGAACTGAGTGAATATCTACACGAGGATGATATTCGTCTGGTGCAGATGAGCTGGGAACTACTACAAAACGATCTTGGAAAAATTGGGAACATCATATTTAGGAGGTATTAAATGTATCTTTCTTCACTGAAAATATAAAGGTTCTGGGAAGGAAAATATTTTTTTTTACTCCTTGATTGTAGGCATGGGAAATGGGTTGCGTGGCATCTCTTGATGTTATTGACCTTGGTGAGGACAAGGAACTGAGTGAATATCTACACGAGGATGATATTCGTCTGGTGCAGATGAGCTGGGAACTACTACAAGACGATCTCGGGAAAGTTGGGGTCATCATATTTCGAAGGTATTATTTTACTTTACTGGATATAAATGCTCTTGGATAGTACACATACTAGGGAATCCCCAAATTCGAGTAGAAAGAAGCAGAACTTCAACGGCATAAGGAATGATTAAACAGTATCTGGTCCATGTTCTGCAAGCATGATGCATGGACGAAACCTTTTGGGCATGCTAGCGATTTAGTGATAGATCATCTCCCTTATTATCCGTCGCCATTCCGAGTCCTGTAATGTTAGTTCAAGCTATTGAAAATTGTTGCAACACTGGGGTCTTTTACGCACCCGGCGACCTAAGACATCAACAATGTGCTCAATCCTTATATATACATTCTATATTATCAATCTTTGTTTAATTATCTTCCACCCAACCCCGTTACTTTTCCTTATAAAATGATATATTTCATTTGTAACGGAGGTGTTGGAACAGCCAGGGAGCGAAACTCATGAACATTACGTCGTGGCTATACGTCAATGACGTCACACAGTTGTCGTTAAACAAAGAACGTTATGGGTACACTGCACTAAATATTCGTGAAATCTGGCACGCCTTTTTTGGGGAGAGCATATACTTTTCATTAGAGCTAAGATGACGTCATTCTTCAATATTCGTTGATTGACAGGTGTTATGGCGTGTTTGATTAAAAGATGCGAGTCATAGTCCGTTTTAATGGAGATGGCCAAGGTGATAAATTCCGGTACCAGGTTGATACCAGATGGGTTTTGTTTCTTGGGCCCCCTTGAAGAGCTATCTATCTTATGAAACATGTTGTTTCGTAGTATGCCAGTTTGAAGGGATATAGTGCAGGATTGAGCTGGGAAACATGTAGTTATTATTCACTGAAACTAACCGGCAAGGATGATATTTTAAAATGAGGCCCATTTGGTAAATTTGTATGTATAGTTTTCGAACAAGGTGTTAAAATATCAACATTATCGTCTATGGAAAACCTAATAGTTGAGTGCAACCTTATTGACTGACGTTGACGTTTCTCCGCCTAGAGGCACAGTCTAGATCACATGACATTTCAATGTTTTGCATCGAGAAATGCAAGCAGCCAGAAATGTTGGTTTCATCTAAGGCAACTACACTGAGAATGTAAATATTTCTTAAATGAATGATTGTTATTGGACTAAAGTGTTTCCAGGACTTTAGTGACCCCCGTTTTTTGCTAATTATTCTTTAATGGTGATTTTATAAAAAAAAATAATTAAAGAAATGAATTTAGATACATACCGCGTAATTGAATTTATTTTTTCCACATACTTATGAGTTTTTGTATAGGTTGGGATTAGATGGAAATTTGGTGTGTTTTTGCTGCTCTTCTTTGAATTAGTCCCCAAGTGAACCTAGCGATATAAATAAAACATGGTTTATGCAGGTCAGTGGAGGTAATTCGTCAGTCCCACAGATAAGAGTGCGTAACAGAGAATTATTTGTCCTATTTCTCAACCAAAAAATATGTTGTGTGTACTCAAACCAACCGTCTCGATGATATGGTTCTTTTGAGCACCCAAAACACGTGTTTAAACTGATAAAAACAATCGCAACTTCACGCTAACTTTGCTTAACTGGCACAATCTTCGTGCATTAAGCTATGATTCACTGCTTATACTGACTCATAAACTTCACTCTACATCTAAAGGCGATGCATTGAAATGGCCTGTGTTAAAAAAACGATCCAAGTAACAGTATTGTCTGAACCTTAAATAATGGCTGAATTTCCTTTCGAGATCATTGTTTCCTAAAAATATGTCTTTCAGGAATACAAGTAGGTTATCAAAAAGTATGGATCCAGATAATGCCCAACATTTTAACCTTAACTTGTCTTCGGTAAAACAGTTAAGCAGTTCAGCGAAATAGCTTCAGCAGGCAAATACTTGATGCTCTTTAAGTTTAATGTATATCCCTAATTCGCTATTTCTCGTCAATTCTCTAAACTTGAATTTTCGTCATAAACTCTTTACTTACTAGTGTTGTCTGCTGATTACCTTTGCAAACAATTTGGACCCAGATCAGGCCCGACAAAATGTCGGGCATGATCTGGATCAAAACTGCTTAGCACTCTACTGATATTCCCGAAAGATCATTTTAGAAAAAGCAACGACAAGGAACAAACTGATTGTGAAAAACAAAATCAGCAGACGACAAAATCATGACAAATTACCTCGTAGGCAAAAAGAGTCAATGAATTGAAATGTACATGCATGTTTCATGCTTAAGCCTTATATGTGCCTGCTTTCAATAGGGCACGGTCTAGGACCCCTATAGACTTTTACAATTGCGTGTGTGCGTGCGTGTGTGAGTCAAAATGATGACGAGTGAGGTTTGCGAAATAGATTTTCGTTGAATCATCGGATATAGATAGTCCTGTAGGCTAGTACATATCATCATAGCAATGCAAATTTACCACGTGTATCTATTGGAGTACACATAGGTATATTCACAGGGAAAAACAACTAAGTTATTCTTTTGTACAGGGGACTGGGGCTTCAGCTACAAATAAGGGCGTCTCCCAAAAATAAGTTTTAGTTACGCGGTGTGCATTTAAATCCACATGCTAAGTGCCGTTCTTCTAAGTTCAATTTAAAGCTGTTTAAAAAAAGAAAAACGGGGGTCACTTATAACCTGGAAATACTATAGTACAAATAAGGATTGACTAACGACTAAGACTAAAGTTTATGACTAAGGAATTGTGGCGGGTTCAATTTATACTTAACAACAATTTAAAACTCAACAAATTTGCTACATCGCCAGCTTCTGCTCGTGTAAATAAGAGCCCAAACCTCAGTATCATTAGTTCCAGTGTATTTCTTGAATAATTTTCATATTTATTTGTAATTTTGATTGAAACAAATATTAATGGAAACTAGATCCGCCTCGCTTAGAAAATTATTCATGCGCATACAATGACGTATATTCACTGTTATATAGTTTTAGAAACACTTTGGGATGTCGATAAGACACACTGGTGGGACCGCTGGTGCAATCTTCAATGTGCTTGGCTGCCAATTCAGAGACCCCGTTTTGGTAAAAATTCGTTCTAAAAATAGTTTATATGGTCATCCTTTCCCCTCCGCTGTCTCAATTAGAGCAACGAAATAGTGGGCACTCAATATTGATTAAGTATGGAACAATGTAGATCGGTTAATCCATTTATGCCTACTGGAGTCTTCAATCCATTTAATCTGACTGGTCGACCTGTAATTATAGGGTCTTTAGTTTTGCTTTATCACTTTACAGAAATTGTTGTATCATTTACGCAAACAGCGTAGACCTTATCAGACATTATTTCATTCACCATCTGCCTTGTGTCTATGTTGGATCTGCACTGTTTGTCAAATTCCTTTATACAATGTATGGGTGCTAGGCATTATTGGGCTTTTAAAATGACTGTGTTCAAATCATGTCGAAATGTCTTTTTTGTGTGCGCTTGTGGTTTACTCATCAGTCAACAGTCTTTCAGTCATATCGGGACGTTTCATAAATTTTTTGGTTAAACCAGTTGTAAGCAGAACATATAAAGTGTCTTCCTAAAGGACACAACACATTGGCCCTGTTGAGTCTCGAACAAGTGGCCATTCAGATACTACTCTTGGTTATATCGGCGATCTGCAGTTAAAACTATTCAACTTATGAGAAGTCCCTAGGGAAATATATACCACCTGACTCGGCCAAAACCCAGGGGGTAGTGTATTCGAGCTTTAACCTACAAACGTCTCCGCAATAACATCTTCAGCCAAAACCCCAAATCAAGCTGGAACCGTCCAAATAAGCACTTGGGCGGCAACACCCATATGGACGGGAACCCCACTAGCCCTAACATGCACCCTCTTTGATAAATGATTGCCAGGCTGTTATAAAGGCAAAAGAAATAAGGTTAGAGAAGCCTGTTTCTGTATTCCTTGCAGCTCTGAACAGCTGAGATCCAACTACACCAACACGACTCTGGCTCAGGGAGTCAAAACAGTCCTTGCACACCCGACACCTGGGCCCAAACAGTGCCTTGTATACAATAGCCCTGGTATCCATTGGACAAGTCAAGTTTAATCGAAGGAAACCCAGTGCACGCACCAACACAAACGCCGATACTATTTTTATATGTCAAGCGAAGTGATGTAGTTGTAAATAATTTTCGTTAATATGTTGGGTATGGAGATGCACACGAACACGTGAGTGCGTGTGTTTGTTGGTAGGGGAAGGGGAGGGGGTTGGGATTGAGAACCCATACTTAGACTGACCTTAGCAGTCGCTGAGAGTTATCAGACTTCCTTTCGACTACAGTTATCTGGCTTCTTTAGTTTGTCAGATGCGGCTTTAAGCCATGTTGACCTAAGCTGTTGACGGAAATTTACGCACGCACGCACGCCATCCGGTGTGAGGTCACTTACATCTGGAAAGATTACCCTAAACATTTCATTAAAATGCAGTCTCACGGTTGTCGTGTAGCTGTCAAAAAAATATTTTTAACTCCTTTCTGATCCCAGTCTTTAATGTATATTGGTTTGCTGCCAATTGTGATGTTATTGTTATGGAAAATCGGACTTGAGAGAATGTAATATTCAGTGTTCTCACCATTAAGCTGGAGAACATCTGAATATGCCCGAAGTACATCGATCCAAAATTTATTTTTTATCTTATTTTGAACATCATTAGCATAACATCTTCCAGATACAAATAATTTGTTGAAGTTAATTGTATTGTTTACCACAGATTGCCAAGGACCATTGGATAGAATAACTCTTCTTAACCAAGTTAATTTCATACTACTTATAAAAGCTTTCAGGTTTATCATTCTTAGTCCACCTTCGCAGTACTGTTTTACAACAACATTTTGTTTGATTTTTGCTGGGCCATCCCATAAAAAAGAAAAAAATATATTATTTAGTTCTTTAATTATTTGTTCTGATGGATTTGGTATTGAAATAAACAAGTGATTTAATGTGGGGAGTAGAAGTGTTTTTATTACTGTTATCTTACCTAATGGGGTAAGATATCGTCTGTTCCAAAGTTTAATCAATGATCTGATTTTTTGTATTTTTTCATTAAAGTTTAACTGTTGCATTTGATCTAACTCAATATGAAAGTTTATCCCTAGTAGTTTAAAGGTTGTTTTCCCCCATGATAGTTTCCACCTTGTTTTAATAGATGCTGTACTATATTTGTTCACCCCTATCCATACAGCATGAGTTTTTTCAAAGTTAACTTTTAGACCTGAAAATTGTGCATATTCATACAATACATTGAGCGTAGCATTTAGAGATTGGCTTGTTCCATCTAAAAGAAATAGTGTGTCGTCAGCGTATTGAGATAGTTTATGTTCCTTGTCATTTATAACAATGCCTTTTATGTTCATGTTATTTCTAATCATTAAACCTAAAATCTCAGCACAGAGGATAAATAGAAAAGTTGATACTGGATCGCCTTGGCGGCAGCCGCGGCCTATACCGAAAAAAGATGACAAATTACCACATTGGTTAACGCTTAATTTGATATTGTTGTTAAATGTCTTTATCTAGAATTTGATGTGCCTGAGCTAAAAATGCAATCATTTTCCCACTGAGACCTGAACAGACGCTCTGATGATTTGCTAGTGTGTGTGTCTTGAAGGCAGTAAATGTCACATTTTCTGTCTTTCAAGTAGTTTAGAACATCCAATCTTTTTCCCAAAGAACCTATACCCTGACAGTTAGCAGAAAGTATTTTTATGGACATGCTTTTACTACACAGATGGGCTGCCAGGCTGTGAGTGAAAGTAGAGAATCCAAGATAATTGAAAAATATAAACAAGAAAGCTTTGAACTTTCTCCAAACATAGATAAATACAAAAATAGCTTGCGAGTTTTGTACAATTAGGGTGTAGCATTTAAAATTACTCAGTGTTTTGTCAATGCTATACAGGTACATTTAAGTACTTTCGATGTTTTTATTGATTTCAGTCATGATATCCTGCACTGTCGCTTTAATAAAAGTTTTCATGTCACTTTTGGTCATTGCATCCTCAGTTTTTGCCCTCAAATCATTGACACTAGATCCAACTGCTCTTAGTTCAGTTGCCAATTCTTCGATCTGGTGACTCAACAACACTATTTCCTCAGCACTGGAGTTGGCAACTTCTTTAAAGGGTCTTTTGGCCTTGGCAGTTGTTGTGTGGTCAGATGAGACCCCAGGTTTCTTTTTCTCATTCTGTTTTCCTTTGTCACTCATTTTAAGTTACTTAAGTTACTTCTTACAAGCAAGTTAATTAGGTATATAGGTATATATACTCAGAAGAAAAAGTTTAGTCAGTACAGACACTGTGTGCAATAATTTTGTAAGACAGTCTTAATATTGACAAAAACCTTACTCAAAATAAAATTCATGAAATGTCTTACAAATGTGAACATTTTCAACAAAACATTTTGAAAATATACCCATTTTCTTCATCAAAATTACACAAAGTGGTCAATATTAAAATTCAAATTTCAAACTCAAAATTCAGTCTAGCGCCCTTCAGACGATTTCTGGCAGTACATACGGAAATTCTCGTACCTGTTGCATGACTAAGGAATTTAAGAAATTTCCAAGTGGCCATGAAGCGATTACGTCATGTTGACGTCACTATGACCCTAACTTCAAATGGCGTAGTTATCCGTGGTCTCCCCAACGGAGGCTTGTCATTTTTACTGTCAGGCCAAAGAAAACGTGTTTGCAGACGATAAATTGTTTGCTCATTGCATTCGAAACTGCGTGTTACGTCAGCAACACGTGTACCTGTTTCAAGACGTCGAAACGCGGTATTTCTGTAATTTGTTGATATCCTGGACGGCGAATTAAGCTTGCTAGCACTAAATTTTCTCCGGATTATTGCAAAAGGAACAACTCTCTTTCAATATCGAACAGTATATGAGAAAATAACCCTGCTTGTTTACCGCAGCACGTGCACATCGTGCATTTTGAAATTTGGTTGATACAGTCTAATAGAGGCATTATTTGTCATGCAATAAACAGGTACATGTAAAGTTACGATGATACAACTCATGTATTAAATTTGACAATGATATATGCAGTATTGTTGATTTCATGAAAAAACATAAATACTGACTAAACTTTTTCTTCTGAGTATAGGTATAGTACTAGCAGAAGCTAATCCAGGTAATTGCACAGGTATTTTCACTGACCACTAACCACTGAGAACTGAGAACACTGAGTACTTAACTGTCAATTTACAAATTATTTTCCATATTTCATATTATTTTTTGCTTCTAACTCCAAATTTTCAAAACACATCCTAGATTAAATCCAGATTCAGAATCTCTGTTGAATGAGCTTCATTATGGTATAAGTATTTTTAAGAGTTTTCCATTAGTTCCAGCATAATTGTACAAAAACTGCAGAGCTAAATTTAACACTGTTTCACTTATAACTCATCTGGTTTCAAGTCGTGTAGCTGTCAGTGGTCTGTGTTTAATTCGCGGTGGCCAGGGTTAGCTTGTGGTCTATGATTGCATCATTTCATGGTTATGCTCACTTTTTTACGACACACATGACATTTCGAACACACCTTGCTCTCACGTTTCCTTTTGTAGGATAGCTCTTCACTCACTTAATTGGTTTGAGTGTAGGAAGTGTTAGTAAAACGATCAAATTATTCGCAGGCATTAATATCCCTTTATCTACTATTGGCTCCTAAATCCGTATTTTGGCAAACAGTGCAGACCCAGATGCGGTATTTGACCAGAGTCTACACTGTTTGCTAAGAACGAATCGATCGTCAGTGAAAGAATGCATTTTTACGAAAATATAACTTGTGGCCCCTCAATGTATACAATTGGCCATCGTTAATTGCATTGAATTCCGCTAATATATCTAACTTCCGAATAATTATATTGCTATGAATCATTATATTGCTAAATAATCATTCAATATGGTATTTCATACATGAAACTTTTTTTGAGTTATTGGAACTCTTTGCCCTACCCTAGGAGAAAAGTAACCATGATAGTCGAGTTGTGTGCTGGCTTGTCACACACAGTAAAGCCGTACTTCTGTCACCATTCTTCTACTTTGGTAAATGATCGAAGCCGTTCTTTTGGGCAATCAGAGCGTTCGTGATCGCCGCCTTATTGGTAGAGCTGTGATAATTATAACAGTCTTCTTGAGTCACTTAATTTGAATTAACCCAGAAGCCTTATGAGTAAGTTTGTCTTTCTATCCTATTTCGATTTAGCCGAGTTGTTCAGGAAGTCGATGTGTTTTCCATTCATAGAAACAAACCAATGCACCTGGATATTTGTCTGTAATAAAAGGCTCCGATAGACGGATCATGTTGCTTATCACGGGGGGTAGCATATTGTGATTTAGAGGACCACCGTTTTGCTTTTTTCATATCAAATTTGAATGAGTAGATGTTGTCAAATATTTGACCTAATGCACGATTTGGAGACTGCTATGTTACATTACTAGCATCTTGAAATCTCGACTGAATATGTGTGGTGCTCTAAAAACTTCAATATGCAGTTTTGTGGGCGTCTAATAGTTCAGACATAAATCGATACTTTATATACTTTTTATCTAAGTAACAAAGACCAAATAAGCTACAAATCGTTCACTAATAAATATATAACAAGACCTATCCAAACAAATTGAATTTTAATAAAACGAAAACAGTTGACTCCTAGCACACATACGTTGCACCCCGTGTTACATCATGAGTACTAGTTGGTCTATCAGGAACGGACAAATGGTTTTGGATAGGCAGATTTTCCTCCAGAAAGAAGGTAGATACGAGGGACGTTTTTTATGTTCGTAGAAAGGTAGATTTAATGAAAACGGCGAAAGTAAATGCATACATCATGCATATATTTGGAAAGATTGAGCTTTTATCTATACATGCAACCTAAAATTATTTCAAAATGCATTACTTTAATGACTTCTAAGAGGCATAGACATACCTATATATCGCACACTGGAAATATGGTAGAAATATGACAGATATGGACTTAGTCTCTTGTAGAACGTTAGAAACAATTGCATGAAAATGGGTCCATAGCCATACACAGCTTCTGAAAATATGGCTGCAGATCAAGGACACCACGTGCTACAATATTATATGAACATTGTAGCAAATGCGCAGCAATTATTGGATATGGAAGATTTGTTTGGAACCTCAGCAAATTGAACAGTAGGCATAAACATTTTTATTGTAAAAAGTTGACACAAATGGAAGTTGGATACGGGCTTTTGAATGTGGCTTAATATGTTAGCTGTAAAGAGGTATTATAATTTTTCTTGCTTATATGGTAGATGGAAGTGTTATGGTAAATTTCATCCCAAAACAAGGTTAATACTTTCGTTTTATTAGAAATGAACTGCAAAATAAATAGCCTAGGGGGTGCTAAAATCCCTTATTTTGTATATAAATGACGTCATGGAGCGTTACTATATTAAGAAAATACATTTAAACTGTTTTTGTGCCTCTTAACAGATTTTGAAATAACTGCAATAAGAAAATTATGCAGATCCGATTGTTATTGTGTTTTCTATGCGGGGTTGATTTACCCCACCCACTTTTTATAACATGGGGGTATGCCAGTAACGGAAGTTGCCAGTTACACGCTTAAATCGATATAACTGCTGACGAATGATTGAGTATACCATGTGCTATGCAAAACCAGAAGAAATTTTAAAATTTGTTCACAATCGTAATTTTAACAGATATAATAACTAGCACTTGACTGTGATTATTTTGGTATATTGATGGGTGTTTTAAAATTGTTATAGAAGAGCAAACAACATGCTTAGAGTTTTGCTATACTTGTCTACGATTAGCGTTTGAATAATTAATTTTGATGGTGCAAAGAAAAAATCGGCTTGAAAAATGCTTATATCGTTTAAGAGAATGGAACTTAACAGCGTCTAATTTCCGAATGGCTGAGTGGTAAAAATGACACGGATTTCGGCCAGTGTCCTTTTTACGCCCTATTCAAAGCTATATATCTTGACCGAACTAAGCGCTAATGATGTTAAATTTATATCAAGTGATAGACAGAAGCTAGACCTTTCAAAATGTATATACTTATGGTACCGTAAATTCTACATTTGTAGTGATACAGCCCGATTGTACGAACATAAAAAATGACCCTAGTACTCTGAGCATTTTTGTACTGCAACACGTTTTACATTACCCGACAGTACCTTTGAAAGTTAAGTATCATTGGGGAGGTAAACTTAGGGTGCCTATCCATCCTCTTAGTTGAATGGCGATCGAACTAACATCAATAGAATTAATCTGTCATTTTAAAACAGTTGGTCAATCATGCAGTCGCTCGAACTACTGTCGTGCCAACCAAGAGTGACAGTGACGTAATATTGTGTTTTCAATTGTTAAGTTAAACATTAATTTGTACACTCCACTTGAGCTAACGCGAATCGATAGATCACAGGTGTATTAATCCTATCCTGCGGATAGGATTAATACACCAGTGATCCATCGGTTATTAGTCCATGATAACTTTGTAAACAAAACATGACGCCAATGTCACTCTTGGCTGGCATGACAGTAAAAGTGGATAGAGAACACTATCCTTTAATAATAGCTGCTCGTTTAAATCCCTATCAGTATGTATATAAGCGGTCCAAATATTGTCCGTCAAGAGGCTAAAACCCGTTACCACAAGCCTACGAGTCGTGTTTGCTAGCCGCTACACTATAAAGGTTGTAGCACGTAGCTGTCGCTTTTTTATGTTTAGATTCATTTTCCACTTCAGTACAATTAGTTACACAGTGTACACTATTATACCCAGTGAGTTTGGTTTTTAGTCACTAGTCGATAGTCGTTAGTTTCATCCTTATTTGTACTAGTCTAGTAACAGCTTATCATGTGAGGTTTCAGAAGCATAAAATCTCTAAATTGGAACTTACGCGGTTAAATGAACATGTCATATCACAACTAGTCAGCCAGCATGTTATTCTGTGTGTTTTCCTTTAAATCTTTGCATTCTGGGTAATTTTTCATGCTTTTTGAAGTCTGCTGATTTTTTTCAAAATCAACTTTTTACAAAAATATTGCAAGAATAACACCAGAGTGTCAATCAGTTTGGATCAAGATCATGTTGGTCCTGATCTGAGTCCAAACTGCTTGCAAAGGTTATCAGTGACGACACTAGTAGACAAAGAATTATGACATTTTTCAGATTATTTTCACAAAATCACCATTTAAAGAAGTTGTTCACAAAACTGATAACAAGCGAGGTTTCTGGAGAAGTTTTCTTGAATGAAGAATTACTACAGAACCATGCAAGAATAGTTATGGAATCTCTGAGTGCCGCTGTTGAATGTCTACACGATAGCAAACAACTAACAGCCCTGCTCATTGAAATCGGAGAAAGACATGCTATGTATGATGTTAAACCACACATGATACGGGTATGGTGCTTATCATTATTGCTACTGTAACTATTTACTCTTCGGCTGCTAATCGAGACTAGATGTCGTATGCTGTGTGTCGTCTGCTGGTTTTTAACGTTTCTGAGACAAACTGCATTCTTAACTGGGCCCACACTGTTTGTTTGTATGTCGAAATCAGTTCTTGACGTATGCATTTACAAGCAGCAGACGACTTTGAACAACAGACGATTTTTTCAGACGCGCATTATAGCACAATGAAACGTTTTCATACTGTCCTACCAGCGAAGAGTGACAGTGACGTCATATTTGTTAACAAAATTATCAGGGTCTTTGAATCGATATATCACTTGTGTATTTATCCTATCCGCAGGATAGGATAAATACACAAGTGGTCCATAGATTGGCATTAGCTGATTTTGAGTGTGAAACTGAATGTCTTACTTAACATTTGTAAACAGAGTATTACGTCTCTGTCAATTTTGGTTGGCAGGACAGTACCTGCCCGTGCATTGACAACGTGGCTACATAGGCATACATGTAATACCTGATTGGTTGGTTCATTCTTGAATCAATCTGCCAAGTGTGTCATCACGTGTCATTGAAACACTTCTTTGACCTGATCATGTGGAACCTTTTGCAAAAATGTTTTAATGAAGCAAAATAGTATTAGTATATGGCTAAAAACAGTGGCTCAGTGGTAGAGTGCTTGACTCGAGACCGAAGGGCCGCGGGTTCGAGCCTCGTCGGCGTCACTGTGTTGTGTCCTTGAGCAAGAACATTAATCCTAGCTTAGTACCGGCTCAACCCAGAAGGACCGTCCCTTTATAACTGAAAGATTGCTGATGGGACGTAAAGAATCAAATCATGCAAAATAGTTTGTCACTTAGTACTGGTTCAACCCAGGAATACCCATCCCTATATTACTTAAAGGTTGTTGATGGGACGTAAAGAATCAAATCAAAGAAACAAATGGCTAAAATACTATAATGCCAATCATTGTTATGGTTTGGCTATCAAAGGTGACTTGATGTCTTCACAGATGGATTATTTATAGCCTTTTGTCTCTCGCTCCTTTTTAACGATAGTGTTTTGAGTAATGCATACCGCGTATTAACACATTATACCCATTGTGCCATAGCATGTCGAGCATGCACGGACATTGAGGCATGCATGCTCAAAGGGAAGCTACTCAAACGAGTGATTTGTTTTTATCCTTCGTCAACTTATCGCATATTATGGGTTTATGTTCCATCAAATTGAGTTTGGATCAGTCTTCACTGTTGGTAACAAATGATCTAAAATAATCATGCGGACAGCGAAGACTATGATCAAACTGAGCTGACGCCTAGGCTGATCTCAGTCTCTAGTGACGCACAGCCACATTGTCACACTGGTGGTTTTCTCAAGTCGCAGTTCTTTTCCTAAACTCAGATATACTAGGCCAAAAAAGAAACGCCGCATATTAAACATACATTTTATATGGGGAGACTTTCACCAATCTATCGCAAACGATCTGTCACAGTTTGAGCGCTGATTCTTGGATTATGAGTTCCTAGGGTTGTGCTAGCTATCATTACCACCCGACCAAATTGATTCAGCAGTTTAAACCTACGTTTTTATCGATCTTGACGTCGCGTCATTAGGCGATGACGTCATGAATGCGCACGGTCTGACATTGTTCCAATTTGTCAGAAAAGTTTCCTAAGACGTTCAATCATCCTTGCATGGCATCGAAATTGTTGATCTATCACCGATGGCGTCATGTTAGCTTGTATCATTCTTATCGTCTTGACGCTTTCAACATGTGTCCGTTTTGGCATCGTTAATTAGCATGTGTAACTTTTAATTTTAAAGTTTTAAAATGTTTTCAAGCAAATTGGATATTTGACTAGTGATTTCAGTAGTTATTACATGTGTAAATCTAAATAAAATGAATGCGCACGTGAAAAACTTGAAAATAAAAAGACAGCCAGAACACTGGTTTGGGTTGGTTGAGCTCAATGAAACAATGGAAATTATGTGTGGCAGGATTAGTAGCGCAATATAGATAGCAGATGAAATTTTGTAATTCTAAAAAATTGAACCGTGACATGTGATTTCCAGCAATGTGGCATTTTGACATGTGTAGCCTCAGACCAGCTTGTGGAGCCTCCATTTAAGCCTAGGAACTCCAAATAATGTTCAGTCAGTAGCTTAACACTCATAGAATATTCAAGCGACTGGCAAAGGCTCTGGTCAGACTGCGCGTATGCGCAGGCTGATCGGAGGCTTTGCTGGTCGCACATACCACATTGTTGGAAATCTCATGTCACGGCTCATTAATGATAAACTTGTATGCGCAGGCTGATCGGAGGCTTTGCTGGTCGCACATACCACATTGTTGGAAATCTCATGTCACGGCTCATTAATGATAAACTTGTTTTAAGTCTCATTTAGTCGCTCAAAAAATCAAATTCTTTTATATATTTCAGCTTATGTGGCCACCTATATCTATCGCACTAAAAGAGTCGCTTGGTCACGTGATCACGCCTGAAGTGAACAAGGCATGGGAACGTGTATTCATCTATACCGGAAGTAAAGTTATGGAAGGCATTACAAAATGGACTGATACAAAGCAAAAGCCAAACGGCGGGACATTACAATTCCAAATAAAATAATATGAACCAGTCAATAGGATAGTGGTTCATATGGCATCCTAGCATTGAGGCACATTCCGTTAAAACAACTTCGTATCATGCAACGTGATGACGACTAGAATTGCCCCCTCCCTTATCAGACGAACGAGCTCACGGGTGTTTTGTGGTATATTTATCCTTTTTACAAATTTTAATAGTGCTTCCTGTAAAGCAAACAGTGAAGATCCTGATCAGATACCGTATCATGCTACGTCATGACAACTAGAATTGCCAATTTAACGGGTGTTTTGTGGTATTTTTCTCTTTTTTTTTAAATTTTAATAGCTCATTCTGTAAAGCAAACAGTGAAGATCCTGATCAGACACCGCATTATGCGGTGTCTGATATTGGTCTTCGCTGTTTGCCTATATCCCATTAAAAGGACAGAAGGCTTATATGGTCAATTATTTTCTAGCGGAACTGAAAAACGGAATGTTTGCTTTGGTGTAAAATAAGAGAAGAATTTAAATGATTTTGATGAGATGTTTTAACGTATATGTGGTAAGAACATTTTCATCGTCGATCCTATACCAGTTAGCATGTCTACAGAGGCATTTTAAAGTAGTAATAGTACCTTATTTAGCTTCATTAAGCTGGACATATATATTCTCTCTGGAATCTCTCCTTACAGAAGTATTTTGTCTCTGTTGCGGTTAGATGGCAACTGTGGCGGCCAATACAAAAACCGTTTTAGAGTATTTCGTATAAATATAAGCTGTCTGGCTCAAAGAAGTTGCTTTTCTAGTTGCGCTCTGCTCCGTTTTAAAGCTACTAGCCGCCGCTATATAGTGGCATACATTTATATGATATAATTGATGGAAATAAGCTACCTTTAAAACGTCATTTAAACCGCTCTAATTTTCTAACCTTATTGACATGCTTAAAAGAGACTATTTATAAAAAGGCTTAGCGTACTTTGCTACAGGAAATGTGTACAGAGACATAATAATTGGTTCTGTACCCATATTCGTACCATGTATCCAATTTAGAAGAAAATGAATGGTTTTAAGATAAAGTGATTTATACCACCCTTACCAACTTTAGCACGAAATATCTCGTGATATGCAAGGTTTACACACATGCAGGTGGTATAAAATAGTTATACCATGTTTATTCACCTATACGCAAGATGATCCACTCGCTAAAGCTCGTGGATTATCTCCACGTACAGGCGGATAACCCAAGGTATAACTATTACATAACCTATTTAGCCCTGACTCAGCTGTTTCCTGTGTTGCTGACACACAGACCTCACATCGAGAAATATACATATTAATATGTAGTATTTTTGCTGCATTTCATTTAGCAGTATGTTATTTTGTTTTTAGCCATGGACGCGTTCAGATGGGACAAATGGATCAATTTTTCATAACCAGCACAAAACATTGAATAACCTATGCATATGCAGAAATATTGCTTTATATCTAACAGCTATTTATCTGAGATATATGCTGCGATATATGAGCAAAATACAAACTTACTTTTGATCTTAAAATTCGCACAAAAAATCTATTCATGATTAACTGTAGCATACATAACTCCGTCGCGTCTGGGAGCGAAATATCGCTATGCATTAAAATCGATAAACCACTAGAGGTTTACAGATTTTCGGGAAACGTTAGGCATGAAATGACGCCTGTGGTAAAACTCTAACGTTTTAAGGCCAAAAATATGTTTTTAAATTTATGTTGATCATAAGGATAAATAGAATCTAACATTCATGCTCCTGAATTATTGAATTTATCAAAGAGTCGGCAAGCCTAGCATTTTATCTCTTTTCCTTAACTCGTTTAATAGATTCAATAAATCATGAGCACTCATGTTAGATCCTCTATTTAAGATTTCATTCAAGGAAATAAATCGACTTCCATGTTATCATATCTTTCCCTCCAAAACTATATATTACACAGAGTAGTCAGATCACCCTTACTGTAAATTCGGAAATTTTCGCGAGAATTTTATTTTCGTGAATAGCGGTAAAGGACATATTTGTCACTGTTAAAAATCGCGACTAAGGCATAATTTACCTATATTATTAATTGACAGAGTGATTTCGCCATTTCGCGAGGGTATTATATTCACGAAACTTCGCATATGCGAAGTTTCGCGCAAATAAAACCCTCGCGAAAATTTCTGAATTTACAGTTTTAGAACAGCTGGTGGATCTTTTCTGTCACCATATTATAACATGTGAGTTGTGGATAGCTTCTCGTAACTTCTAAATCGGGAAGTTGTTTTGACTTTAAGCTTTAGAGCAGCTAGATTGATTTGTGGCAACTTTGTAAAAGCTAATGGGTGGCTTTAAAGTTGCTACCATTTTTATCTTTTAAAGGTCCAGTAGATTGTTATTTTTAAGGCCAGTTCAGAAAAAAGACAAAACTAGTCATAGTATGTTTATGATTATGGTTTTTACATTTCTACTTACGAATTATTATATGGGTCGCTATATGAGCTTTCCAACAATGTGGTATGTGCGACCAGCAAGGGCCCAGACCAGCCAACGTATATGCGCAGTCTGATCAGAGCCATTGCTAGTCGCTTGAATATTCTCTGAGAGTTAAGCTACTGACCGAATATCACTTGGAGTTTCTAAGCCTTAAAAGCGACTGCACAGACTCATCTGAGTCTACACATGTCAAAACGCCATACTGTTGGAAATCACATTTATAAAATATAGTGCTGACACCCTAGTCCCTTCGTGTACTAAAAGTTCTTTTGAAGTTTCACCAACTTCAATGTAGATTTTGATCACATTTTGGCGAGATGGATATTGTTTACAGAAATACACAGTTATAAACACCCCCTTTTCATTTGAGAAAGTTGTGACCAACAGTGATATCGCGACAACAGATTTATTTTCTGTGTATTAGGCCTAGGCCATCAACCGGAGCTCCTACAATATCTTCTCCATTTTCGCACTGACTGACATTCTCTTCATGTTTAAGAAATAGATTCGCGCTCGCAGTGGTTTGTTGCTCAATATATACTAGCCAAAAGTTCTAACCGGCCAGCAGCATTTTATTAATTTTCTTAAAAACGTAAAATGCTATGACTAGTCTTTTTGCATCTCGAAATAGCCAGACGTGTCATGTACCATAGACAGTAAAGATATTGACAAAATGTTTATCAGTACATGCCGGATACCAGTTTGAATAGTGGTACCCCTATTTTCAAAATTCGCATTTTGGCACAATTTGTGAGTCGTGACTTTTTGAATTAACCACCTTTAACACGCAAAACATTTTCATTTCAAAAGCCAAACTCATAGTCCGAGAGCCAGCAATACTTTTAATCAAGTGGCTGAGGCCATAAGGTTTGAAGGTGTGGTCTTATGTAGAAAAGTATGCTGAATTTAAAAATCAAACTCTTAAAAAATTGGCTGGTAAACAAAAATGCTATGCGCAGCGGAATACCCCCGGAGAAGGCAATTTCTCAAATAAGTACTGAAATGGGGTACCCTATACCACAGAATCTAATTTGACCCACCTTGCACTCCATGACAATTTTTCATTGGTGCCCAAAAAAATTCCTGGGCCCTTGGCAGTTTAATATTTAAGAGCAGAATCAATTCCATGCTTGTTTAAGTTGAGCATGATAAAAATAATATAATATCGAGGCCTAGGCTCAGAATTACAATCGGTCTTGAGAAATCAACAATTTCTTAAGTATTGCTAATTCAACATGATTTTGTATGTCAAATACATTTCCATGTTCGGCGCACTACATATGGAAGAATATGTCATTGTGATCCACAAAAAACATGAAATAAGTTTCAATTGCAATAAGTTACATTCATTTTAAACTTAATAAAATTCAGAATAGTTTTACATACATACATACATACATACATACATACATACATACATAGTTCAGTTAGGGTTGAAGGTCCAGTGTGGTCCAGTGGGCCTGAGACATAGTCAGCATCCATGCTGGGACAAGATTACTTGCTCCACTTCAAATATGGATTGTCTTGTTTAAATCAAAATATGGAATTCTGACTGTGTGGGCGCTATTGAAGTTTTGATATGATCTAGAACAGGCATAATTCCACTGTTCCTGGCTGCAAAATGCCTTCACTGCTTACATCTGAGGCTCTTTTGCCTGGAAGATTCCATGGCGGAGGGTTGTGTGTTTTTGTTATTGTTGTTTTTCGCTCTCATAAAATGAGCGGTGTTTGTCTGAAGGTATGCATTCTCGCGTCGTGTCTAACATTGAAATTAATTCGACTTTTGGAATGTTCATGGAATCATGAATACTTCGGGTCTCTTGCAAAGTAAGTTAAGCCAAGACCCAAAGTATTCATGATTCTATGATAATCCCAAAAATGACTTTATTACTTATATTTATATGTTATCATAAATATCTAATATATGGATATTATTTATAATTTAGAAAAAAAAACAATTTGGAATTAAAATATGTAATTGTTAACGGTTTTGTTTGAGTGTTAAACAGAAAAGCAGACTAGCCAGTAAGAACTCGCACAGCCAATGGAGCAAACAAGAGTCTTGTTTTGCACGTGCGACTCAGGTGTGGCTCGTTGTCAATCACAACACCAGTGACACTTCTGACGAATGAATTCGATGTTCGAAACTTAATGCACGGACAAGTGAGCTTGGCAGCTGTCAATCAAATTTATGTCTTTTATGAGGCTATGAACGGTTGCAAAAATCTGAGGATTCATTTAAGGCTTGCGTTGAAAATGTAAATATAAACAAAAGAACAAATTTGATGATGATGACGGTACCACATTATTGGAAATTACAGTTTAGTCTGATTGACCTTTTGATTCCGTTTTTCTTTTAAATTTCAAATCAGAAGAAACGACAATATACAACCTATAAGACTATCTTATTTCTTAGAGAAGATTTTTTACAGTTTGAGATCGCTGGATAATGAAACCTAGATTCGTCTTCTAAAATCTTCAAGTAGACACCTTTTTAACATTTCTTAAAATAGGACATTCATCGAATGTCCTATTTCAAGAGCTGTTAAAATGTAATTTCATTTGTTTTCCTATTTCACTGCATCATGTAATGATAATGTGTTTCCCCAACATTATAGTTTTTAATATCCACCGATCACTGCCGATAGTATTACTTGACTTTTCGCTTACTGTAAAAGCGACAACTTTAATATTCATATCTGGGTGTGGTTCGGCTATTTCATCTGCTAAGGAAGGGAAATCAGGTTTTATTCATAATTCGGTAAATAGTTAATAAGCTTTTTGAGTCGCGCAAACGTGCGTGCATTTCATGAAAATCCTAACCGTATACACACTGAGTTCACATTTATTAACCCTTAAAGCGCATAATCACAAAATGTTTGTTTTATCGTCCACTAAAGTATTTGAAGCCTCATAGATAAACAGTGTGGACCCAGATCAGACTGCTCCTGTAGGAGACGTCTGATATGGGTTAACAATGTTTGCCTCCCTGCTTATGTTAACTAGACATTTTCAGATGCAGTTAATTTGCTGGAGTTTTAAGGACTAAATAATGCCTGAGGTGGTGGCTCAAGATGATACAGTTACTTTTGAATAAAACCACGCTTCATTTTTAGCTTTTACCTATGCCTAAGGTTGACTAGTCCTAATTACGCATTCATGAGGCGCCGCCTTTACAGTAAGCGAAAAGTCAAGTAATATAATATAAAATTCTGAGAGAGATCCTAACTAGGTTTTAATTTTGGTGTCCGTATGGAAAGAAACGGTTTGGGTTAAAACATATCACCCTATGCTCTAGTTTTGGTTTAACCCTTGTCCTGCTGAACCGGGATTTATCTTTCTTTCTTTAAAACATGGCAGATCCATATCAGCTGACTTCTGAGGAAGCCGTCTGATCAGGATTCACTCTGTTTTCCACTCTGGTTGCAAATCGGAATGCTGTAGATTAATAGGATTAAACTGTGGGAGGAGGGTACATAAAAAGGTTGAGCATGTCAAGGGCAAAGACCGTTTTGTAAATTACTCGTAAATAGGTCAATAAGGTGAAGGACAACCAAAGTTAAAGGTGAAATGTGCCCTACAATCAGACATGAAATCAGTTTGTTATTTTTGTCGGAAAATAATCGATAAAAATGTCGATAAAACGGTACATTTTAATGTTTAATGCTAGCTTTTGCATAGACTGTATACAAATGAGATCTATCAAAAGGGTTTTTGCAAAATCTAATCGACTATGCACCAATTGTTACCCTTTCTCATTCTGGATAATTACCAATAAACAGGTACTTTGACAAACAGTGAAATGTCGCATATAAGGCAGCATTTCATCAGGGTCCGCACTGTTTCGAAGATAAAAACAATCTTCAGGGACAGAATATATAATTTATAGCATTTTTGAACGCCAACACCTTAAAATAAAAAAAAATGATCTGTTCCATATTTAGTGTATGTATCTGTATGGGATAATTCATCAGAATGAGAAGGTTTAGGATAATAAAATAATTTTGGATGTGCACTGTATTCAATATGTCCGTCCGTCAGTCCGTCCCTTATCAGTAAGCGAAAAACTATGTAACTACTTTTTAAAAAAACATACCTAAGAGATGAACACTAATAAGATCTACACATTAGGCTTGAATGAAATATTTTGTTCTTTGTCTGAAGCCTAGCAGAGCCAAACCTGTGAAAACAGGTACACTACCGCCCGCGTATTTGTCCTGCGAATTCGCGTTTCATGTGCGTTTCCAACGCATTGTACGTGCGTTGAGTTTAAATTGCGTATGAAACGCGAATCAACGTATTTCGAAACTCATGAATATTCATTAGCAGCCCTCTAACGCGTTTCAACGATAAAATATGCGTTTCTTCCTTTAGCCAATCAAATCGTTTTGTTACAACGCAGTAATGCGTAAACCAATCAAAATTGAGTTGACCTTGCTCAATGTTTACATTGTTATTCACGGTTTAACTTTGCTTTGAATATTTCTGATAAGACTTGTCTTGCAAATCTCAATTCCCGTTTCCTTTGAGGTTTTAAAGCCCAGTTTGAATCAAATATCTCACTCCATTCATTGATCAATATTTTGAGCCGACAATCACGACTTTTCAGCGGAGAAATGAATGGAGTTACTCAAGGCCGAAAAATGAATATATAACAGTAAAATCACATCGATATTCATCAGATATAGATCTATAATTAGTCTCTTTTAGTGCCCAATGTAAAATATTTTTCTAAAAACAACGACATAAAGCAAATGAATTGAAAATATGTCGCACTGCATTCAATTTTGTTTCTTGGGATTCGCATCAAACAATTTTGAACTTTCAGATTGGGTCAACTGAGATTAGATGCAAACTCTATTTGTTGAGAAAAATAATCGAGCCAAACTCACTTGTTGACATTTTAACTGAATAGATCTCTCTCAAAAGAAAAAAGAAGGCACTCCTAAGCAAAAGCAATTGCATGTGCCCAGGCTTCACCTGATCAGTCCTAAAATAAAAGTAGAGCAGTATATCCAGTTCTGCCAATCTAACCTGCTCAGGAGGTAGAAACTGACATCGCTTAAACAACCTGCACCCCTGCTTGACAGTGCCAATGCGGTAGCTTATGACCCCATTTAAACAGCCTGCACCACAGTGCCTTGGAGGTAGGTTCCGACACCGCTTAAACAGCCTGCATCCTTGCAACACAGTGCCTGGCAGGTAGGTTCCAACACTGCTTAAACAGCCTGCACCTCTGCATAACAGGCACTGTGATGCAGAGGTGCAGGCTGTTTAGGTTCCGACATCGCTTAAATAGCTGCACCCCTGCAGCACAGTGCAGGCATATAGGTTGTGATACTTCTTAAACAGCTGCACCCCTGCAACACAGTGCCGGCGGGTAGGTTGGGACACTGCTTAAACAGCTGCACCCCTGCAGCACAGTGCCTGCAGATAGGTTTCGATACCGCTTAAACAGCTGCACCCCTGCAGCACAGTGGGGGCAGATAGGTTTCGACACCACTTAAACAGCTGCACCCCTGCAGCACAGTGCAGGCAGATAGGTTTCGACACCACTTAAACAGCTGCATCCCTGCAGCACAGTGCCAGCAGATAGGTTTCGACACCGCTTAAACAGCTGCACCCCTGCAACACAGTCCCGGCAGATAGGTTTTGACACCGCTTAAACAGCTGCATCCTAGCAGCACAGTGCCGGCAGATAGGTTGCAACACAGCTTAAACAGCTACATCCCTGCAGCACAGAGCCCAGCAGTTAGGTTGCGACACTGCTTAAACAGCTACACCTCTGTAACACAATGCCGGCAGATAGGTTTCGACACCGCTTAAACAGCTGCACCTCTGCAGCACAGTGCCGGCAGATAGGTTTCGACACCACTTAAACAGCTGCACCTCTACAACACAGTGCCGGCAGGTAGGTTTCGACACCGCTTAAACAGCTGCACCTCTGCAACACAGTGCCGGCAGATAGGTTTCGACACCACTTAAACAGCTGCACCGCTGCAACACAGTCCTGGCAGATAGGTTTGGACACCACTTAAACAGCTGCACCCCTGCAGCACAGTGCTGGCAGGTAGGTTTTGACACCTATTAAACAGCTGCACCCCTGCAGCACAGTGCAGGCAGATAGGTTGTGACACCGCTTAAACAGCTGCACCTCTGCAACACAGTGCCGGCAGACAGGTTTCAACACCACTGAATGAGCTGCACCTCTGCAACACAGTCCCGGCAGATAGGTTTTGACACCACTTATACAGCTGCACCCTTGCAGCACAGTGCCGGTAGGTAGGTTTTGACACCACTTAAACAGCTGCACCCCTGCAGCACAGTGCCGGCAGATAGGTTGCAACATGGCTTAAACAGCTGCACCCCTGCAACACAGTGCCGGTAGATAGGTTTCAAAACCACTTAAACAGCTGCACCCCTGCAACACAGTGCCAGCAGATAGGCTCCGACACCACTTAAACAGCTGCACCCCTGCAGCACAGTGCGGGCAGATAGGTTTCAACACCACATAAACAGCTGTACCCCTGCAACACAGTCCCAGCAGATAGGTTTCAACACCACTTAATCAGCTGCACCACTGCAGCACAGTGCCGACAGATAGGTTGCGACACCGCATAAACAGCTGCACCCCTGCAGCACAGTACCCAGCAATTAGGTTGGGACACTGCTTAAACAGCTGCACCCCTGCAACACAGTGCAGGCAGATAGGTTGCGACACCACTTAAACAGCTGCATCCCTGCAGCACAGTGCCCGGGTTCGGACACTATTTAAACAGCCTTCTCTCTCTCTCTCTCTCTCTCTCTATCTCTCTCTCTCTCTTAACACAGTGCCTTCTGTGAGGCTTGAACCCGGAGCCTTATCAACTGAAGACCCAAATTTAATCAAGCCAGTTAGAAGAGAATGATCGATAAAGACTTCAAGCTAATTATTTGATCAAAATGCAGCAGGTTCAGGTTCTGAAAGCTGATGCCAAGGCCTGATAACACAGAATTACGGACCTGTTTGATATGGTTGGACTAAACACGATGAACTGGTCCACATATTTGAATTGTAACCGATGTTAAACAAATGTCATGGGATGTGAAGTCAGCTGACATGAAATATCTCGCAATGATGGCCATAAATGGGTGAGTGCCATTGACACAAAAAAGAAAAATGAAACGATAAAGAAAGCATTTTGTGGGATAATGTTTTCTTGGTTTCAATAATAAAATTATCATTGATTTACATGTAACAGGTCTGGCAACGCAATTGAACCTTTTTGACTGGCTGTTCAGCAATGCGTTTCAACGTGAATTGTACGTTGAACTGCGTTGCTATACTTGAGTTATTGATTGGTTAACAGGTAAATGCGTTGCACTGCAGTTCAACGCGTATCGAAAGTGGGCTTTGATTGGATTTTCGAAATTCGCGTTGGAAAACTAATGCGTATTACGTGCGTTTTCAATGCGTTTTCAACGCAAATTCAGCAAGGACAAATAGATGGGCGGTAGTGTACTCCACTCATTGTTCAACACATTTACATGTATATGAACTATTTTCATGAAACTGCCTTAGTTTGATACACTTTGTCGATGGGTTTGATTTTCATATAAATAAAACTCACCTCATCGTCCGTCCATCTACTATCAGTTAGCCCAAATTTGTAAAACACATATTATTAATTTACTTGGATCTATTTCTTCAAACAGATGAACACTTATAAGATCTAGACAATGGACTTGCAAAAATCATTTTCTTTGTTTGAGGCTCAGCCGAGGAAAAAATGAAAACAGGTTCCCCACGCATTTCTAAGCATCACTTAACCTATATGGAATAGTATATATATGTAAGATAACTCGTTCGCAAACCATGAACCAGGCCAAACATTGATAGATTCTCAATCACTTGTAGCATATTAACCCTTATCATGAACCAGGCCAAACATTGATAGATTCTCAATCACTTGTAGCATATTAACCCTTATCATGAACCAGGCCAAACATTGATAGATTCTCAATCACTTGAAGCATATTAACCCTTATCATGAACAAGGCCAAACATTGATAGATTCACAATCACTTGAAGCATATAAACGTTTATCATGAACCAGGCCAAACATTGATAGGTTCTCAATCACGTGTAGCAAGCATATTAACCCTTATCATGAGCAAGGCCAAACATTGATAGATTCTCAATCACATAAAGCATATTAACCCTACATTCCACCCCAGTTTTATCCAACAGTATTCCAGTTGTAAGCATTAATTTCAATCAAAGTGCAAATCAGTGCTGATCCTGGTCAGATGGCTTCGTCAAAAGCCAGCTGATTCGGACCCACACTGACCAAAACAAGCTGATTTGGATCCACACTGTCTGAAGCAAGCTGATTTGGATCCAAACTGTTTTCAAAAAATGATACAGGCGGAGTTAACAGGATAGGCATAGTTGAGCTGCTGCGGAATGTTGAATTTCATCAGGATCTACTCTATTGTCTTGCACGAAAGAATTGTTCAGCAAACGATACAATTTGAAAATTTAGACCAGGAACCCATAAACAATATACCATTGATATTAATTGTGGATAATTCCAAAAATGATAAAAACGATAAAAAATGGAAGGTTCCATTCGGCGTGAATAGGTGAAAAACGGCACTACATAGGAGAAGAAGTAGGTAAATCTCGTCAACTCTTACATCACATGTCATAGATTTGCTTTGAATCATCAGCAGTTTGATTAAACAGTAAGTGGTCTGTAATTTATTTGTGGAGCTAACTGTGCAGATCACTTTCATTTCATCTACTCAAATATATGCTGTGGGTACATAAAAGAACCGTCTCGGCGAGACGGTTCTTTTATGTACCCACAACATATCTTTGAGAAGGAATTATGAAAAGAATATTTCAGAAATACGCCCTCCGTCTTCTAAATTTAAAGAAACCATGCACTTGGAGTTATCAGGATTCGAAATATCGAAAGTCCACTGTATTATCATCTCATGATACAAATAAGTTGATCTTGGCGTTTGATCCATTATGTTCTCTATGGCTATTTTTGAAATCCAAAGAATGTGACTTGGCGGTTAGATTGCCAGCTGCCCCGAGTCACAGCAAACTCTTCTCCATTCTTCTTGAACCCAATCGCAAGCGGGTAAATAGGATAACCTTCTGACTGCTGAATAACACGCACAGCATTACCTGTTGGAGATATGACGTGTATCGAATGGTTGTTGTTATCACATACAAATATACTCCCGTAACCATCCACGGCAACGCCTTGAGGATTAATATTATCCTTGCCTTTGTACTTAAACTTTGGGTTACCATTGAAATCGAAGCAATACACAGCTTTATCTTTCTTGCACGGTTGTATGACATGTGATCTGTTTTCATCTATGGCCATGAAGTCGAAGTTTTTAAGTTCTCGTCCTTCTTTGTCGTGACTGAAATAAACATGTATTTTCTCTGTAGGTTCTGGAATATCATCAAATGAAATAATTCCAAATGCTACTGGATCATCAAAGGCTACTGCTATGTCACCTGTTCGGAGACCATGAATTGCCTTTGGTTTATATTTTGTTGAGCCGGTAAATGTAGACTTTAGCTGTTTGTCAGCAGAGATGATACAAATTTTCTTCTTTTCTGGAATACTTACAGCAATCTCTCCATTCTTGATAATAGTAGCACAGTATGGCTTACGTGAACCAGTTGATGTATCTGAGCAATATTTGAAATCACGGGAAGCTAAAACGGTGCCATCTCCTTTGGTTAAAATACAGTGTCCTTCATCGTTATACGTGTCAATAAGAACAAAGTCGTCATTAGGAAGGAAAATCAATGAAGAATAGGTTGGTGAACTCAGCCCTTTGTAGTTTTCCTGTACTTCTTTATGGCATGTCTTTGTTATGTTATCGTATTCTAGCCATGATGCCCCCTCGTAAATGGGTATACGATTATTTACAGTCTGTTCTTCAGCATATGCCAGTTTATGTGTATCATTGAGGCCTATCTGCAGGATCTCTAGAAGACTGTTCTGTGGCTTCAAAGATAGTTCTGAGAATCTGAAAGCGCGTGCTGTGTCAAGAATGACTGTCTCCTGATCTCTTATCTTGCACATAAGCTTTTTAGATATAATGCATTGGTGAATTTTCGAACCGTATGCCTCTATTGTCTCAGTCAGGTCTTTATACACGTGAAAGTTGTCTGTCATTTCTTTGAGACTGTCCGTTACCTCAGTGGTTATTAGAGCATGCTGTTTAGCCATAGCCCTTGCCTGGTCATTTATAGCTTCTTCCAGGGAATCCATTATTTGGTTAATTTTTGAGCGCATTTCTTTAAAATTTCTCCCTATTTCTTCGACCTGCTTTTTATAATCTGTCGCACAAGATTTAATAGTCTTCACAACTGTTTCTGCATATTTCGACAAGCTTGAGATCAAATCATTCATGTATTTCTTTTCTCTTTTCACACTTTCCTCATCAGCAAGCTCCTTGACTTTTAACACAGACTTACATTTTTTGTGATCTGATAAACGACAAGATCCACAACAAAACACGTCATTGTCCTTACAATAGTAGTTTATAGCCTCATCTGGATGAGAATCACAGGATAGATCTAAATATTCTGAAAGCATGCTGATCGTCTTAGCTCCGTCATCATTTTTAAAAGCTTTTTCAATATCAATATATTTATGATGTTTCATTAGCTTGAAGGTATGGCGACTTTCTGTACAAACCTGACAGAGCTTTTCTAAACAGTCAAGACAGAAAATCTTTGGTTTTGATTCTCGGCCAAGACTCTTGCATGAAGCACATCCATCTTGTTCTTTGCGTCCCTTTCTTTGCCCATCAACACAATCTGTCTCTAACAGCATTACCCACTCTTTTATATCGCATCGCCCTGGTATTGTATTATATTTCGTACACACAGGACATTTTACTTTATTTTTTAACTCCTTGTTGTCATTCAATTTCGTCATATAAGTAATAAGACAAGATTCACAAAAGCAATGACCACAATCAGGAAGTTTTCTTGGGTCGACGACTTGTTCCAAACAAAGAGAACATACCAAACCCACATCAGCATCATCTGAAGCTTCTGCCATTCTTCAACCCTTTATATGCTGATAGATTCTACCACACAGATTGCTACAATAAAGTTAGGTAATTGTATTACATATTTTGAGGGTTCGTTCTTATTAGTCGAAATTTTAATTCCCTGGATGGGTAATATCTTAAAAAGTTCATGTCTCCTGCCCCTATAGTTAATATCAGGCATCATACAGTGGTCTAATTCGTGAAACCTTCAAATATGTAGTTAACTAGTTTATTTAAATGCCGATGTGCTAGCTGTTTAACACATTTAAGCCTAGTGTGCTTTTTGTGTGACATTATGCAAACGGTGCAGATCCAGATCAGATGCCGCAGAACGCGGCACCTGATCATGATCTCACCTGTTTTCTTACAGAAGGTTCTATAAAAAATTGAGTAATGAAATGAAATAAAAATAATGAAAGTAATTTTAAAAAATATCACCCACCAACCATTAAACTGGAAATGGACTGGTCCAATTGATAAGGGTGGGGAAATCCATTCGGCTTAGATGGGTTATATAAAAAAAACCTTTGCACTGCTCAGTTTCAATATTTTACGGGTATCTCAATCCAAGCCATCCATACCGAGAATTGAGTTAAAATGATAAAATGAGCCACGACACGAGATTTCCAACAATGTGGTATTTGCGACCAGCAAAGCCTCAGATCAGCCTGCGCATACGCGCAGTCTGATCAGAGCTTTTTCCAGTCGCTTGAATATTCTATGAGTGTTAAGCTACTAAATGAACATCATTTGGAATTTCTAAGCTTAAAAATAGGCTGCACAGGCTCGTCTGAGTTTACACTTGTCAAAATGCCACATTGTTGTAAATCACATGTCACGGCTCAAATATTGAAACTGTTCAGTTACGAAGATGATCGAAAGGATGAGAGGTTGTTAGGTTGATTTTTTTGCTTGTGAATAGTTTTACTCTTTACTGCCTTCAATGCTCACTTTCAAAAAAGAAAAAAAAATGTTTGTTTTTCCCCTGGTCACGCCCAAAAGGACAGGCCGCTAGGCTATTTTGATCATGCTCAGCTCAACTTAGCATTCAATTTCAATAGTTCATAAAAATAAATTACCGAAAAAATTAAGTATTTTTCAGCAATGAGAAGTTAGTTCAATATTCGATATTCGATATTCATATGGAGAAGTTAGTTCGATATTCGACATTCGATATTCGACATTCAAATGGAGAAGTTAGTTCGATATTCGACATTCGATATTCAAATGGAGAAGTTAGTTCGATATTTGACATTCGATATTCGATATTCCAATGGAGAAGTTAGTTCGATAATCGATATTCCATATTCAAATGGAGAAGTTAGTTCGATATTCGATATTCGATCTGTCGCTGTTGATCATCTTATTAGGGTCAAAACCTTCCTTGCCATTCGGAAAGTTGCCAAATATCAAGTTTTTAATATCATAACTAACTTTTAACTCGAAGCTATATACAGTGTATATTGCTTCGAGCTGTTAATGCACGATTTTGACTATCAAATTACCAATTCGATATTCGTAGTTCGATATTCGATATTCGAACTGCCGCTGTTTTTCATCTTATTAGGGTCAAACACCTTCCTTAGCAATCGGAAAAGTACCGAATATCAAATTTTTAATATCAAAACTGACTATTAATGCACGATTTTGAATATCAAATTACCAATTCGATATTTGTAATTCGATATTCGATATTCGAACTGCCGATGATTTTCATCTTATTAGGGTCGAAAACCTTCTTTGCCATTCGGAAAGTTACCGAATATCAAGTTTTTAATATCAAAACTAACTTTTTATGCACGATTTTGAATATCAAATTACCAATTCGATATTCGATATTCGATATTCGAACTGCCGATGTTTTTCATCTTATTAGGGTCAAAAACCTTCTTTGGCATTCGGAAAGTTACCGAATATCAAGTTTTTAATATCAAAACTAACTTTTTATGCATGATTTTGAATATCAAATTACCAATTCGATATTCGTAGTTCGATATTCGACATTCGAACTGCCGCTGTTTTTCGTCTTATTAGGGTCAAAAAACCTTCTTTGGCATTCGGAAAGTAACCGAATATATTTTTATATCAAAACTAGCTTTAAATGCACGATTTTGAATATCAAATTACCAATTCGATATTCGTAATTCGATATTCGAACTGCCGATGTTTTTCATCTTATTAGGGTCAAAACCCTCCTTAAGCGTTTGGAAAGTTACCGAATATCAAGTTTTCAATATCAAAACTAACTTTCAATGGACATTTTGAATATCAAAATGCCATTTCTATATTCGCATCTCGATTTTCCATATTTGTTCTGTGACCATTTATCATGTTATGGTCAAAAAACTGTTTTGGCACCGATTATCAGGTTTTCAATAACAAAGCTTACTTTTACATGTTAAAGTTAAATGCTTATTTTCATATCGGCAGACGTTCAGTCCCCTGTAAATTTGAGACAGCTCTCCCTGATGATAGGGCTAATTTGTGAAACCAACAGTCGAGTCTCCCTATGGAAACTATTGCTCTTCCTTTTTGAGCAGCGTACTTCGAGACATCGCGCTCAGGGAACAGCAAAATCGAACATACATCGCCAATCTGGGTACGCATTGATGCACATGGGTGAAGAGGAGCAAACGGGTGACCGATTTTCTGCTCAGAAAAATCCGACAGTCCATGCGGGATTCGAACCCGGGACCTCTCGATCCCCAGTCCTGAGTCTTACCTCTAGACCACCGTCCCCACATATATATGTAATGCACGATTTTGAATACCAAAATGCTTTTTCAATATTCAATTTTCGACATCCGGACGCTCTCTGTTGCCGAAACCAGTCAAATGTTTTCAGCCCCTCAGTTGCTCGAGTTGCTGCCCGTTCTAAGGCGGTGATTCTGTTGTTGTTTAGTTATTGTTTAATTTTAGTCATTGATATGCAGAGTACTTAGTGTCATTTCTAGTTTTGCAATCATTTTGCTGTGGAACAGAAAGCTGGTTACTTTACTTTAATTGTCTTCCTGATGTCCAGTTGTTGTTAGTGTTCTGTGGTGCTTCCTCAAAGTATCATGGCTGTGTTGGGCTGTAATGTATGCGTGTTTTATTCTTGGTGTCCTCGCTTACTTTTCTAAGTTTAATGAATAAAACGTTTTGCAAGAAACAAAATAGACTGGTCCTTAACACCCAGCCATTGTACATTTGGTAGCTGAAGCAAATTTGTTCATGGGCTGTGTTTGTAGATTTATGTTCCAAGTCACAATATTTAAGGTGTGCCAAAGGAAAATGTCTAGGCTATCTTAAAGCATTTCGGGAATTCTAACTTGAAGAAGAAAATATACATGGCGATTTTATTGAATTTAAGGTCCATCTCATTCATAGGAAACAGACCCCTCTACTTGGATTTTATGCTATGAAGGAGTGGGATTGGTGGGTGAAACGGCAGTGTTATTCACCATCGCATCAGCGATGGTAATATTCGTTAATTGTTTTCAATGGATACCAGCTTGCTTCTGAAGTGCTTATTAGAGATCTTTTCCCCAAGTCGGAATCCAGATTCCCCTATTGAGCTAACTCGGATATTCTCGGCTTCTTATTCAATCCGGACATTCTCTGCTCAGCGTGACGAAATGCCAGAAGGCAGATGGGACAGTTTCAATATGCCCCTATAATTTCCTCGTTTATTATACCTCGACATATAAAATGCCCCTCTAGCCATACCTCGTTTATTAAACCTCGACGGAGGAATAAGTATTACATATGTGTATATATATAGGGAATTTGTGGTCCTGTCTGAAATCAACCTTAGTTGATTACGATGAAAATCTAACATAGACGACCTAAACTAGTTTGATACTTGAGGTCATGTTGAAACTGACCTATCAGCCTTCTGCGGGTACTTCAAAACGCCCCAAATCTAAACGTCCTCGATTTGACCTCCAATTTACTGGTAAAGTCGGCAGAAACATAACATTTTCTTAAAGGAGATGAAGGGGCGTGAACTGTTACACTTTTCAGCGTGTCATGGATAGTCAATAAACCCACTTTTCATATGTTTTATTTGCTTTCCAATGGATCACCTTTTCAGAACTTAGTATACGCATGCAAACACTAAAACAAAAACTACTCAGCTTGACTGCATGATAAAAAATGAAAAAGAATGGCTTTAGAAAATGCAAAAATAATTTTAAAATATCAAAGTTGTAGTTTATGCTACGTTTACACTATTCCCGGCAGTCACGGTAGCCAGAAACGTCTTCGTATACAAGTTCTGTTAAGTCTCGTTACGTTTTCTCACGGTCTGTCAAGATATCCGTGACCGTGCACTACGGTCTGTCTTGGACGATTATACGTTTCCTCCCGGCCTGCCACATTCTGTTGGGACCTCTCATGTTTTGTTACGTTCCGATCAAGTTCTGCTACGTCTATCAAGTTATGTCAAGGTTTTCTACGATGAAACGTGGAAGATGGTTTGTTTTTGAGCCCCCATATGCCCACGGTATAAAACTGAGGTCCACAAAGCTGATGCAACCATTATATTCTGCACCTTTGATCAGAAAACATCATCAAATGCAATGAAGAAACCGATTTCTTGTTTATATAATTGCTAGGGGCGTACATCTAGCCTTTGTGGCAGAGCAGGAAGGTTAAAGACGGGTGCGAAGGTCAAGGTCAATATGGATGAGGGCATGATTTTCGAAGAAACGAATGCAGCAGCTGGGGTATAACAAGAGAGCATCGCACCGAATATGTTAACCAAAGCTCTTTGATGAGATTCTTGAAAGAATAACACCAGCCATTTGTATCAGCATTAACTAGGTTTACACTATGTTCCCGGCAGCCACGGCAGTCACGGTAGCCAGAAACGTAGCTCGCCGTGGTGTTTTTAGTCATTTTTGTCTTTGTGTTCAAGTTCTGTTAAGTCTCCCTACGTTTTCTCACGGTCTGTCAAGGTTTGCCGTGACAGGGTCTCGCCGGTGCGCTACGGTCTGTCAGGGATGGTTCTACGTTTCCTCCCGCGATCACGTTATGTTACGTCTATCAAGTTCTGTCAAGGTTTTCTACGATGAAAGATGGGCGATGAATGGTGTTTGAGCCCCAATATACCCACAGTATAAAGAGAAGGTCCACAAAGCTGCTGCAATCGTTATATTATGCACCCTTGATCAAAAACATCATTACATGTAATGGCAATGAAGAAGCCGATTTCGTATTTATATAATTGCTAGGGGCGTACATCTAGCCTTTGTGGCAGCAAGGAGGCCACCAACAGCTGTATAGTAGAATGATCGTCTAGCAGGAAGTTAAAGACGGATGCAAACTGCGGGCATGGTTTTGGAAGAACGAATGCAAAAATTGGGATATTTCTCACTTTTTATAGCAAGAGAGCTTCGCATCGAAGATGTTAACGCATTTCATGCCTTAAAAGCTCTTCGAAACTGTTCGATGAGAGTCTTGAAACAATAACACCAGTCATTGGTATCGGCATTAACCCTTTGTACTCTAGTGACTCATTTACAAGTATTTTTTTTTAAAAACACAGAAGATTCTAATAAAATGGCGCACAATGCAGCATTTTATCAATGTCTACACTGACTGATCTTCAGAGAAATAAATGCAATATTCTGCCACGGGAAATAATAACCTATGACACATCTATAATACAATGAAACTACCCAAGTCCATTCAGTAATGATTATTTCTATCCTTGACACTACTTTCCTCCTCAGATGCATCTATCTGAGATTCTTAGACTTCAAGCTGTGGAGTCGGGTTAGGACAACGTTGCAGACCGCAACAGAACTTGATAGACCTTGACAGACCTTGAGTTGCCGTCTCGTAACAAGCCGTCCCACTACGTACATACTTTAAGTTGGGTTAAGGTCTGTTACGTTCTGTCACGTTTTGTTGCGTTCTCTCCGTTCTACTACGGCACATTTAAGTAGGTCAATTCCGCAGTGGCTGCCGTGGCAAATTTTTTGACTGTTTAAAAATCTGAGAAGCAGGCATCAACAGCTAAGTACCTCAGTTTCGGTAAAAATTGAACTGCTTGAAAACCAAGTTTACCGATGCAGTGTCTACAGAATAGAGAAATGTGCAGCTTATGGTCTATAAATCACAAGAAAACCCCAAATTAGGTCAAAGATTGAGGAAGTTACCTTTAAAATCATTGTCCAGGCACTTAGTTTACCTAAAAACACAGTTTAAACCAGTTTATTAGCACTTTGGAACAGCTGACAAACCTTCTGTTAAATGCTCGACAGTTAGAGTTATTTCCCTTCGTTAAAAGGTAAACAACATGATTTTTTTTTTAAATCTTGATAAAAATCATCAAATATTAAGGAATGCCATTTGTTTTTGTTTACATTTGCTCAGAACATGTCCAATTTGAAATTCTAAGTGCTATTTTAAAAATTTAACATATCTTGAAAAACCATTCCAATCCTTAAGGTTGCATTACACAGTTTTTTAGCTCATTTTAGGCTCTACCTGGCTCTACCTGGCCGTCCGACAAGGAAGTACCATTATTTTCAATGCAATGGTATATGGATAGTCAGTAGCAAGTTGGAAGCACTCCAGACATGCATCACAATCATTTATGAAAATAAAAGCTATATATAATGACACACTTTGTTGTTTCATGCATGTTAACAAAGCCACACCCCTTGTGAAAATGGCCTATTTTAAGCCCAAAAGACACCTATTCACAAGTTTATCAATTCCAAAAAACAAACACAAATCATGAAATAAGACAATTTGCCGACAGACACACTTCAGAGAAATAATTTTATCAGCAATTCACTATCAGTAAACCGTTTTGATTTTTCAGCACTCCTCTGCTACCTTAATGCACCAATATCAACAAGGCGAAAACGGACAACCAGTCAAAATTCATGAGTTGCGTATTTTCCTTCAAACAAACATAGTAAGGTCAAGTGACACTGACAAAATGCTTTTTTCTCACTGCTGGCTAATACTCTACCAGATGCAAGCCAACATTTCTTCATTAGATTTAGAATAAACATTTTACAGACTGACATACAGCCCTACCCCTTTATATTTAAAATTTTCCCCAGGGCCATTCGTGCGAAACTGTGGACTGCAACCTAAGATAAGCAGATAAGGAGAGTCACAAGAAGACAGCCCGCACATACTATTTTGTTTGTTTACTGTTTGATTTGATTCTTTACGTCCCATTAACAATCTTTCAGTTGAACAGGGACGGGTTTTCCTGGGTTGAACCAGTACTAAGCTAGGATAAATGTGTCTTTGTCGTTTGGGTTTTGTGCCTGGGGGGTGGGGGGGGGGTGGGCTGGTCTTGGTCCGCGCGTCGGAGTGCCACATTGTTGGAGGTCACATGCCACACCTCTAGATTCTATTATCCCATCCTTTTGTACATTTGTGCCTTAGAAATTTTCGCTGTCAAGACTACCTCATTGAGTAAAGTCTTGCTTTTATTTTTAGCCTTTTCGTTTTTAGGGCTCCTACATGTCAACAGGATGCGATTACTTTGCAACTTAGACTCTGCTGCACTGTTTTCTTCCCTTAATTCTTTAAGGGAAGAATTTTTATTTTTTATTTTACCTTTTGAGTGCTACTTGCTTTTAGAGCTACTTGCTTGTACTCTAGTATACTAGTCTCTTAGTCCCCTATTTAACCTTTTTATAGAGATATAACTTTTTAAATAATTTTGTTTTTTTTAACCCAAAGTTTATTTTTCAGTCTTACAATGTATATATATGTCTATAATATTACTTTGCATGCTCTGTGATATATTCTATGTTTGTTCTCTTTAAATTTGTTTGTCGAAGTAAAAGCCCTACAGGGCTTATGTTACTTGTTATATGTATATTCGACGTATAATAAATCTTCTATGTCTATGTCTTGCTCAAGGATGACAACGCAACATACGGGAGCGCAGTGGTAGAGTGTTTGACTCAAGGCCGAAGGGCCATGGGTTTGAGCCTCACCGGCGTCACTGCATTGTGTCCTTGAGCAAGACACATTTATCCTAGCTTAATACTGGTTCAACCCAGGAAGACCCTTCCCTTTATAACTGAAAGATTGTTGATGGGACGTAAAAAATCAAACAAACAAAACAACGCAACATACCTATCCCCACTCCCGAGCAGTTTCAGTTTAAAAAAGTGAGTGTTTAACATCTCACCAGCAGGCAGCAGAGCTAAAAGGTCATGGAGACACCGTCACAGCTCAGTCTCATCCGTGGATCAAACTCTAGGACCCCTGGATAAGTCACCAGTGTTACAGTTACATTACATGTTTTGTTTTTCAGTCGCCAGACGGGGCTAGACTCAAGATGGAGGGGTTGTGGGTTTGGGCCTCACCAGGGTCACTGTCCAACTGCCTTGTGTCTACTACTGAGCTCCTAATTTTATCTGTCTGACAGGGTTTGTTCCCATTCATCTCCTCACAGACCCTTCCAGGGGTTGGTTAGGGGGGCTGTTTTCTTATTCCCCTGAATGAAATTACTTATCCCCACTCCTGTACCCCAAACATAAAATTTACCTTGTTCCTCCTTTTCCCAAACCCCTGGATGGGCCTCAAGAATGTTTAGCTGATTCCATAGCATAAAGTCAAATTTTGAGAAAAATAAATTTTGTTCCTATTCCTAGACATGCGCGGATCCAGGAATTTACGTTGGGTGTCCAGTTCAGTCTGACAAAAAAGCTCTGATGTTTTGTTTTTTTTTAGTCCTCAGCTTATTTTACAGAAGTCAAATGGTCAATTTAAAAGAAATCTATCATTTTTCAAGGTTCCAGAGGGGGTCCAACTTTTTCCAGGGGGGGGGGGGTCCAATTGCTGATTCCCTATAGAAACCCATATAACTGGTGATTTTCCAGGGGGGGTCTGGACCCCATGTCCCCCCTCTGGATCCGCACTTGCTAGACCCCTTCTGATGATGGAAATAAAAGAATAAGTGCCATAGGCCCAGTTAAGCAAATATTTTGAGCATAAAATTCCTTATAAATCCATTAATTCTAACATTTAAAGAACCATCTCATTGAGACAGTTCCTTTGGAAATATTTTTTAAATTTTTAATTACTGAGACTCTTATCTGGAGGCCTACATGTTTATAGGTGTCACAATTTGGAAAATTTTACTTTTATTTTTCTGAAAATATGACATTCCCATGGCTGTGGAAATGCCATGCCCGACTTGTTTGACCTGGTCCCATTTCAGTCAGGACAAGTTGAAAGTTTCTATTTACTTGTCCTTGGACAAGTACAAATGTATTAAGTTAATAAAATTCTGTATTTCATATTTTGATTAATTATTACGAGCTCACATCTTGCATTGAAAACAGTGTGGATCCTGATTCATACGAGAGAAGCCAGCTGATCAGGATCCATCCTGTTTACAAGTGTTGATCTGGTTTCATACTGTTTTTGAAAGAATAAATAGTTCTCTAGGCACAGATTTTTTCTTTTGGACAAGTAAAATATTCTATGGACAAGTACATTTTGGCTTTCAGCAGTTTTTACTTGTCCCTGGACAAGAAGAAAATTTTATTATTTCCACACCCCTGAGTCATTTCATTCAAATTTTCTTGAGAAATAGTATTTCGCCATTTGAACCTTTTTTCTCTACATTGAATGAAGTTTTAAATTATTGACAAATCTGGTTTTTTTCTTCTTCCACTTTTTAAGAACATTTATGATTATTATGTCCCCGCCATGATAATGGGCGGGGCATTAAGTGTTACCCCTGTGCATACTCACATAAGTACATGCGTCTGTCCCGACGACGTCCGCAGTCTAAATCGAATACTTTTGATCCGAATTTTATGAAACTAGGTCACATTGTTTAGTACCATAATGTCTTCTTCAAGTTGGATAAAGGTCCATATCGCACCAGGCTCTCAGTAGTTATGGCCCTTTGTTTATGAAAATTCACCGTTTTAAACGATGTCCGCTCTCTAAGTCAAAAATTTTTTATCAGAATTTTATGAAACTTTGTCTCATTGTTTAATACCATGATGTCTTTTTCAAGTATGATAATGGTCTATATGGCACCATGCTTTAAGGAGTTATTGCCCTTAGTTTATGAAAAATCATCGGTTGAAACAACTTCTACTCCCCAACATGAATAGTTTGATTCTTGGTCACATTATTAAGTGCCATAGTGTGTTCAAGTTTTAGAAAGGCCCAATCTCATCATGCCTTCAGGAGTTATTGCCCTTTGTGAATGACAATTCCCTATTTATACAAATTTGGCAATTGCGGGGGCATCCGTGTCCCATTGACACATTTCTAGTTTTCTTTATGCTTTAGATACACTATTTACACAATGTGCTTTAAATCATTTGGCAAGGATTTGAAAATATTCACATTTTATTTTATATTATAGAAAATAATTTTGACACTTAATTCATTCAAATTTTCTCCAGCAAGAGAGAATAAATGGAAATTTAAAATGGCATTTTTTTTCTGTAATTAATGAAATTCAATGCATATTAAATGTTGAAAACAAATAAAAGCCATTTTTCATGATCGAAATCGTAAAACTTTCACATTTTTATTAATAAAACCTATGTTGAATTTTAGAATTAAGAGATGAACTCATTGTAACAAACTATCTTTTAATTAAGAGCACTGTAATGGAATAAAAGCCTTGCTTTCGTGAAATCTAGCCATTTCAACACAATTAGCTTCCATGGTGTAATAGGAAACATACTCACTCTTGGAGTGAGGGCTCCAGGTTCAAATCCTGGTAGAAGTACAAAGTTGGGCAGCTGGAAACTGATTTGGATGAATCAATTATAGTGACAAAAATAGAAATCTAGCCAGTACAACAAAATTAGCTTCCGTGGTGTAATAGAAAACATACTCACTCTTGGAGTGAGGGTTCCAGATACAAATCCTCGTGGAAGTAAAAAAAAGTTGGCAGCTGGAAACTGATTTGGATGCTTCAATTATATTAATGAAATTTAATAGAAATCTAGCCAGTACAACAAAATAAGCTTCCATGGTGTAATAGAAAACATACTCACTCTTGGAGTGAGGGTTCCAGGTTCAAATCCTGGTGGAAGTAAAAAAGTTGGCAGCTGGAAACTGATTTGGATGCTTCAATTATATTAGCAAAATTTAATAGAAATCTAGCCAGTTCAACAAAACTAGCTTCCATGGTGTAATAGAAAACATACTCACTCTTGGAGTGAGGGTTCCAGGTTCAAATCCTGGTGGAAGTAAAAAAGTTGGCAGCTGGAAACTGATTTGGATGCTTCAATTATATTAACAAAATTTGATAGAGATCTAGCCAGTTCATCAAAATTAGCTTCCGTGGTGTAATAGAAAACATACTCACTCTTGGAGTGAGTGTTCAAGATTCAAATCCTGGTGGAAGTTAAATGTTTTAACACAAATAAGAAAATAGTTACAATTTTACGCATAAAAAGTTCCTTAATCTGAACGTATGATAGTATAATGAAGGAAGAGAAAAGGAGAGGATTAGGATGAGAAATTCGCCCAGATGTGATATCTGGCTAGTGCTTGATCTGGAAGGGATCAATGTTAGCCCTATTATGAGATTTTGAGTCCTGACTTTCCATAGAAATTCAACCTAAAAATACTGAATTTTGATACTCAAAAGAACCGTCTTGATGAGATTTTTTTTCGAGCACCCAAAACATATATTTTAACTTAATATGAACTTAGGCACTACCTAGATGCAGACATATTATTATTTCAGGAATTGACTATGGGATTTAAATTGTTAAGAAATTGGCAAGATCACAAATTTAACATACAAGGGAGGACCTTTCTTTAAGGCAAACCGATTGAGAAGGGAGAAAGATACAAGCTGTGACAGTGTCTCATTTCAAATCTTGCAAACTTTTCTTAAAAAGCTCAGATTTTGACAAGTTAGTATAGTTCAATTGGCAGAACAGCCTCAGGTTATGATATGTAAGCACCTGGAGGTATGTCTGGGTTCGAACCCCAGTGCTAGCAGTCTGATCTGAAATTTTATCAACAATCTGATTATTCAAAGTACAAAACATGCAGTATGTAAATATCTATCAGTATTTAAGCTAATCGACCGCCAGCTTTTTGGAAAAGCTAATACTTGTGGTTAAAACCAATTATAGCTGTAGCGGCCATCTTGATGACGTAACTTGGACAAATCCTCTTCTATCTCTTCGTTTCCTCTTACCACTTCTCTTTTATACCACCAGCCATTTAAGGGCGGCTAAAATAGTATTGGTAGGACAGCCCTCTATAGAAAGGGGTAGAGCATGTTTTTGACTTTACTCCAACTATGGACGCTTCTAGTCAGCCTCTTTTAAATGCTGGCTACTTCATATTCTATAGAAATGGCATTTTGATATTCAAAATCTTCCATTGAAAGTTAGTTTTGATATTAAAAACTTTATATTCGGTAACTTTCCAAAAGCTTAAGAAGGTTTTTGACCCTAATAAGATGAAAAAACATCGGCAGTTAGAATATCAAATTACGAATATCGAATTGGTAATTTGATATTCAAAATCGTGCATTAAAAGCTAGTTTTGCTATTAAAAAAATGATATTCGGTAGCTTTCCGAATGCCAAAGAAAGTTTTTGACCCTAATAAGACGACAAACAGCGGCAGTTCGAATGTCGAATATCGAACTACGAATATCGAATTGGTAATTTGATATTCAAAACTGTGCATTAAAGCTGCATACTCTGCAACTTTCATTAAAACAGATTAACAAACTTCTAGGACAAATCGAAGGATATTTATTTTTCTGGCCGTTTTGCAGCGAAAAAAGAAATATGCGAAAACCCCAGACATCCGTATAGGCTATGGAAAAATGCTGAAGTCTGCTCATTGCAAATTCAGCGGTGCCTATCAATCTTCGTATTTTTCCGGAGAAGAGATTAGCTGATAAATCTATTTCCAAATAAGATGCTTACATGAGGACGTAAAACTTTGTTAACTTTCGCAATTTCATTAGTCCGGCACACAGACGCAGAAGTTTGTGAGGAAACCACAATGACCTTACTGATTTATCGTCACTCTCTAAAGAAAAAAGCAAATTACACAGATTATCTGACTCAGAGCTGAAACAAGCTCGCCAGTAAAAATCATTCTGTTACGACAGTTACGTCACTGGTCATGGCAATAGGCAAAGAGGTACTCAATGGGGAGAATTTTACAGCCTCGATAAACCTTTGTTTGTGTTGATGCATAGCGTACAAGTCAACATTTTTCAGTCATGTCACATTTTCCTATCTACATGGGTTGAACCAGTAGGGCTCTTAATATCAAAATGGATAGCGATATGCCTTTAGGCTCCCGGGACCCGTACCCTTCCAGAAACGGTCAGGAGCGCAGTGGCTCAGTGGTAAAGTGCTTGACTTCACTTGAGACTGAAGGGCCTAGGGTTCAAGCATCATCGATGTCATTGTATTGTGTCCTTGAGCAAGACACATTTATCCTAGCTTAAAACTTGTTCAACACAGGAAGAACCGTCCCGACGTAACTGAAATATCGTTGATTGGGACGTTAAGAATAAAAGACAAACAAATCCAGACACTGCCGAGACTCGGGGCAAGGACGGATCCTGATGGAGCAGGGAGTCCGGGTCCCAGTGGAAAATCACATGTGGTATAGGGTTCCATAGGAATTGGTCCACTGACATCCGGGCCCCTGAAAAATGGATCTCCCATGGAGAAATTTTTAGTACCTGGACCCCCCACCCCTGTTAAAATGCTGAGCGCTAAAATGATGTTGCCCTCTCCCACCCCATTTGCTGAAAATGAATAACATGTAATAGTTTATTTTGCCATAAGGCTTATTGAGACAAGATGCTTTTTTTTCTTTTTTTCCATACTTGTACCGAAGGCTCAGACGAGTCGGTGCGCGCGAAGTCTAGAACTATAAATAAGTTCATAGCAGGGACGTCTATTATACGGTCTAGGTTCCTATCCCACTAGATTTTGAACGTTTTCGCTGAAGAATCACGTTACGACAACGTATAATCCAATGTTCTGTTTCCTCAAAAAATCACTGGAAGAGTTATTTCGCGAGACTTATCACGCGTGTTTATGCAAGCAACAAAGACTCAGACTAATCTGCGCGTCTTTGCTGGTCACACACATAGAAAAATTTAGATGTGACAACAATAGTTCATTCATGTCGGGATAGTTCCGAGACGGACCCAGAGAGAGGGTGAGGAAGGGTCCATTCTCTGAAAGCTGCAGCAGAGAGCGCCCCACCCAACCGCCAACAAGGCTTAGACCAAAGCCTTCTATCTATCTATCTATCTATCTATCTATCTATCTATCTATCTATCTATCTATCTATCTATCTATCTATCTATCTATCTATCTATCTATCTATCCACACACCCTCACACCCATCTATCTATCTATCTATCTATCTATCTATCTATCTATCTATCTATCTATCTATCTATCTATCTATCTATCTATCTATCTATCTATCTATCTATCTATCTATCTATCCACACACCCTCACACCCATCTATCTATCTATCTATCTATCTATCTATCTATCTATCTATCTATCTATCTATCTATCTATCTATCTATCTATCTATCTATCTATCTATCTATCTATCTATCTATCTATCTATCTATCTATCTATCTATCTATCTATCTATCTATCTATCTACGAGCCTCCCATCAACTCAATGAGTTTGCAAAATGTCAGCCTATATGAGGGGATGGTATGTCTGTGGGATAGAAAAAGAAACGGTAGTACCATAACTGGGAAATATAGCTGTCGGAAAATCTTTGAAGATGACCTTCGATGTTATCAAGACATTTTCGTGCACATAATTTAAATGGCCCGGAGATGCGATTACGATTTCTTTGCGATGCGCGGATCCAGGAATCTTTGTAAGAGGGGGAGAGGGTGGAGGCCCGACTGCCGAAAAACAACCGCAACAACATTATTTTTAACCCTCAACTGATTTTACAGGGGGGGGTCTAGCATTTCTCAGGGGGTCCAACTTTTTCCAGGGGGGGGGGGGGGTCCAGATGCTTATTTCCATAAAAACGCATATAATTTGTGATTTTCCAGAGGGGTCCGGGCCCCCTGTCCCCCCTCTGGATCCGCGCATGTTTGAGCAGTCATTGCCACTAGATGTCCGTAAAAGTATCCAGAGTCCCAGGCATTGTAATTCGAGGTTTGTTAAAGTATCCAGAGTCCCATCATTGCCACTAGAGGTCAGTAGAAGTATCCAGAGTTCTAGTCATTGCCACAAGAGTTCAGTATGAGTATCAAGAGACCTTGTCATTGCCAATAGATGTCAGTAAGAGTATCCAGAGTCCCTATCGTTGTCACTAGATGTCAGTACTATTATCCAGAGTCCCCTTCATTACCACTAGGGGTCAGTACTAGTATCTGTATTACTAGTCACTGCTACAAGAGGTCAGTACTAGTATGATGAGTATCTGTCGTTACTACTACAAGGCAGTACTAGCAGCCAAAACGAGTTAAGTTCACCAATTGCAGCCAATTTACAACCAACAATTGTTTGGCTTAGATTTCCACTTTTATGTTATTTTGGTACTTATTGGTGTATGTCAAATAGATAATGTTGTCTAAAAAGTGCGCATCCAAAAAGTTCGATTCATTCAGCCTCACAAAGAGCACCACTGAATTTGAATGTGAGCTACGTTACTGTGATGAAGTATACTTGTACACATCAAATTTAAGAGCTTTTATAGTATGCACTTCTACTTGGATCTCTTGTTGATCAAATAAGCCTATAATGTAGAACTTTTATCATGTTTTTTTTCTTCTCAGCATGGTCTAAGCAGGTTTGTTATGAATTGATAGTGGATTAAAACAGTAATTCTAAGAGTACAATGATTGTTTTAATTGTATCCATCAAATTCGAAGAGTTGACCATAAAAAATTATTGGTTTTGAAACAGTAGATGAAGAATATTAAAAATTACATTCTTCTTAGGTATTGGAAATAAAAAATTGTATTCTTGTATAAAGAACATTGTGCAATAGGTCTGTAACATAAATCACATACTCACACTCTGGTCTTATTTCCTGCGTAGAAACAAATATTGTTCTGCAAAATATCAGGTTCTAGTATTTTGCTTAACACCTTTTACATCAACTTTGCACATTGGAAGTCAGCTGTTGCATGTGGTTTCATCAATGTTGTTGGAATAACACTTCAAAATATGATTATAGAAAAATGATTTTAAATATTACATATATTTGAAAACTTGTTGTGGCTCACTACAAACTAAGACAATGCAGATAAAAAGATCTAACTTCAATAAATGCCTTTTCATGTACATTTATTACAAAAAAGCAAAGTTTGCAACATTCACAAAGATACACCCTTCTCAGAAAAATGGCAAAAAACATTCATGGTAACGTAATTCACATAGCCAATTTGCTCACTTCAATTGAAGAACAAGTCAGAAACTTATAATCACCGTCGGTTTGTTGTATTTGGCCCTTTGATTGGACAAATCTGTGTTTTTGTAGAATGTGAATTACGGTACGTACTTGTTAGTTACGTTACCTTTGATTAATCCAGCTCATTTCAAAAACCATATGAGCAGTCTCTTAGAGATTTAAACTATTCAATTTTGTTTTTCAAACAGATTACTTTGCATATGTTGTGTTGATACAATGAGTAGCTTTGTAAGTTACATGAATAGGGGAGTCGATATACCCAGAGCATATAGGTAAAGCCTTGTTAAAATAAAATGACAACTGTAATATGGTTAAAATCAATCTTTATTAACTAGGACAGATTTACTTGATTAAAAACAAACATTTTTCAGTTAGTGTATGCATTTAGAGAGGTATTTGGAGTTTAGTCAAATTGTTGTAACGTAATTCACAGTAACGTTATATACAAATTTATTTTTCCACTTGTTTTTTCTATGCAAAAAACTTCTTGTAAAGTTCTTGTAAAGTTCTTGTATGGTTTGTTATTTAGGTTATAGTTCTTACATTGGCTGCAATTGCAATATTTGAACCCCTTTTTGTACAAATAATACACATAGGGTAACGCAATTCCCAAACTGCAGACTTTAGACAGTCTCAGATATCTTTCATCTGCGAAAAATAAACAAATCTTTCCCCCATTTTTTTTTCTTTTGTCCATGCATATACTAATCCTCTTGACAAGTTGACATAGGCCAGTACTAGTGACTAGTATCCACTGCCCTAGTCTCTGATACTAGATATCTACTCTACTCTATATACTATTATATTTATGATGACGCATTGGTGGTTAACATTCGTAAGCGCCATATTTGTTGACATGTGACCAAGTAAATGAACATGATTCGTACTAATTTATATTTTCTTTTCATATGCTTCCCTTTACGGAGGGTACGTTTATCTCATAAACATCAATCACTTTTTTTTTGTTCAATGCGGATGAAAGACCGTGTTCACGAGGCACGAACACACGGAGTTGTCTCAACTGGAATTTAATATTTGCGTTCTACATTTAAAATAAAATGGCCATGTGCGTTAGATAAGGCGCGGGACTAACCAAATCCTGCACCCCCACACACACACACGCATGCGCGAACGCACGCACACAAATGGCTTCTTTCCTATTTATATGACTGTTTTTGTGGTGGTAGCTGTTTATGTTGAAAAAATTATTAGGTTTGACATTATTTACATTTTGATTTAGCACTAGGCCTACTTAGACCAGGCATCATAAAAGATAAAGCCATGCTGGGGAAATAACAAGAATGTCAAAAAGGGGTTCTGACGGTTAACTTTTCAGATTACGCCTTATTGCTGGATGATCAAAGCTTGATTTTTAATTGATAACTGACACCTGTGTTAACATTTTATTTTGCAAAAGGAAATGCACATTTTTTAGCCTAACTTTAGTGTCTCTGTTGGGGGATTGACAAATGGATAGACAGATGGATGGGGGTGTGGATAGATAGATAGATAGATAGATAGATAGATAGATAGATAGATAGATAGATAGATAGTAAAGCGACACTGGAGCGACACTATTTTCAAAAGCTACTACTTGTTACGAATGAAATACTTGTTTAATAAACGAAAACATGAAAACAAACTGGCCTAAATTTGATCCCATTTTACCAGACATTTTGAATGTTATGACTTAAATTGTTTTTCTGACCAAGCAAGAAGCCATGTAACAACAAAAAGGCTGGCGCATTTTTTTCGTAAATGAAAAGTTAAAATCCCCCTTCGGAGCCCCGTCCAATAATAGCACATAAACAGCTTGCTAGAAGTATTTCTTTGCAAGTGTTTCAATAAACAAGCGCTTTTGGTGAACGACAGCGTTTAAAAACACAATAATGGCAGTCTCGCCGGCTGTAGAATAGTAGATAAGCATGTCCGGGCTAAATATGACTTTTTGTAATAAGCCTACCTGTCAAGTAAAATCGTCCCCACCTCTGCGCGTGTTTTCAGTCCGAAACGGGTTTTCAGGTCAGTCCAGCGACCGAATTCTTCACCGATATTTATTCTACTTCTATTACATTTAGCGTCGTACTCTCATTTCTCTCTTTTTGTGGCAGAAGATGTGAGGCGGTTAGGTCTTCCAACTCTTGCCCTTTTGACAAGTTCAATTTCCGCCATTTTTGTTTTTGCTGCGCTTCACTCGATCGCATCGGCGCATGGGTCATAAGAGGTCACGTAAGAGTTCATATGAATAGCCACTACTGTCGGTAAATACCGTAAAACTTGCCCGAGAATTATTGGAGGGACGCAAATAATTTACAAAGTATAGAAATCGCTCTGAAAGCGGGTTTTGGGCCCACTCTTTGGCCGTTTCCTTCTTGTAATCGTTAGAAAACATGTTAAGCTAGAGTAGAGTAATAAAATATTGTGGTAAAAAATTAACAGCGAGATGCCGAAAATGTTCCTTAAAAAGTTAGTTTTGATATTAAAAACTTGATATTCAGTAACTTTCCAAACGCTAAAGAAGGTTTTTGACCCTAATTAGAAGAAAAACAGCGGCAGTTTGAATATGGAACTACGAATATCGAATTGGTAATTTGATATTCAAAATCGCGCATTTAAAGTTAGTTTTGATAATAAAAACTTGATATTAGGTAACTTTCCGAATGCCAAAGAAGGTTTTTGACCCTAATAAGACGAAAAAAAGCGGCAGTTCGAATGTCGAATATCGAACTACGAATATCAAATTGGTAATTTGATATTCAAAGCTAATCATTAAAAGTTAGTTTTGATAATAAAAACTTGATATTCGGTAGCTTTCCAAACGCTCAAGAAGGTTTTTGACCCTAATAAGACGAAAAACAGCGGCAGTTTGAATATCGAATATCGAACTACGAATATCAAATTGGTAATTTGATATTCAAAACTGTGCAATAAAAGTAAGTTTTGATAATAAGAACTTGTTACATTGTATTCGGTAATTTTCCAAACGCTAAAGAAGGTTTTTTACCCTTATAAGACGAAAAACAGCGGCAGTTCGAATATCGAATATGGAACTACGAATATCGAATTGCTAATTTGATCATTCAAAGTCGTGCATTAAAAGTTAGTTTTGATATTAAAAACTTGATATTCGGTAATTTTTCAAACGCTAAAGAAGGTTTTTGACCCTAATAAGACGAAAAACAGCGGTAGTTTGAATATCGAATATCGAACAACGAATATCGAATTGGTAATTTGATATTCAAAATCGTGCATTTAAAGTTAGTTTTGATATTAAAAACTTGATGTTTGGTAACTTTCCGAATGGCAAAGAAGGTTTTTGATCCTAATAAGGTGATCAACAGCGGCAGTTCGAACATCGAATATCGAACTAACTTCTCTATTTGAATATCGAATATCGAACTAACCTCTCCATTGGAATATCGAATATTGAATGTCAAATATCGAACTAACTTCTCCATTTGAATATCGAATATCGAATGTCGAATATCGAACTAACTTCTCCATTTGAATGTCGAATATCGAATGTCGAATATCGAACTCACTTCTCCATTTGTATATCGAATACCGAATATCGAATATTAAACTAACTTCTCATTGCTAGTATTTTCTTTGTTTAAAACTCTCATATAATTTGTATTCATCATGCTCATAAAAGTTAAAATGTCAACAATTGTCGATATTTAACATTTATGAGCGGGAAAAAATCATGCTCAGTTGAGCTCCGCATGACACAGTATTATAACCTCGTGGCCAGATGTGTGTGTGTGTGTGTGTGTGTGTGTGTGTGTGTGTGTGTGTGTTTTCTTCAATACCTTCAATTTGATGCGCAAAATGACCACTTTCTGAGAAGAGAAGGTTGATTTAGAGGCCAATAACTTAAGCCAAGGGAGACGGGGGTTTAAAACATCACGGCAAACTGTTTTTCTACTAAGTGGCCTATAATTAACATGCAACCCGGCCTGTTGCAATATATTTACGAAAAAACAGTAACCTTTATTGTACAATGATTCATATTTTTAGATCAAACTCGTATATGAGGGTCTGCACCTTAACTACCCAGCCCACACAGCACCGATGACCATTCAGGTAATTAAAAAAATAAAGCGTGAGAAAAAAAAACTGAATTTGTCTTACCGTTGTCTCCTACGATGCAATATACAATGTAAATAAAGACGGTAACTTTTATCGTTTGATAGTGATTGAACTTCCTCATTGATAAGTTTTGGAAAAACGCATATCTAGATGGGGGTTAATACATTTTACTGATAGGAGAAATTGAGCACATGAATTGTATGCTCATTTTAAAGAGTTACGATTTAATCCAATATTATTAGCTAATGGGATAGTAATATCGGCTTAAATCGTAACTCTTTTATCGAAGAGAAAAAAGAAAAAATATCTGCCGATGAAAGAAATCAGAACTAATCCCCTGTAGACCCTCACTCACACCAGTAGCTTCGACCTTGACTATTTTCTGAAAATGTTGTATCCTATTCACAGGTGGATGGGTTATGAATAACTAGAAGTTTGTCTATGTGTCACAGATGCCTCCGCCAGGGATCATTGTATGAACATACGTTTTTCATACAGAACAGGACGTATATATACGCAATGGGACGCACGTACGTGGCGTACAGACAGGGGTGATGCTTATGCCACCATTTGCATAAAACAACAATTTTGATTTTAATTATTAATGGGCGAGTAATAATCAACACGAGAAAACCAGTCTTGGAGGTTTGCGAACAAGGATGGCGCAAACCAGCCTGCGCTTCTGCCCAAACTGATCAGTGTCTTTGTTATTCGCTTTTTGTGTCGCCTGCGAAGCATGGTCGATACTCCGTCGTCGTCACACTTTTGGTTTCTCATTGAAACCTTTTGAAGGGATGCATCAATTACATTAAAACTTTGACTAAGGTAAAGCATCATTAAATACAGGTCAAGCTCAAAAATGGAGGTCATCCGCAAAATTTTGACAAAGTTATGGCCATTTGTTTTTTACTTAGATTTCGGCAAAATTGTGGTTTCCGATCAACAACTTTTGAAGGGATGCATCAAGTTCATTCAAATTTTACAGAAGGGTAAAACATTATAACAGGTCAGTTTCGAATTCGGAGGCAATTTGCAAACTTTTGACTGAGTTTTGATCCGTTTTTTACTTTGGTTTAGGCTAATGCAAAAGCTATATTGTTTTTTTGTTGCTTTATTTTTTTGCGGAAAAAAACTTCATTTCTCCAAAACTATTATATCTGACAACTCACTATAGACCATAATTAATCAGTGCCTAGAGATAAGGATGACAGTGATTTAAATTTTACCATTTCCCTGCAATAACTCAGTCAGTTGTCAATATATCTTACTGAAATTTTGCATACAGACAGAGCTACATTTACAGTAAATATGAAACATATAAAACGTGATTTTAGATCGCAGGCCTGGATCCGACCCCCTGTTGGGACTACGGGGTGTGGCTGTGGCCAGAATTAAACTTTTTAAAAATATGGTAATGTTGCAAACCTAATTAAAGGGAATGACGCATGCAGCAATATGGTAGCATATATTTTGCTGGCAGACGCCCCCGACCCTGGGGTAGGGGTCAAAAGATTAAAATTCAACTTATTCAGAATATGGTCATGTTGCATATCAAAGCAAATAGACTTCGAGCTAAAAAGGTCCTGCTCCCCCCCCCCCCCCCCCCTAGGGAATTTTGCAGACATATCCTATCTTGAAGAAAATTTCAAGCCGCATCTTTTAAGAGATGTTTGCACTCTGTGCTCCGGGGCGTTAGTCTCTGACAGCCTGTTACATATGCTACTGTAACAAACTAAGGAAAAAATCAAAATGAAAGTTTGAGCTACAGATAGAAGACTTTAAACCATCTAATTATTCAAATTTCTTATGTAGTTTGCAAACTGGATGCCTTAGCTACATAAAAGCAGCATTTTAAACAAAATTACAGCCTTCAATGGTGTTATATGCGTTACATAGATTAAATTTCCCTTTGAAAGTTGAAATCGTGACTAACATCATTCTTTTTACAGAACAATTTGTGCATTTTTACAAGTGTTTTTAATCTTAGTTTACTAAAACACTCATTTGACTAATAGAAAAAACAAAGTTTGCTTTTCTATCTCAAATACATTGTTTTATATGAGCTATTAAACAACCCTACCCCCAATTTTAAGTATCCAATTTTGGTATCTATTATTGAAGAAAAATATATGAAGATATTTGACGCTCGTGGATATCTTACATTTTTTGCACTGTCTTGCTAATGTAATAAAGAATCATACATTTGCAAGTTTGACATCAGGATCAGAGCACTTATTAAATTATGTAACGTGTGTTACATGGCATAATGAATGAGCTAGGAAATTTTCTTGGAAGTAAGAAATGATATTTAAAAAAAAAAACATTTTCCACATGTTATCCTATTAATCTCTAGCCTCTGGTGCCTTAGTCTTAGTAATTACAGTCATTGCTGATAACAAGCCCATGGAATTGTGTTACCTATGTTATATATAACCTTTTTAATCACATATTTCCTAATGCCTATAATATTAAAATATATAGACATATAGATAGTTAATAATAGTTCTCATTTAAATGACACAATTTAATAAATATTCCTATTAAATAAAATTATTCAAAAACAATCCTTATTCAAGTCACCCTCACAATGTATATCATTGTGTCTGCTTCTATGGCAAAATAATCACCCATTTCATCACAACCAGTAGAATCATGGCATTGTATCAGGACTGCAAACTGAGTACAATCCTGTTCCTCTCCACCCCTTTGGGAATTGTGCAGACATATCCTACCTTAAAGAACAATTCAAGCTGCATCAAATAAGAGATTTTTGCACTCTGTTAACTGGGGGGTTAAGCCTGTAATGGTATGATACGTATGTTAACATATCAATTTAAGAATAAATGAATTGAAAGTCTAAGAAAGAGAAAGAAGACATAAAACTATCTATTTATTTGAATTATTCATGTAGTTTGCATACTGAATACCTTTGATACATAAGAAAAGATTTTTTAACAAATATACAGCTTCCTATGGTGTTATATGTGTTACATTAATTAAGATTAATTTTTAAAATTGGTAATTGTGACAAACATCACTTATAAGCATTTCGTTTGATTCTCCTCTTTTGCCATCAAAAGACTTAATTTTCTTTGTATGTGTGGCCAGTGCCAGGATCAATCACCTGATTAAATATGGGTTTAATGCCATTTCACATATATGCATACAATGGAGTATGACTGGTATATATCTCTTCCTGTGAAGTGGCAAGAGCAATCTAACTGCAGCTGCATCTGCATCCGTGCTAGTCAAATGATAACTTTGCTCTGATTTTGCAAAATCTATGTCTCTACCGTGTACCTCTAAGAACACTTTAAGATTTCTGACATTGGTCAAACAGAAATTTGATAGGCTGCTTTTTTGCATCATTTGCCATGGAACCTATCCAGTCTTTTGGTGCTAAGTCCTCAGGTCTTAGATCAATAGTATTTTGCTGCGCCCAAAGAATTTTATAAGTTTTTTTAGTTACATTGTTGACTCTTGGTGGTTTTGGCAGACCGTCTGAAACAATTTTTGTTACATCTTGAAAGTTATCTGGTATAAGAGAAAGAATATGAAGTTGGACATTGCCATCAATTATGTTTGCAGTAGGTTGTTTTTTGATATCAGTACATTGAAGCATGTCTTAAAATAATGTAAAACCTATGATTTCTCAGTTTTTGCAGCCATATCATTAGCTGTTGCATTCAAAAGAGGGAAAGTGGACTATAGGTAGAATGGGATAACCAGTAGTTCTATATTATGCTCTATGGAAGATTTATACAGAGTAAACAAGTTGATAAGGTGTCTCATTTCATGATCCATTGAAAACACTGAAATTGAAAACACTTGCCTCTGACTGTGTGATCAAAAAGGATGTCACGACAATGCCCTTGCTCATTTATTATGACGAGTTATATATATTACATCCTTTAATAAGCGCTCTTATCTTAGAAACTTAGTGAATCATTTAATTGAAAGGGTCTATTTGCGCTCTGTTCATCCTGCATTTCATTGCTTTACCTTCTGTGATGCATCTAGTTCGTTTATCTGAAGGGAAAGAGTTACCTCGGTTTCAGCACTTCAGAAGTACTATGACTTTAAATAAGTTTTTGAATGCTTTGGGAAAGATAATAAGTGCAGAGACATTATTAGATGAAAATATGTGGGTTGCATGTATGGAAAGGCTACATTTATAAAAGTTAACCAGCTAAGATATGATTCTTTATCACAGAAATATCAAGGTACATCAGTCCAGGTACTCATTGCTCTTAATGGCATAGTTTTCCTCCTGGTAAAGCTTTAGTCTTTCTCCTACTTGCAGAGTATCACGTGAAACACATACTCAAAGAGCCAACTATTAGGAATTCATATCAGTTTTCAAATGTTCCAAGCCATAAATTGCAAAATAGGAAAGTTGATAATGGCTCATCAATTTTGAGTGGACTGGTGGTAAAATTGAATAACAGTAAATGATTGAAATATTTTGTGATGATTCTACTAGTTGCAAGGAGGCGTGTGATAATAATGATTACCACAGAAGCAGACAACGACAAATCGTTTAACATGAGTGTTAAATCGATGAGAAATAATTTGGACCAGTCCATTTATTGTATTTTCTTGTAAAAATGTTAAACTATCTTTCCTATTTGTGGCTCTATATTTAGCATTATATGCACAATATTAGGAAATGTGTCCAAAAGGTCATTGATAACAGTCCATGGGCTTGATAATCAGAAATGAATATAATTTCTAGTGTTTTGGCACCAAAGACTTATAAGTACACATTAAGTGTCCTGATCTTAAACTTACTGACATCTTGCAGATATATGAGCAAGACAGACTAAGAAAATGAAAAATATCCACATGCTGTCATCGCTTTCATGTGTAATAACAAAATTCGCTTCTCTGTAAAACTGGGAGTAGGGCTGTGTATTAGCTCCTATTAGACAATATATTTAAGATAGAAAAGCAAACTTGGTTTTTCCTATTCATCAATTGAGTATATGTTTGTAAAATCTAATAAAACAGTTTAAAACCAAGTCATAAAAACTGTTTAACTAAATGACGATAGCCACAGTTATAGCTTTTAAATTATAATTAGGTTAATGTAACGCACATAACATCACAGTTAGCCAAATTAATGTTAAACAGCTTCCATATGTAGTAAAGACACCCAGTATAAAGACTATAAGAATGTCAATTTAATAGATAATTTTAATGTCTTCTTTTAGTAGCTCAAACATTCAAATTTCTTATTCTCAAATTGATATAGTAACATATGTAACAAGCTGTTACAGGCTAACGCCCCGACTTACAGAGTGCAAACATTTCTTATTAAATGCACCTTGAATGGTTACATAAGATGTAATCTGTCTGCAGAATTCCAAAGGGGATTAGGATGGAGCAGGCCCTTACTCAGCTTGATATCAAAATACTGTTTGATGATTTTACTTATCACGCTAAAATATGTAACGCTCTCTGATCTTTAAAACTTAATGACAACTAGCAGATCTATAAGTCTTTATCATAGGAGCCAGTTTAAAATCCCTAAACAATGTAAGATATCCAACAGCTGCAAGTTTTTTCACAATTTTAGATCAAACTTTCAAACTACATTTCCTTTTTTGAGATAGTAACGCATGTAACACGCTGTTTCAGACTAACGCCCCAACATAGAGAGTGAAAACATCCCTTATTCGATGCAGCTTGAGTTGTACTATAAGAAGGAATATGTCTGCGAAATTCCCTCGAGGAGATTAAAACATTTTAGGCATATCTTACATAAAGGCAATGAGCTTGTCCATTTATTACATCAGGTAACATATGTTACAGCCCCTGATATTAAAAATTTTGCAACAAACTTGCAGATTAATGAGTTTTTTCATATAAGCAAATAAATCCCAAACAATGAAACACGTTCATCACCTGCAAATATTTTTTAACTATTTTTACTTTAGTTTTAATACCTAACATTTCACCTTAAAACTGGGTAGGGGTAGGGTTGTTTTATTGCTTATTTCAGAAAAAATATTCAAGCTAGGGAAACAAACTTTAATTTTTCTGTTAGCCAATTGCATAAGCTAGTCAGACATGGTTAAAACATTTTGCAAAACACAGAGAGAGATTGTGAATGTAAATGATGTTAGCCACACTTGCAAACTTTAATGGGTTATCTGATTTATGTAACGCATATGACATCTTAGGAAGCCGCAATTTTGTTCAAATGGCTGTCATATGTAGTTAAGATATCCAGTATGCAGACTATATGAATGATTTTTAAAAATAGATATTTTAATGTCTTTAATTTGTAGCCCAAACTTTCAGTTTACTTTTTCTTAGTTTGATTAAGTAACGTATGTTACAGGCTCTTACAGACTAACGCCCCGAAGCACAGAGTGCAAACATCTCTTAAAAGACTTGGCTTTCAATTATCTACAAAATAGGATATGTCTGCAAAATTCCCTAGGGGGTGGGAGCAAACCCATTCTCAGCCATCCGTCTAAAAGGGAATGACGCTGCAGCAACATGGTAGCAAATATTTTGTCCACAGACCCCCTCAATATATGTTGCAGATGGTGGCTCTTACTACAATAAACAGAAGACATAAAGCTGAGAGATCACGAAATCTGAGGGGGTGGGTAAAAAGGTTAAAATTCAACGTTTTCCGAACATGGTCATGTTGCTTATTAAATTAAAGGGAATGACGCTGCAGCAACATGGTAGCAAATATTTTGTCCACAGATCCCCTCAATTTATGTTGCAGATGGTGGCTCTAACTACAATAAACAGAAGACATAATACTGAGAGATCACAAAATCTGAGGGGGTGAGGTCAAAAGGTTAAAATTCAACATTTTCCGAACATGGTCATGTTGTTAATCAAATTAAAGGGAACGACGCTGCAGCAACATAGTAGCAAATATTTTGTCCACAGACCCCCTCAATATATGTTGCAGATGGTGGCTCTAACTACAATAAACAGAAGACATAAAACTGAGAGATAACAAAATCTGAGGGGGTGGAGTCAAAAGGACCAATAGATTAAGTTTCATATGTTTTCATTTAGTTGAAGTGGGTGAGGTAATTCCACCCCAAGCAGGGCTACGCTATGACAATGACTATATTTTTATAACCATATGTAGCTGGGAATCAGCTATTTCATTGTTATTCATGGGATAACAAATATAAAAAAGAACACTTCTGATATTTTAAAATATTTATAAATGAAAAAAGTATATACTTACTTGAAAGTCATACAAAATTTTAGTAGTTTTCTACTCTAACTTTACGAAAAATCACAACATATTCTCATGCTTCAAGCGATTCAATTGATGCTTAGAGGTTAAATAGCATATAAGACGGTAATTATAAAATTATGAGGAATTGTTTCCATGGTGATTCTTATAAGAGTTATCTACCCGCAAAACCAGGGATTTTTATTTTTCCCCAGCAGGTGACCACAATGCAACAATAAACAGACGCGCACGAAAGCATAACAAACACACTACAGAAATTAGACTTCAGTCGATGGTACACCATCGCAAATACTCGCTTATGAGCTAACCAAAGCATTTGTAAAGTTTGAAGTTGCTACGCCCAACCGTTTAGGAGGAGATGCATTTACAAGAAAATTCATTATTTCACTTTTGACCTTGACCTTAGGTGACACATGGACAAACACGAAACGTTGCCCAGTATCCTCTACATTATAAAACCTATTCACCTGCAAAGTTTGAAGCTGCTATGTACAACGCTTTAGGAGGAAATGGACTTACAAGAAATATTTGATCTGACCTTGACCCAAGGTCAAGGTCACATGAATCATTGCCCTCTACATCATGTGACCTATGTACTTGCAAAGTTTGAATATGCTACAGCCAATGGTTAAGGAGATTAATTACCAAGAAAATACATTACTTGACCTTGACCCCAATGTCAAGGGGGTCAAGGTCACACAAAATGTTACCCAGTACCCTCCACTTCAAGTGACCTATGCACCAGAAAAGTTTGATGTTGCTACATCCCACGGTTAAGGAGAAGAATCATTTACAAGAAAATACATTATTTGACCTTGACCTTGGTGTCAAGGTTACACAAAATGTTGCCCAGTACCCTCGACACCATGTGACCTATGCACCAGCAAAGTTTGTTAATGCTACATCCCATGGTTAAGGAGAAGATGTATTTACAAGAAAATACATTATTTGACCTTGACCTTGAGGTCAAGGTCACACGAAATGTTGCCCAGTACCCTCTATATCATGTGATCTTTCCACCTACAGAGTTCGAAGTTTCTACGTCAAAGGCTTTAGGAGAAGAAGTATTTGCAAGAAAATTCAATATTTGACCTTTGGCCTTGAACTTGGGGACAAGGTCACACGAAATGTTGCCCAGTACCCTCTTCATCATGTGACCTAACCAGCTACAAAGTTTAAAGTTGTTACGTCTAACCGTTTAGGAGGAGATACATTTACAAGAAATTACATTATTTGACCTTTGACCTTGACCCCAAGGTCAAGGTCACACAAAATGTTGCCCTGTACCCTCTACATTATGTGACCTATTCAGCAACAATGTTTGAAGTTGCTACGTCAAAAGATTTAGGAGGAGATGCATTTACAAGAAAAATAAATATTTGGCCTTTGACCTTGACCTTGTGGTCAAGGTCACACAAAATGTAGCCCAGTGCCCTTTACATCATGTGACCTATATACATGTAGCTACAAAGATTGAAGTTGCTACGTCTAACCGTTTAAGAGGAGATCCATTTACAAGAAAATACATTATTTGACCTTTGACCTTGTGGTCAAGGTCACACGAAATGTTGCCCAGTACCCTCTACATCATGTGACCTATTCAATTACAAAGTTTGAAGTTGCTACCTCTAACGATTTAGGAGGAGATACATTTACAAGAACGGACGGACGGACTGACAAACGGACGGACGGACGGACGACGGACCTACTTTGACACAAAATTAAAATACCCTTTTTTCTAAAGAAAAAAGCGGGTATAATAACATGAATGATCCACAAAAAGAAGTACTGCCTTGGAACGATCTGTACAAATATTTTACTGGAGGCCTTAAACCGGTTTCATGGCGCCAACCTCACTCTTAGTTTAGATGTGGATCAAGACACATAAATGTTTGGTTTGTATGAAAGACCCCTAACTTCTCAATGCATTATCTCCTATAACATATTTATCAAGATATAAAAAGGAGATGAAGCAAAGATTAAAGGACTCAACAGTAAATAAAACTGAATACCGGAGCAAAAGAAATCCAACAGGTAAACCCCCGTGGGCCTGACAACAGCCAAAGCATCAGGCCCCTACCATCTCATCAATAGATAAGTCTTTTAGTCGGAACCGTCATAGAGTCTGAAGTCCGACCCATCGGAGTGCAATTAAAGAGGAAAGCAAAGTTGACCACCAATTATGCAGTCTGTTGCATAGCCAATCTTTTTATAATGGGAAATTATTTTAATGAAAAGCGCTGAAAAATTATTTGAGCCAACAATCTTCTTCAATTTATACACCAAGTCACCATAGAATTCAGGTTCCGAAAGTCTTTGGCGCAAGAGAGATTTAAGTCCAACTTGGAATTTAGATATCAAATCATAGTATCGTCTATAAAATTTAGAAAAGGTTTTGCGAAGTTTATGATACCATTAACCTTGTTTAAGAAGTTTCTGAGTTAACAATTTATTGCGAGTATTGAAATCACAAATCAGCAACATAGGTAGATGCTCTAGCACAACGATGAATCTGAACAATGGATAATGGGATACAGTTCCTGACAAAAGAACAAACAGGCAGATAGGCAAATGACGGATGACCCTGGTAGCCATGTTTATTGACAGGTCAAGCGATGGATATTTACTTTGCAAGAGACCTGAAGTATTCATAATTCTATGAACATTTCAAAAAGCGAATTCATTTCCTAAATGGGTCGATTAAGTGATTACGTAATGGCATAGGTCTGGGATCAAATGTGTTGCATGAACCAGAGGCTGTGTACAAGACACTATTGCACTCAGTTTTCCCTTTTCTATTATAAATGTGTCCCATCCTTATCATTTTGATCGTGCTTCCAATATTGCACTAACTTTCTCCCGACCTAGTCTTTTATTGTAAATGTGTCCCATCCTTACCATTTTGATCGTGCTTCCAATATTGCACTCACTTTCTCCCGACCTAATTTTCTACCTCAATTAACTCATTTACTGGCTCTTCTAGCCTGTATAAACCTGCTTGTTAGAAATCTGCTTTTTAATCGATATGTACACATATTTACACTAGAACCATGGCCTAAGGTCATGAAACGTTTTTCATGCTCAACTCAAATGAGAAGGAAATTTATCCGGCACAAAAATGTTAAAATGCCAATAATCTTTGGCATTTTAACATTTATTTGCATGACGGATACATCTGAGAGTTTGAAAACAAGACATGTCTTTATTTTCAGTAGTTTACTTTCCACGAGCAGTTAAAAATGCGTGCTCAGTAGAAGTGAGCATGAAATAAGTTTTATAACCTCGATGCCTGGTGTCGCAATGTGTTGATAATAGATATGAATAGGAAATATAAGGATGCCAAAAGAGAGAAAGAACTGAGATGAGTTTGTAACATACCAATGCGCCCACACTACTCTCCATTAACGGAATACATGCAATTCACAGTAAGCCTATTTTGTACTATCATTTGAAAGTAGGTCAACTTCTGGTAACGTAGTTTGATACATTGAACCAAAAAAAACACTCCTCTCTCATGCGCGGATCCAGAGGGAGGAGACAGGTGGTCTGGACATCCCCCCCATCCCCCCACTGAAAAATCACACAAATATAGGGTTTCTTATCAATACTAGTCTGGATCTCCTGAGAAATCGCAAAGCTGCCAAGCCATAATTCAATATTGGTCCATCATCGGCGTGCCAGCAAAACGCCAATGATGGCCCGCTTATAGTGGTATAGTTTTTTGGATCCTTTCTCCCCTTATTAAACTCGTCGCGAAAATGATAAGCAAAAGTTGCACCGCTCTGACAAACTTTCCGCGTATGTCTCTCAAGGTATTTCTATCAGACTTTCCTACTTAAATTCTAACTACCACCTAGCATTGCTAAACTTGGGAATCGAAAATGGAAACGCCTAGTTGCCAAGGATGGGAAATCCAATTGGACTTAATTGTGTTGCATGGTCATAGCGATTTGATGGGTTTGCACTCTCTCTCTCTAACATGTATGAATGGATTTAATTTAACCGATTTCACCTTTTTTCCCCAAAAAATCACATCTTTTCTGGTGTTTAAAGGAATTGATCTATTGATCCGTCTCACGTCATATCTGAGCGTGATAGATACATGTAGTACCACGGATATACGAAAACCTAGTACATTGTAATAGTATACTCGGTATTTTGGGTCCGAGGACACGGTGGAATCAGCATCGGTATTAACTGTTTCGTTCTTGACACAATGATCGTTGAACCCACCCCACCCCCTTTTCGACTGCTGAAATGTGCAATAAACTATTTGATTTTAGTTCCAATGTGCTATGTTTAAATAAAAAAAATATTCGCACAGTACAATTTCAATATTTTATGGTTTCAACTCATAGTCAGGGCCCTTAGGGACAAAAAATAGGTTCCGTGCGAATTGTGTGCCGATTTATGGTGACCCATATCAAAACCTTCAATGGAGTCATACCTTTAATTTAAAGGTGGTCACCCATCTCAAATCCGCGCCTGAGGCTAGTTATGACGTCATAAATATGGCGACCATAATAAGAAACTGCCCGTTAATAAAAGCTATAGTTTGTGTTGGTATGGTCATATTTATCCAACACGAACGCTTTTTTAACATAATATCAATTATTTTAGTCATATGATGGTTACATGAATGCTTTACCTGACTATGACAATGAATTATTTATCGATAACTATATTTTGCATGCAAAATACCGTAGATTTCCTATAAATACCCAGCTTATCTGGCCACCTTTAGACTGATGGGTGAGAATGTTATTGCTCCCCCAAGGGAATTTTACAAGCTTATCCTATCTAAAAGAGGATTCCAAGCTGCGTCTTTTAATAGATGTTTGCACTATGTTCGCCAGGGCGTTAGTCTCTGACCGCCTGTTATATATGTTACCATATTAAATTTAGAAAAAAAAAGAAAATGAAAAGTTTGAGCTAGAAAGAAGAAAGAAGGCTAATTATTTAAATTACTCATATGGTCTGCACATTGACTACTTTAGCTACATATAATTTCTTTTGGAGCAGAATTACAGCTTCCTGTGGTGTTATGTACGTTACTTTAATTAGATTACCCTTTAAACATGAAAATTGTGACCAATATCATTTACTTTCTAGCTGTTATGTGCATTTTCCAAAATGTTTTGATTATTTTGTACTAACAAACTCATTTTGGTTAGAGAAAATCCAAAGTTTGTTTTTATACTTTAAATATAGTGTCTTATACGGGCAATTAAACAACCCAAAGGCTATGCCCAATTTTAAAGAGCCGAATTTGGTAGGCATCATTTAAGTAAAAAATATACGGAAACATTTGCTGCTGTTGGATATCTTGCATATTTGGGATTGCCTTGCTCATATTATTTAGAATTTTAGAATTTGCAGGTTTAACAACAAGATTGAAGCACTTGTTAAAGGTTGTAACATATGTTACATGACATAATAAATGAGCAAGGACATTGACTTGATGTAAGAGATGATATTTCAGGATAAAATGAATATATTTCGCATGTTTTCCTAGCTAAAGTCTCCAGCCTCTGGTGCCTAAATCTTAGGTATTGATGATTTTTAAGCCCCTGTACCTTTGTTACAGATGTTATGAATATTTGTTTTCAATATTTCCTAATATGAATAATTCTAAAATAAAGATACATCCTAGAGGAACATAGAAAATAATCGTTTCACATTTAAATAGTACACTTTAGTAAATGTCCCTTTCTAATGTAAATATTCTAAACCAAACCTTATCCTAGTCATATACAATCTCGATTATTCTTTCTGCTTCTCTGGTAAAAAAAATTGTCCTCCTCATCTCATAAAAAAACAGAATAATCATCAAACAAATTTTTGACTGCAAGCTAAGAAATGACCTGCTCCATCCTAAACTCTTTTAGATATACTCTATCGTATGTACCAATTCAAGGCGCATCGAATAGGAGATGTTTGCACAATGTAAGCATGGGTGTTAGCCTGTAACAGCTTGTTACATATGTTACTTTATCAAATTGAGAATAAGAAAGTTTGAGCTACAGAAAAAAGACATTAAAACTAGCTAATCGATGAACATTCTAATAGTCTGCAAATTACTGGATGACTTTACTACATATGACAGCTGTTTACGGCGACATGTTGTAGTATGTGCGTTACATGAACTTAATTATAATTTAAAAGTGGTAATTTTGACTATCGTCATTTAGTTTAACGACTGCTCCGAGTCGGTTTCAAACCGTTTTACATTATTACAATAATTTTACTCTTTATTCAATATTTCGGCCAAAGGCCATTATCAAGAAAAACATGCACTTCAATGTCAACTACAAGATGGTGGAACGGAGACTATGTAGTTGACGTTGAAGTGCATGCTTTTCTTGATAAAGGCCTTTGGCCGAAATATTGAATTAAGAGTAAAATTATCATATGTGTTAAACATTGTTCCCTGTGGAACATAAATGAATATCGTTTTAGATTAGTTTTAACAAACCTATATTCAATTGACGAATACCAAAAACCAAAGTTAGCTTTTCTATCTTAAATAGTTTGTCTTATATGAGCTAATGCACAACCCTACCCCCAGTTTTGCAGAGGAACAAATTTTGTTTTCGCCGCTTAAATAAAACACATATAAAACAATTGCAGAGTGTTGATATTTTACACTTTCTTAAACAGTCTTGCTCATATATCATCAAGTTTCTAAGATCAGAACACTTATTAAAGATGTCAATGTCACAACCAGGGCTCTGATCGAATTCCACGCACTTTCAGGTGCTGATATTAACTAGTTCAATGTCAGGAAAGAGCAAGAAATCATATTGGCAGGCATTTAGCTATGCTGTAGACTCTATCCACGAAGCATTCTTTCACCTCGGCTCAATGCCCTTGGAAAGCACTGTGGCGGATGCACTAGAGTAATATGTTTGTAAATTGTCCTGACTTCTTAGCTCTCGTCTGTGATGTCTAACTGTGAGTTTGTTACTTTCCCATTGTGTCCTGGGGAAGGTGTGATACTTGACTGTATCGATCCCTGATCTTTGTCGTCTTTCTTCCTTTGTATTAGCCAGTCACCGATATTGTTCGACTCACTGCGTTGACGTTGTGGATATTTGGAGAAACAAAAGCTGAATTGCAAAAACTACCACTTCCAAGAGCTGTGTTTCTCGAAGGTGTCAAACGTGTGCAGTACCAGGGCATCATTTGGAAAACCTCATCTGTCATTAATCCTGACAAATCAATGCCTGACCATTATGGTTAGAAGCGGGACTGTGATAAATATTGTCCCGTTATGATGACATTGCCCATGTGCGGATTCAGAGTGGGATAGGGGGTCCGGACACCCCCACCCTGGAAAATAACTAGTACGTATATGGGTTTCTAAAGAAATTAGCATTTGGACCCCCCTGGAAAAAGTTTGACACCCCCCCACTGGAAAATAATGGACCCCCTCTGGATCCTTGGTAAAGTATAAGTATAGTTTTCTCAGCAATAGAAACATTGGACCTCCTCTGTAATCTGTAAAATAAGCTGAGGACTAAATAAAACTGACAAAAATTCCTGGATCCGCCCATGTTGCCTCCTGCCCCCGAAACCCCTCTGCAGCTGAGAAAATGTGGGTGCAGCATGTCTGTATGCGAAATATTTCGGTGTAAATACAAAGTAAACCATATATATTGTACTGATTTGTGTTGCCGTGGAGCAGAAGAGGACTCATGTAAAATATTGCCAGTGGTCAATATGCTTATGACTTTTGAACAACTATTTTCAGGTGGATTTAGATATTTCTTAAGCCGTATCAACAAGAATGCCTTATTGTCCGATCTTGACCTTTGAAGACGAGTCTACTTATAAGCATGCGAAAGATAAATCAGATTGTAACAGTTTTCTTTTGGCCGTGCTATCGAAGTACAATGGGTAACTTGCAAAGGGTTTATCCTTATTTCCATATCATGAACATGCTGCTAAGTAGACTCTTCTTCTAACGTTTGATCCTTCAGGGGTCAAAATCGGACTATAATGAGTTTGGTTGATAGTGTATACAAATGATTATTACTACTATCTTTTCTTTGAGTGTAGGATAAGCAGCTACAGATAAGCCAAAAGCTTTGAAGCGTGACTCTATTTACAATATTGATATTTTGTACTAGAAAAAAGGGTTTCGGGCATTTCTTTTCATTTACTATAAAAGCTTTGACATACACATATGTTCTAGCCTTGGTACATCTATATATATAAGCATAAGCATAAGAAATTATATTTACACCGTTCATTATCAAAATCACTGTGTGTTTTTCATTCACTCCACTGTCTTTTTTCGTAAATCTTGACGGCCATACGTCCCACCCTCGAACTGACTTCACACTATTTGAATATATTTTGTATGTTACGATTAAAAAGAGTTTTTATTCAGTTATGATAAGGCGGCCAGTTAATTAAAGGAATATTTCCATGCGTTGGAAATGGACAAAACGCATATATATGTGGTATTTACATATTAGGCGTCATTTCAATGACGTCATCCTTTTGTTCTGATGCGAAAACACTATGGGTGACATGTTATTTTTAATTATTTACCTCCTAAGATTAAATTTGGTGCATTTCGACTGAAAGTGGCAAACAAAATGCAAGAAAGTCCTGATCACCATAGACTACAATGGTCATACCGTTTAAATTGCACTGATACAATATACGTTATTTTGATGACGTCATAATGACGTCCAGACGTGAAACCCAGATGGGTGACCAAGTGATTTTCATTAGTTATCCCCTAAAGTTTGATTTGGCATAGGTCACCATAAATCGGCATCAAATTCGCACGGGAGTCCCGATCGCCCCTGACTATCAATCCAAGCCATCAAAGGATGGAGGTAAAATGATAAAATTTTGAAATGATTCATGGGGTCAGGGGTAGTTTCGGTTGATCTATTTGCTTACGAATAATTTCACTCTTCATTGCCTTCGATGCTAACTTTCAGAAAAAGAGCTTGTTTTTACCTCTGGTCCCGCCAAAAGGGACAGGTCCCTATGTTATTTTTTCGTGCATAACTCATCTGAGCATGAAATTTCAAATTCTCATAACAAATAATTTACCGAAAAATTTAAGTCTTTTCTTGCTTTCAAACTCTGGTTTATTGTATTTATCCTGCTCATAAATATTACAATTTCAACAATTATCAGTATGTAAACATTTTTAAGCCCGTCGAATAAATTTCATGCTCAGTTCAGTTCAGCATGAAACAGTCTTATAACCTCGTGGCGAGATGTGTGTGTGTGTGTGTGTGTGTGTGTGTGTGTGTGTGTGTGTGTGTGTGTGTCATTCTCTTCAATTTGATACGCAACATGATCACTTTCGAAGAAAAATGTTGATTAAGAGGCCACTTACTCCACCCAAATGTAACAGGGGTTGTTCTGGTGTTCAGTTTTATTTACTGTTGAGTCCTTATCTGCTTTATCTCCTTGTTATATCTTGATTTATATGTTTTAGGAGATGGTGCATTGATGATTTTGGGGTCTTTCATGCAAACCAAATATCTATGTGTCTCGATCCACATCTGAATTAAGGGTGAGGTTGAACCCGTTAAACCGGTTAAGCCCTCTAGTAAAATATTTTACTGACCGTTCCAAGGCGGTACTTCTTTTGTGGATCTTTTATGTTTTTTTGTTCTGTCTTGTGTTTGCTTTGTCTTTGTGCACGTCCGTTTATATGTGCTTTGTGGTCACCTGCTGGGAAAGGGCTGACCTCTTGGCTCTCGTTTGTGGTGTCTAACTGTGAGTTTGTCACTTTCCCATTGGTATCCTGGGTCAGGTGTGGTACTTGATTGTATCGATTCCTGATCTTTGCACCTTTACTTACTTTAAAACATAACATCACGGTATACTGGTTTCTAGTATGTGGCCTATAATTTATATGCAACAGTGTCTATACGAAAAACCAGTAACCTATATTATACAAGTACAATAATTCATATTTTAGAACAAAGTCGTATATGATAGTCGACACCTCTTGTACGCAACAGTAACAGCCATAACCTACCCACCACCACTGACCATTCAGATGAGTAAAAAGAAATATTTTAAAAAATGTAATATATATTTCTTATTTGTGCTATATTGTACAATAATTCATATTTTTTAGAAAAGAAAGTCGTATATGAGGGTCTAAACCTCCTGGTCTCTACGTTAACACCATAACCCACCCACCACCACTGACCATTCAGATAAGTAAAAGTAAATGAGCGCTAAGTAAATGCTCGAAAAATGCTGAAAATGTCTTACCTGTGTCTCCTACGTTCCAAGATAAACAAAAACGGTAAAAGCACATTTAAATATCGCTGAACAAACTCTGCAATTGAAAGTTATGCATGTTAGCTGTATGCACTTATTTTACTTCCACAACCATTAATCTATAACATACTCTGACATCGTAAAGCATTAATCAAATGCGTGATTGAAAACACTCTGAAAATTCATTGTTAGTCCAGCAATTTGATAATCAACAGAGTCGGTCAAATTTGAATTTCTTGATCGTCATCACACGGATATCAACATTAATTAAGACTAATCAGCATCAAAACAACTGATACTGGAAATTCACTGGTGTTTTTTTCAGTAAGGGGGTGGGGTATAAAACACAGACTTAGTGAACTCGTGATGGCCTAGATGAACCTAAAGTGAAAACAGCTCAGTTCACTATCATCAGCAAGTTGTTCACCAAAACATGACACATTTCACGTTAAATGGCAACCAGGAACATCAAACGATAAAAACATCTACAAATCCCAAATGTGTTTATTAAACGACCGTTAATTAACGAAATTAGCTGAAATTACCTCCCTTTGAATTAAACAAATAATAATTTTAGAACCTTCGATTCTTCTTAACCTACATGTAGCATCATTTTGACATCGTGTTGATTTAATTTGGTGTTCTTGTGTATGACAACGATTACACAAAAGATAAAATAAAAACTATGGCTGATGTCGGCCATCACATGTTCACTAAATCTGTGTTTTATACCCCACCCCTTGCTGAAAAAAAACCCACAGGTGAATTTCCAATATTGATTGTTTGATGATGATAAGACTTAATTAATGTTAAAATGCTTGTGATGACGAAAAGGAAATTCAAATTTGACTGACTCTGTTGATTATCAAAATGCTGGACCAACAATAAATTTTCTGAGTGTCTTCACGCACGCTCTTGATCGATGTTTTGTGACGTCAGAGTATGTTACAGATCGTATAAGCAATGCATACAGCTAACATGCATAACATCTAACTACAGAGTTTGCTCAGTGATGTTTAAAGCTGCATACTCTGTAGCTATGAACATTTTTCGAAAAAAATTATTTTCTTTTTAAAGCATTTGTAAAAGTAGAATTAAGCTATGTTTTCACAATAAAAATGTTCAGTACAGCTGAAAACTGCATGGAAAAGTGAATTACCTTATCAAATAGGTGTATTTTTCTCTTGTTGGTAATTATTTGCGTCCCTCCAATAATTCTAGACCGTTGAATTTTAACATAAATGCAGTTGTTTAGATAGTGATAACTTTTTAAGATTTACGAAAATGGTAAAATGTTTACCTGAATTTGAGTATTTTTACTGTGTTCTTGAAAAATAAAAACATTATTTTTAAAATAGAAAATCAAAAGTTACAGACTATGCAGCTTTAAATGTGCTTGAACGGTTCAGAATTATTATGAACACATAAGCTATTGATGTTATGACTTGATCTTAAGGATACTTGTGTTCTCTGAGATATCAGCGGCTCTATTGGTTATCAAATGAATTTCGTTTTCTCCATTATAACAGTTTATAATGTAAACATTTGAATGAAATGCGTTCATACATTTAGAAATGGCAGACATAAACGTAGAGCGGACATAACTTTATTGTTTGAGTATATATTCAGTGTAAGTTTCATAAAATGCTATCAATTGGTTGCCTAGTTATGGCTGAGGACAGAAAGATTCGTGGACGGATAGAAAGACGGACCGAAGGACGGAAAACGCCAATTCAATATAGCTCACCTTTGGCGGGGGATAATAAATGGACACTCAAAAGGCCACCTACCAGTTGTTCCGTGCCCCTTGTGATCCCACCAATCATCCTTTATTGAATCAGCGTTACCCAGCATTGTATGCCTGGTGGGAAGGGATATGAATGGTGTTCATATATAGACTCATGCAATTTGCTACTTTCGGTTTTAGATCCGCGACAATATCCATATATTTGCCTACACTACCGCCCGCGTATTTGTCCTGCGAATTCGCGTTTCATGTGCGTTTCCAACGCATTGTACGTGCGTTGAGTTTAAATTGCGTATGAAATGCGAATCAACGCATTTCGAGACTCATGAATATTCATTAGCAGCCCTCTAACGCGTTTCAACGATAAAATATGCGTTTCTTCCTTTAGCCAATCAAATCGTTTTGTTACAACGCAGTAATGCGTAAACCAATCAAAATTAAGTTGACCTTGCTCAATGTTCACATTGTTATTCACGGTTTAACTTTGCTTTTTAATATTTCTGATAAGACTTGTCTTTCAAATCTCAATTCCCGTTTCCTTTGAGGTTTTAAAGCCCAGTTTGAATCAAATATCTCACTCCATTCATTGATCAATATTCTGAGCCGACTATCACGACTTTTCATCGGAGAAAAGAATGGAGTTACTCAAGGCCGAAAAATGAATATATAACAGTAAAATCACATCGATATTCATCAGATATAGATCTATAATTAGTCTCTTTTAGTGCCCAATGTAAAATTTTTCTAAAAACAACGACATGAAGCAAATGAATTGAAAATATGTCGCACTGCATTCAATTTTGTTTCTTGGGATTCGCATCAAACAATTTCGAACTTTCAGATTGGGTCAACTGAGATTAGATGCAAACTCTCCTTGTTAAGTAAAATAATCGAGCCAGACTCACTTGTTGACATTCTAACTGAATAGATCTCTTTCAAAAGAAAAAAGAAGACACTCCTAAGCAAAAGCAATTGCATGTTCCGAGGCTTCACCTGATCAGTCCTAAAATAAAAGTAGAGCAGTATATCCAGTTCTGCCCATCTAACCTGCTCAGGAGGTAGAAACTGATACCAATTAAACACCCTGCGCCCCTGCTCGACAGTGCCAAGGAGGTAGGTTCTGAACCCATTTAAACAGCCTGCACAACTGCCCCACAGTGCTGGGGAGGTAGGTTCCGACACAGCTTAAACAGTCTGCACCCCTGCAAAACAGTGCCCGACAGTTAGGTTCCAACACTGCTTAAACAGCCTGCACCTCTGCATCACAGTGCCGGCAGATAGGTTCCAACACCTCTTGAACAGCTGCACCCCTACAGCACAGTGCCAACAAATAGGTTGCGACACTGCTTAAACAGCTACACCCCTGCAGCACAGTGCCCAGCAGGTAGGTTTCGACACTGCTTAAACATCTGCACCCCTGCAACACAGTGCCAGCAGGTAGGTTTGGACACTGCTTAAACAGCTGCATCCCTGCAGCACAGTGCCGGCAGATAGGTTGCAACACTGCTTAAGCAGCTGCACCCCTGCAACACAGTGCCGGCAGATAGGTTTTGACACTGCTTAAACAGCTGCACCTCTGCAACACAGTGCCGACAGATAGGTTTCGACACCACTTAAACAGCTGCACCCCTGCAACACAGTGCCGGCAGATAGGTTTCAACACGGCTTAAACAGCTGCACCCCTGCAACACAGTGCCAGCAGATAGGTTGCGACACTGCTTAAACAGCTGCACCTCTGCAACACAGTGCTGGCAGATAGGTTTCGACACCGCTTAAACAGACTTCTTTCTCTCTCTCTTTCTCTCTCTCTCTCTGTGAACACAGTGCCTTTTGTGACTTGGACCCGTAGCCTCATCAACTGAAGACCCAAATTTAATCAAGCCAGTAAGAAGAGATTTATCAATAAAGACTTCAAGCTAATTATTTGATCAAAATGCAGCAGGTTCAGGTTCTGAAAGCTGATCCCAAGGCCTGATAACACAGAATTACAGACCTGTTTGATATGGTTGGACTAAACACGAGGAACTGGTCCACATATTTGAATTGTAACCGATGTTAAACAAATGTCATGGGATGTGAAGTCAGCTGACATGAAATATCTCGCAAAGATGGCCATAAATGAGTGAGTGTCATTGACACAAAAAAGAAAAAAGAAACGATAAACAAAGCATTATGTGGGATAATGTTTTCGCTGTATTCTTGGTTTCAATAATAAAATTATCATTTATTTACACGTAACAGGTCTGGCAACGCAATTGAATCTTTTTGATTGGCTGTTCAACAATGCGTTTCAACGTGAATTTTACGTTGAACTGCGTTGCTATACTTGAGTTATTGATTGGTTAACAGGTAAATGCGTTGCACTGCAGTTCAACGCGTTTCGAAAGTGGGCTTTGATTGGATTTTCGAAATTCGCGTTGGAAAACTAATGCGTATTACGTGCGTTTTCAATGCGTTTTCAACGCGAATTCGACAAGGACAAATAGATGGGCGGTAATGTAGCTCTGATGCCAAACTACACTTATGTATCCAAAAAAAAAATCTTATTTCAGTTTGGCGATCAGGAATCGATACAATCAAGTTCCACGCCTGGCCAAGGTTACCACATGGGAAAGTGACAAAAACACAATTAAACATCACAAACGAGAGCCAAGAGGTCAGCCCTTTCCCAGCAGGTGACAACAAGGCAGCAGAGAACAAACGAGAGCCAAGAGGTCAGCCCATTCCCAGCAGGTGACCACAAGGCAGCAATGAACAGACGTGAAAGCATAAGTTACCTTGGAACCTCGAGCAATCCACCTTTAAATATGTTTTTTTTTCATATCAGATCAACACTATTTTAACAGTTATGAAATACACGACCTACCTGTAAGATAACAATCAGATAAGATATGTTTGTGTAATCACATATTATTCAACTATTAGGTCAGTGTCTAGCCTAGCTACAAACTGATTCCTACTTCCGTAAGCTTTACACGAGACAGAGACATTGTATACCACGTGGCGACACAGTGACAAAAAAAGTTGAACAATACACCACACCAAAATTACACAAACGATTAAGGATATGTCATACGTTAAAAAATAAGATCACAATTGAAACATGTCCTCTTTGTTTTATCTGTAATTACGCATGTGCGAATCCAGACCAAACCCTCCATCTTGAAATCACAAGCTAAGGAATACTGTGTCTGACCCCCCTCGAGAAGCAATTGGACACTCTCTTTTAAAGACAGTAGATGACTAAAAAGTTGTCAGAACTGTTTTGAAACTGGACCGCGACCCCGCCCCGACCACAATTAATGTGCCCGCGTATGCCGGGTTCCTCACAAAGACGGCAGGTAGGAAATACTGCCTTTGTCTACAGGTCGATTTTGACGCGGATAACGTTGATTACAGATCAGGGATTTTAGTAGCCGACATTGGTAAAAGATTAAAATTTTAGAATGCAATTCAATTTAACAAAGGATCATTGACGGTTTGGGCCTTATACGCCTATTTTTCTGATTCCCAGAACGCTGCTTTTGAGCTTCTAGTGTGGTGCATGTAGGATCAGTGAAATAGGTGCATCTAATGGCAAGTGCCAGCTAGCAAAATATTTTCAAAATTTCTACGCATTCGAGAGTGATGGCGGGTAGAAAGGGGAGGGGGTCTGAAATTTCATGAAAATAAAAAGTGCTTTAAAAAGTGATTTCTGCACGTTTTTTTTATTTCTTTGGTAGGCATGGTGATATCTACTAAACATACGATATGCAGAGTATTAACGAATCACGATAATTGATGAAATCGTTTTAAAAACAAAATATGTTTTGTAATAAAATGTTTTTGGGGAGATAATTTAGAAGTTACCTGTATATTTTTAACTACATGTACCGTAAATAATGCAAAACTGAAAGCTCAACAAAAGAAATAAATATTTTTGAAGGAATGAAAGTGTCCCATTTAGCATTGGAAAGTAAAACTGATTCTAACTAGATCCTTTGAATATTACTTTTGCTTTGTTTAAAGGGCATAGCATGTTGAATGTATTTAAAGTGTCCGAATATTTATGGTATTCATATGCATGTATAATAATATGTGAGACAATATATGAACACTAAAGTATTTACCTGTTATAACTCTTTGCATGCCAGTGGATAATTTTGTCGTCTGCCAATAGCCTTTTGCAAACAGTTTTAACCCAGATTAAGACCAACAGAATGTCGGTCTTGATCTGGATCCAAACTGTTTTACACTCTGATGGTGGTCATAGGTGGTTTATTTTTAAAAACTTAATTTTGAAGAGAGTCAGCGGACGAAAATAAAAACATGAACAATTCCCTAGCATGCAAATAGATAAGTACAGGACGTTTGCAAAATAATGTGTCATTTAAAAACAGTGAGATTTTTTCTAATGAAAAAATGCATAAAACCTTGCTAATTCTACTTTTATTCTTTAAGTACTTTATATTAAACTAGCACAGAATACAAAGCAATTTAGAAGGTTGGTTCTAGAGAACTTCATTACTGTCATTAATTTCTTACTTGGTAGAAAAGGCATTTCATGGGCTTAGGCCCTGGGTTTTTGGGCTGCTGAACATCTTTCCCCCCCTTGTGCCAGCATGCCACTTCCATACAATGTGTAAAATATGGTAACACATATACATGCAAAAGCTATTGCTGGCACCCGGGGGGAATGATATTTTAAAAAATATTTTCGGATTTCTATATATCTTAATGTAAAACTGATTGTTCTACCCCAAATTTTACATCTTTGAAGCATTTAATATCGAAAACGGATTTTACAGCCATAAAGTACTCAGGTCAGGGTAGCTTCAAGGTGAAGAAAGGGACGATTGACAAACTTTTATTTTTACTGAAAACAATAGGCATTTACCCATAGCAAGTGTCAATGATCCTTTCTACAGCTCTTGATCTCACTGGAGGGCAAATGTCATCTTCCAGGTTGCTTCAATATTAAAGTCGTCCCATCTTCATTTTGTTGACTGATATTGGACAAAGAAGACAGTGAAAACCCAGATCAGATGTCAAAGTATCGAACATTTTTTCTTGCAGAAAATAAATTTCAAACTAAGCTGAAACTAAACGTCTGGGCAAAATAGAAAATTGACATTCCCACTTTTAGATTTGGAGAATCTACAATACTTTAATAGATCAAATGCTATTATAAGACCCTACTGTTTATAGACATTTTGGGGACTTTTATGTTTATTGTAGGAACTCTTTGTAATTTTTAATATTTGTAGTATCAGTTGTTTGCCATTTTTGTTTTGAGGGTAGCTTTGGGTCTTGAAATAATCTGCTCTTGGTTAAAATACATAATAGATTGCCTATTCTACATGTAGTTAGGTCATGTAATTTTAGTGTGAAGTTAATTTTGAGCATTTTTTAAAACTCGAACAACTTTGTCTAGTACACACATGATTAAAAAGTAAGTGGCCCTGATAAAATAGACTGGAATAAGTCAAAACAGTGGAAATATGCTTAAATCAAAACTCATTCTAAGATGAAATTGTCCTCCGAGATAGCAGAAACACTTGAACATACTGTTCATTAGATGAGAGTAAAGTTATATCTACTTAGCATGACGTTACTGTTATTCAAGAAATATATCAGCTCTAGCAGTGAATTGTTGAGTAATAATTCACTCTTTGCATGTCAGTTGTAAAGAAGATCAAATCACAGGCGTGCAGCTCCTGTGATTTATCTTCGTACAACTGAATGACAAACAGTGAATTATTACTCAACAATTCACACACAAGAGCTGATCTATTTCGATTATAGCATACAATAAACACTGAAATACATTTGAAGTCTTCAGCTTCTTCCAACTTTCAGTCATTGCACTGAAGAATTCCCTCCAATAGTTGGACTGTGTCGCACACGTTTACTTGGATTTGCAACATCTTTCAAGCCTACAAACAACGTTACACCGTCTAACACCATGACTGACGTCATCATAATCTCCGACCGGAAGCATTTTTTAAAATACTGACCTATCTGTGGGTACACTGTGGGTACATGTGACATATATATTTACCAAATGCATCACAAAGTCATATGATTTGGTCGATTGGTTGATTCAGTCTTGTTCATCAAGCTGTGTCATCACGTGTCACTGAACCCGCTTCTATGTGGAAAATGTTTGCAAAAACTGTTTTAGTGCATAAAATATGATAAGTCTAAGGATAACTATCGTAATAGCTATCATCGTTATGGTTTGGCTATCAAAGATGACTAGATGTCTCCACAGAAGCATTATTTATAGGCTTTCATTGCTTGTTACTTTTTAACGTAGGTGTTTTGAGTACTGCATACCTCGTATTAACACAAACCCGACTTATCGGGCAGGTTGTGCCTAAGCAGACAGGTCAATCCTTTGAATATCGCGCCTGCGCAGACAATGCTGACATTATTTTGCAGTAACAAATGACGTCAGCTAGCTCGCTCTTTCCTCAAGCTTTCAAAACTGTGAATAATTGTTTATATATCACGTATTTTACCATTGGCTCTATAGGCGCAAACTTCCAAACAGTGGCTTCCCCTAGCGGTCATCCTTCCCCCAGAAAACACCACTTCAACAGGGTTCTATATAAGTAGACCTTGTCAATTTGTCGGATCTTTTAATGGTCGTCTAGTACCCTGCTTCTAAGCGTTACGACTTTGTTTACGGATGGCTGCCATGCCTGACAACAGTTTGATTCGCATATGTTTAGCTTTATATCTTTCAACACTCGTAAAGGTGAAAATGTGAGACTTCAGAAAATCAATCTGCTGCTCATTTAACCTTTGATAAGATGCTTTCAGACTCGCCAACTAAATAAATCAGTTTTAAATGCAAAACAAACTAGAAAATGTGCCCTGCCCCTATCATCGGCCGATGCTTAGAGCCAATATTCTGTTGCTCAAATACATGCACTAAGAGTTCATAAGCGTGAAAATTGACAACAACAGCACTACAAAGAAAAATCAGAAAATCTTAATATGTCCTAGATTTTGACCTCTAGACCCAGCTTTGGCAGTATCACATTGTCTTTGAAAGTCAGCCGATAATCATAACATAAATGAGGCCCTACCAGGGGTTTTGAGAAGAAGGGAAAAAAGCATTTATGTCAGGGGGACAAAGGCCAAATTTTCAGGGGTAAAAGAAAACAAAGACAATATTGGGGGACAGGGAATATAGGAAAATAGGAAAACTAATTTTCAATGTTGGGGAATAGGGGAACAAGCCAATTTATTCAGGAAAACAGGCACCCTCTGGGAGAGTCTCGATCATGAATGCTGTCTAATAAATGCATGAAATCTGCATTTATCATCAGAAAATAAACTAGCACTAGATTTTGACATCTAGCCCCACCCTGTTATGGGCCCTAATTAAGGTCCTAGGTCACAGAGAGAAAGTCAGTCATCATTACTTGTTGTTCTAATATGAGTGATTATATAATGAAACATAATGAAAAATCTTAAGATGTCATATAGTTTACCTCTACCCCCACACTGGAGCATTGATCAAGGGTCTGAAGCCATCAAGTGCTGGCCAACTATGAATGGTCCAACAATGAATGGTTCATTAGATATCTGCATACATGAAAATAGTCTGAAAAACAGAATAGTAATTTTAATAATGTCCTCTAGGTAGATTTAATTTACCCCCAGCCCAACCCAGGGGCAGGAACCAGGGGTCTGGAGTAATTTGATATGTATATCAACCCTCCAGGGTAGCCATGGCTTAAATAAGAATGCTTGTTGATAACTGTTTATTTAGATATTTACACCACTTGTGAAACTTTAACAAATGAGGCCAACACCATTGACACATGTTTAAATATATCTAGAAGATACCACAATTCACTCCTGAAGCGCATACTTTAGTATTGTCTGGGTTGTTAACAATATAGGGGCTTCTGATTTCCAGTCAAACCATTTGATTGTACTTACAAACTCTAGGACTATAATTAATGATTTTAGATTTGCAGCATATTTTACCCATTTTTTTTACCTCTTCCCATTATCAATTAATTCAAACAAATAAAAATATATCTTCCATGAAAATTATTATGAATATTGATTGAGATATTACATGAACACACATATTCTGCAGTGATAAAGTTTTTTTTTTAAATCTCATACCTTACATGTATCAGGGTCTACATGTACAGGCTGTACACATGTCATTATGTATATTTTGCCTTATTTTGTCATGTATTATGACGAATTTACCCAATCAAAATTTAGCATTTATATGTTTAAATGTATATAAAGATATTCAATAGATAGTACAGGATCCGATTGTATCAACACGTCATTAGCCTAACGACAAATTAGCGGCTAATACGTTATTAAAACGCTAACGACGTATTAGTTAATGACGGCATTAAAGTGGGTTGTACGAAAGGTTCATAAAGCCGACGTTAGTTAATAACGCGCTAATGACGAACCTCGTCATTAAAATTAACGTGAACCAGTCACCTATAGAATTTCCGGTCGGTAAACAAAATAATTAGATCAAACAAATCCAAGTTCGTTTGGAACTTTGACCAAAAGAAAGAAAATTCAAACAAATGAATGTTAATACGAGTCAGCTGTTACATCGTTTGTCAGCAACAACAAAAATCCACGAAGAATCAGGAATTTTCGATCACTAAAACTGTCGATCGAGGAGAGAATCTACATGTACCTATCGCTGTTTAAGTGGAATTATCCCGTATGAATAATTGCTTTTTTCATGATTTAATTCAAAGCAATCCGCTTTCTAATACCATAACAACATACAAATTATTCCCGACTACTTACCATCACAATTCCAACATCGTGAGCGAATTTAAAACGCTGAAAGTTTTGCTAAACCAGCATTGAGATTAGCTTGTTGAGTGAGGTCGCCTACAAGTATATCATTACATAAATTGCATTTGAATTCTCTTTGGTCCAGGAAATTTCCTTCCAATTCTTCTCAAAGTTGCTTCAGCAGAAAAAAATCGATGCGAGATTGCGTGGCACGGACGGATGGTTGATGGCAAACTGACGCTCAGACAGAGCGAATCTCAGAGCCACACGATAGCAGGGTCTTTGCTTGCTTACCTTCCCTAAACGGAATTCTGTAATACAGTTTCAGCTTACACCAGGGCACAATAAGTTGAATTTTAACCAAAACATATGATTTACAACAATGTGGCATTTGACAAGTTTAGACTCAGAGGAGCCTGTGCAGTCTCCTTTTAAGCTTAGAGACTCCAAATGGTGTTCGATCAGTAGCTTAACAGCTATAGAATATTCAAGCGACTAGCAAATGCTCTGATCAGACTGCGCATATTCCAATGGAAATCTCATGTCGCAGCTCAAATTTTGTTATCGTAACTAGTAAGTGTTATTTCCTTCTATATTTCATAAAGTTTTATTAATGTTCCATGATGTCATTAGACAATTTGATTGTAAGAAAGATATACGGTACGGTTATACCCCTAGAAGAGAGTCTGTGTGTGGTGGGGGGCGGGTACTCTTATCATAATACCCATGTGCGTTCCTGATGCATTTTATAGATTACGCATTCTTGGGGGGAGGGGGATCTAGGGGTTATCACCCCTGTATGGGGCCAGGGGCGAAGCCTGTGGCAAATAATAGTTTAGGGCATTCCAAAGAGCTAAAATGAGCCCTCAAGACACGCAACTTAACTCTATCTACATTTTCCTTCCAAAGTCCAATTAAATACAGCAAAACCAGCCTTAAAGGACCACTCGAAAAGACGACCAAAACTTGGGATTCAAGACCGATTATCGCTTACTTAATGCAGGTCAAAAGTATTACAGAATGCTCCTAAGGGAGAGCATTCTGCATTATTTTTGACCTTCATGAAGGTACCATTTGTCATGAAGATGTTTTATATTATTTTTGAGTGGCCGCTGAAGACAGATTTTATTGTACTCTAAAACACCTGTACTTGCTGCGTCAAGTTGTACACACGTGCGTATTTGCGTACACGTAGTTACGCTTCTTATGCCCCATATAATATTCCCATCCTATACCTTGATCTTATAAATTTTTCTGTGAATCGCTAAAATATGTAGTTTTTCAAAAATTTGATTCAAGAAAAAATTGATCAAGGCTACGTACATATAAAAATTGAAAGACCCCTACCCCCACCACAGTTGGATCATACCCCCATTAATTATGTGTCTGCGCTATTATAGATTTTCAAATTTGGGTGCTATTTTAGATTGTTCGTGGTCTTCCAGTGCCAATAGTAGGAAATAAACTGTGTCTGGTCAGAAGTAACGTACTGTAAGGGCTTCGTCAGTAACATAGCTAAAATCAGTAAAAATTAATAATAACCTGGCGATACAATCAGTGAATTTACATGCATATCCTGATAACATGTCGAAAACGTATACAAAGTTTCAAAAATAAGGTACACACCCATTACATAAATCAGATACGCTCTTAAAACTGAATTTTGCATTTTTATTATGAAAGACTATCTACATTTGTTGAAAGTAGTTTTGGTTACGATTACGAAGATAGACAGTCGTGTAAATATGAAACGTCACAAAAAAAAAAAATCACCCGATGTTTATTTGACAGCGTACTGATAATTCAATTTGTTACACTGTTCGGCTACAGCGCACTAGTAGAAATCAACAGACGATTGCGCTGAATTCGTCACCTATGCTGCCCCTGTTTTCTGCCCTTCATGCGGGGATCCAGAGAGGGGGCAGGGGGTCCGGACCCCCCACCTGAAAAATCACAAAAATATAGGGCTTCTTAGCACTACTGGTCCAGATCCCCTGAAAATCACAAAGCTTTTAAGCCAGCATCCATTTTGGGCCATCATCCGCACACCAGCGAAACGCCATTTAAATGGCGTTTCACTGGCGGACCGATGATGACCCGCTATTTGGATTCTCTATCCCCTCATCGACAAAAAACAACAACAAAAAAAAACGTTGTTAAAATTGACCCGCTATGATAAAACTTTCAGGATCCGCGCATGTCATACCAGCAGTGCAGACAGGGGGTTATTAGATCGATATCGCCTTTCGACAGTAATGTCTATCATTTGCAAAGTTGACAGGCCCCCGCTCCCATCAATACAAGTAACTCACACATAATTTGTTATATCCCAATCGCAGAACTAGTTTATACTTAACATCGTATTCCCTGAAGAAAACAAGAAGAAGAAAAAGAACGACACCGAAGCAGAATAGTTGTTCAAAGCATGAATCAACACATTGTGCGATATTATCATAACGCCGTTATTGTCAAAGGGAATCGCAGCCACAAATTATTTTTAAATTATTCCTTGTTTGTTTGTGCATGTTGTGTGTGCATGTATCAGCTTTAACTCTCTGCTTCGTTTCCGTATGTTCTTCTTCTGAACCAGTGAATGGACTTTGACCAAAGGGCGGAAAGAGTTGATTAGATTTGATGACCTAGACCTAATTTTCTTGAACCGAACAATGGATTCTGGTCAATTTATATATATATATATATATTGTTTTATTACAGCACAATAAAGAGTTGGTGACTTGATCTAATTTTATGGGTCACCATCCCTTCAAGACTGAATATCGGTCTTGTCTGAGCTCTCTGTCTTATGAACCCGTAAGTGGATTATCACCAAGCTTGTTCACCAATGACGCGCTGGTGATATACGTTAGTAAACTTCCATTGGGCGCCTGTTCGATTCGGGCCTGTTCCATTAGCAAGTTGCGGAAATGATAGCTGGCTGAGGAGCTTCGTAATTTTTCAGAGGGTGACCTCCTACAGTTTTCTCATTTTCCAACGGGGGTGGGGGAGGGGTCCGGACCCCAGTCCCTGTCCCCACTGAATCCTTAGTTAGATAATAATGAATTCATACGGTTTATTATGCAAATTACTAGTGCGCGGTATTTTATTTTATTTTATCACGTCATGTCGATTTCGCTGATCTTTCAGAGAAGGACGTTGAAATAACCAAATGGACACTGAACGTTTTGCCGATATTGTTTACTCGTTTTGATTTGGTTTCTATTTCATGCAGAATTTGCTCCAGTATGTATCCATGTATTTTTGATCTCTTCGGCCATTTTAACAACTTCTAGATCTTCATTAGGCGTCTTTTTCGAGCATTTCTTTGGTTTCATCGGTCCGAGTCGATGAAAAAACAACATTGGCGGCCATCTTTATTTCCGCTAATGACGGTTTAAAACTACCCCTGGACCATCGTTAACTTTAATGACAAACTCTCTGATTTAACGACAAACATTCGTCGTTAAAAGTTTAGTACAACCGGGTTTAATGACGACTTAATTAATGATGGTTTAATGATGGTTTAATTTGTTATTAAATATTGATACAATCGGATCCAGGTCTAGATAAGCAAAGTCGTTGTGCATATAATTAACATTTTTTTATCCATGTTTAGTGTGCTCAAAAGCACCAGATCATTGAGACGGTTGGTTTAAACAATATTTTATTTAGATAATTTGCATGTAGACAAATATATACAATGTCAATATATTCAGGATCTGACATTTAGCTTTAAGCTTTTATATATCCTAGGATGACCTGTTTCAGTGACTGCCCTGTTTCAGTGACCTTTTGAAAATGAGCTGCTATTTCCAAAAGCAATGTTTCATACAACTGAACATAGTTAAGATTTAATATATAGGTGTTTGACTTCCTATGGGACTGAAAATTAGTAGTGTACAAACAGGCATAGTTTGACAGACTTGTAATTTCCATGGCAACCCCATTTTTTGGCATTTTTTCTTATTACTTTTTTACCCTTTCCAATTCATGCCTACAACTTTGATTAAAAGCAACATCTGAATGTATTTTCTGTTTTGATATGACTTCCATCTTGTTTTCTATCATTTCACATGCAACAAAAACTGATCAGCTAGATTGTTTGTGAAAGAGACCAGTTTAAAATATGTGGTGTTCTTATATCTTTTAAATAGATATTTTAGTTAATCGTAAAAAAGATTATCAACTTTTTACTTCTGAAAAACTTGCAATACGATTACCAATGTCTCAACAATTTAATAAATATACACTCAGCATCTTCTTGCATCATTAAGCATAATTTTATTAAATCAATTTGATTCTTCACTTATTTTTGTGCAGTTTTTTTAACCCTACCCCCTTAGGCTTTACAGTATGTTTGTGATACATAACCAGTATCATATATGTGAACTGTATTTCATTATAAAGAAAGACAGAAACTGCTTTAGCATGGTTTTGTCTTAAGGTTGTGATAGTTAACAAGGAACATATGCTTTTGACTGTTTGATGTTAATCTTTAAAAAAATAAGTGGGGGTCACTGAAACAGGTCCCAACCAATTTCTGTAAGGAAATATGGGGAAGGTCAAGATAAACGGTGTCAATTGTTTTGTTTTATTTTTTCTGAACACTATTCTGTGTCAAACATATTGCCCAAAGATAGTTCTAAAGTGAGCTATACACTGAAAATATCTGTTTCCAAGCAGTTTGATAATTTTGACAAAAGAGCCCTTAGGGTCACTGAAACTGGTACTTCGAGGCTATAGCCATTTCCTGAGACGGGTCTTTTGAGTACCCATATGTTTAGGTCAAGAACTAAGAAAAATAATTTTCAGTTACAAATTTCATCTTGACTTCATCCCAAACCTCAGGTGTGTAATTATTATGAGAGATAAGGTTTTTCAATTGTTTTTTATATATGTATTTAGACCATTTTCTGACTTCTGTATATATTCAAGTATTAAATATTGTGAAAATGCAAATGTTTAGGGGAGGTTTAAGCTAAAAAACGTACTTCTTACCGTACTTACATTTTGAGATGCACAAAGTGCTAGTCACAGTAGTCAGGACAGCAAATAGTAAAGGCTGTCTGGAGAAGCTGACAGTGTGTCATTGGTATTGGCCCTTTGTCAATTAATTGGAAGTCTAGTATTTGGAAAATTCGTCATAAACAAATGCACAAGATGTTACAAGCATTTGTATTTACTTTAAACTTGGCCTGAATCGCCTTACATATAGTATTTTAGAAACAATTTTCTTCTTCTTCTTTTTCTTATGCCCCACGCAGTAACTGTATCTACAGGATTGAGACATCGCTTTGTGATACAGGCCCATGTCTGCAAAGACGCTTTCTCAATATTGTATTCCAGGTTACGAAACGCGTGTGGGAAAAACATGTAACCATTAGACTAACTGCTTCACTGACAATATGAAATAACCAGTACATTGTCTACGCAGGAGCCATACTCAAAGAATCGACCTGTCTGCTAAAGTATTTGAAAAATGCTCCCTATCGTAAAATAATGATATCCGACAGTCACGTGTTTTATTCATTTTTAAACATTTTTGTATTTCAACAGCAGCAGAATCTAGGGCAAAGATTTTGTGCCAGTAGAATGCATTTAAGCCTCCCGTGGCTTGTGCTGCTGTCCGTTCAAAGGCGGTGGTTCTGTTGTTGTTGGTTTGTTGTTGACTGTTACTCCCGTCGTGGGAGTCTTAATTGTTGTATGTTTTGTTATACGTTACTTTATGTCCATTCTAGTTTTGCAATCATCTTGATGGGAGAGCTGATTGCTTTGCTTGGTTTGTCTTCCTGGTGTCTAGTGATGGTTGTGTGGCTCTTCCTTGCGCTGCCATGGGTCTGTTTGCTGTTTGTGATTCTGGTATTTCCTGATCATACTCACTTACTTTTTTTAATTGCAGGAGTTTGCATTAATATTTCTCATCCATGCAGATAAATCAAGAGCCACTCAGTGAATATTGATACAGCGCGAGGGGCAGTGTCAAAGAAAGGGAGAATGCCAATTACTTGTATATGTACCACAAATACATATAATGGCAAAAGAGTAAATTTTATTTCAAATTTATCTAATTTACGCAGAGAACGACGCCTTGAAGCCCTATATTCAAGTGGTACGTGTTTCCAAATTATTTCCCTTGCTGATGAAGGCTATCAACATTTCAAATAATGGACCTCGGACAGTCTCCTATTCAATCTGCCCTAATTTTGAGAGTCTGTGGCAAGGATGATGCATAAATGATCACTATATTTTTGTGCTTAAATCAAACCATTACATTTAGAGCAACTAACAAAACAAAAATATTTTGAAAATATGCCATAAATTTGCCAGGACTTTAGGGTTTAGGGGGTGGGGGTATTTTTTGTCATCAAATTTTATTTCACAGAAATTCAAAATTTTAGCCTGGTATTCACTTAAATATATGTATATGTAATGTTTGGGGCATAAAACTTGAGAGAAAAATGATGCGTTTGCATAAAATTTGGGCTGAGAAGTGGTCATCTTTTCTTTGAAATAAGCATGCTGTTCATGACTTTTGACTATTACCTGTTTTGCTTCAGGTTCAACCTGTTTGACTTGTTTATTGAGGTATATCATACCTACATAGTGTTTACATCAGAGTCTAGATAAGCACAATATTTGACCGTAAAAATGTAAATACTGCCTTACTTGTCAGATTTAACCTATAATTTGGTGCTTAAAAGAACCGTCTCATGGCGACGGTTTTTTGAGTACCCCCAACTGATGTTTTGGTTGAGAAATAAGACAATTAATTACTTGTTGGTACCCAATCATAACTAAAGCCCTGATACATGCCATTGTAAATTGATGTTTACCTACAGGTTTTTACAAAATAAGCTCCAAATAAATATTTTAATAAATTGCTTTTGAGCATTTTGACAGCGCCCCCCCCCCCCCCCGTGACCAATCATGCCATTTTTATATGATGTGCGCGATGTAAAACTACAACTGTATGCAAAAGGATTAGTTTGGACACGGAAGAAAGCACTTCAGTAAAACTTGTTTTCCATTTTCTATATGTTGAATAGCAAAAACAGAGTTTGCAGCCCATATTATTTAATTGGTACTTGTCCAATGAGATAACACATTAGCCGATAAATCGGCAATTGAACCTTCTATCTTTTTCATGGAAAAAATAACATTTTCTTTGAAACTTTTTTCTGACTATTTTTATGGGCAATCCTTCATTAAGACTGTCCGAGGTCCTTTCAAAGCATGTATATCAAGACACGCTAATTTCAATGATACTGGGGTGGCACAAATAGCTCCTCAATTATTCTATCAATGTATGCGATTTTTTCCAAAAGAGGACATCCATAGACAGTGTAGACCCGCAGAGAAACACGTCATCTCCCGCAAGGCCTTCATCAGCAACAGAAAACTTTGGTAATGTCTGCCAATTTCGCTAACAGGAATATCTATACGTCTCATTTTTAACCTTTAAAAGTAATAACTTGGACATGATCGTACTTAATTTAGAACTATCAAAATAAAGCAAAATATTATTTGTAGTAATGCAATTTTGTATTCTTCATTTACTTTTTTAGAAGTGGTTATGCAGTAAAACCTCAAAAGCTCGAACCCTGATAGCTCGAAGTATCCGCTTATGTCGCATAGAATACATGACTCATTCGATTCAGAGTATAGGCATATTTCTGAATGTGCCATATTTCGCTGATACTTAAAAGAAAAGTCCTAGTGAGACGGTTGTTTTATAGAATATGTATTCAAACGCATATTTGATAAGAGGTTTGTTTATTTATGAAGCCCAATTCTTCAACACGTATTGGATTTCTTTTTTGATGGAAGCCAACTTGTTTTCTTGATTTAGAACTTAAACACGAGCTTTAAAGCCACGTGAAGAAGGGGCGACTTTTTACAACCACTATATCTTCAAATTTTCAAAGTACTTTATGATAAAATATTATATTTGATGAACGAAAACTTATACTTTCCGATGTACTTAACTCAGAGTTATCCGGTAACAGAAGAAACCTTGATCACCCCATTTGTTGCGATTTGCAACAAAATAACCTAACCCTGTGGCAGTGGTGTTTTCTGAGGGAAGGATGACCGCTAAGGGACGCCAATGTTGGTGAGTTTTCTATAGGCGAGGTGAGTTAGAATCAGTGGATTACGTCATGTCATTAGTAACGTTACATAACACTTTCGGCGGGAACAAGTAACGTCATGACAACGTTCAACAGTGCATAGTTTCATTACAATCTTTGAAGTAAAAGTTCACATGATAAACAAAATCAGTTCATATTAAATTTATCATACTTTAATAAATTTTATATGATATGATCATTTGTGTAAGATCCACTATATTACTGTCATAATGATTGTAATCATGATTAAACATAACTGAAAGGACGTCGCAAGTCTACTGTTGAAGGTGACCAATGGCTTGGTTCTGGCTGACTTCGAAGCTGCTGATACCAATAGTATTTAGGTTTTACACGGATAGTTTATTTACCGTCAGTTGATTTTGTAATCATTGCAACGGCGAGCAGCTGAAGCCCCAGTTGCACAATCACGATTCTGGCTACGATTCTCTAAGATTCGTCCCGATGTGATCTATACTGCTAACTCGGGATGCATCGGGATCGAGTATGCCCAGGCCACACATTCACGGGTCGGACGCAGGATTAGCCACGGATACGACCCGGCATCATCCATGGCAATCCGTATAAGTCCGTAGATTTCCGTATTGCATCCCTAATTGTACGTAGCAGTAACTGTACATCCTTGACCATCTTGACAAGTTTTGAACATAGCACATCCATAGTAAACCTTTTTAGAACGTACTGATCCGCTTTAGTCTGTATTTAATACGTACTAGTCCTTACTTATTCGTAGTCCCAAGTCGCAACGGATTTCTACGGTTTAAATACGAACTATTACGGTTACACCACGTTTTAGCTAATATTTGCTACGAGTTTGTTACGGAACGGTACGCTCACAATAAATTGCATAACGGATCAGTAGGGATTAGCAATGTTTCGCAAGGTATTTTACGGTTTACTAGGTGATACCCAAGGAACAATACGAAATAATAGGGTCCACGACTGATTACAAATACATATCGAATAAGCCAGTCCAGGAGATTCAGTTTGGTCTTGCAAGAAAGAGCTTTTCTTCTTGCCCTCCCGTCTTGCAATACAATGGATACTTGAATATGGACCATTGACTCCTAAATGAGTACTTTGACAAACATTGAAGACCCAGATGCAATACCACAAATATTGCATTTCACCAGGATCTACACTGTTTGATAAGCATGTTAAGGTAAAAATAATCTTTAGGTACATAAAAACATCACAATTTGGAAGATGAGACTTGTGAACCAAATTAAGGCAATCCCATCTTAATTCTATCAATCTGTATGAAATACCCCAATAGAACATAAAGGGTTAAAGAACCGAACTTCCGTTTGCTGACCCATATTTCTCTTCTCCTCTTTTATTTGTTTTCTCCATTCTGAAATATTTTTAAAAGTACATCGGTCTCGACTCGAGAAAACGCGTTTTTTCAACACCTGAAGACAGTCCAAGATAATCTGAACTAGAAGATAGCATTGTGCTTATTTACTAGTTTAATTATTTATTAATTAATTGATTAATTAATACAATAATTTATTTAGTTATTTAAATTATTTATTTATTTATTTATTTATTTATTATTTATTTTCGCATGCTTGGTGATTTGAGTCTCTTTTTGTTGCCTGCTGATTTTTTTTAAAATCTTCTTTTGAATTAAATCTTTCATGCATTCCACCATGCAGTTCGGATCCAGAGCAGGCTTGACATTTTTTCGCATCTTATCTGGGTCCAGAGTAACTATTCGAAAAAATGCACGTATAGTAGGTGACAAAAATCTAGCAATGGGATGGACAAATCGCATGCTTTTCAAACCAGACCGGTTGTTCTAAACATAAACATGTTAAATCTAAGCTAAGCATCATTTCTTTATGCTCTTACTCCATTTTTTCTACTGCCACGACCAAGTACTAATTTTACAGACGACCCGATCGTCAACGTTTGGGATGAACTCTTACATGTTTATTTATACATGTATTATACACATAGGCCTGGCCATTATTCGAGGTCAAAATTTAGAATTTCGATATTTTTGTGGTTTTCAGAGTACTTTGGTTGTGTGATTTTTTTGTGTGTGGATAATTTCAAATGTCACCGCTTTTTTGTGAGTCACATTAAGGTCTTATTAAAGAAAATATTCTGAATTGGAAAAAATCTTTTAGGATATGCTTAAATTTCAAATATGTTTTGGTACATGTATGCCTGATAGGCTCGATATTCTTTTAGGATAAACAATAGCTAGGGCCGAGCCTTTCTAGCAAAACTCTACAATACATCCCCTCCCCGAATCAAAACTATTTGTGACTGAAATGTTTAGACCTAGCTTAAACTGATTATATGATGCCGTCTGATCAGGTTCTTATCCGTTTACCATATCACACTGACAGTTAACAATCACAATCACATCTTAACACAATTTTTCAAAATCGCCAATTAGTTCTGAAAAGAGCCAAATTTTCTTGGAACAAACTAGCATAATTTTACTTTCAGTAAAGTTCTAAAACAAGAGGGTCACGATGCCCTGGATCACTCCCTTGAATTCTAAACCCTGTAGGTAGTTTTTGTATGTAGGAATTGGTAATCGTGATAGGTCCGTATCGCTCAGTGGCAGTTTGTATCAACCCATTTTAGATCCTTCTTATCCGTGCTAGCCCTTACTTGCACCATAGCAAACCGTTCTTCATCCGCAGTGCACACGCCATGAGACGTGTCGTTCCGTATAAAACCGTGTACTTCCTGTATTAAACTCTGGTATTCCGTATTATGCCGTAACAGACCGAAACGCTCATATCACCAAAAGGCTCCTTTCCTACATGTATCTAATCCTTGGTTAATACGTCAAAACCCGTAGCCACAACGTTGTGCATGCATCCATATTGGCATTTCCGGGTCATCCGTGGGATTTGATCCGTAATGGAACCGACGAGGTGATCCGTGAATGCGAATGTGAATCTGGGCATACAACAGAAAATTCTGCAATCACTATGGTGTCTCACCATGTTCCTACGGCGTCTCTACGAATCCACTACAATTCACGACGGTGCCATTTCGGTGCAACTACGGTGCTTGTTCGGTAGCGCCACGATATAACAGTCAGACAGTCGTATAGTACTGTATTCGTGATGAATCGGGAGTGAATCGAGGTATCAGTTGACACACCAATTCACCCCGAATACCCACGAATGACCACAAATAGACCTACGGTACATGTACCACTAGGAATGATTAAGTTTAAACAGTTTAAACTTGGCGTAATGTTGTCGTGGAGGTTCACGAATCACCACGATTCTTCAAAAATCACTACGGTACAACTATGATTCACGCCGGTGCATCACTACGGCGCAACGGCGCTATTAAGAATCATGCCGATGCAATCGGGGTGAATCGTAGCTCTGTCGTGAGGGTGTAAATGGGGCTTTACTGCGGCTTTTAAGGCTCCAATGACAGATCAGCCTCCGATGATAGATCTGTTTACCTCCGATTTCCAGAACCTCAGAGTTCGCCGCGTTGGGTAACCATGGGTGGGAAGGCTCAGATTAAATATTTGGACTCTAGACCTATTTAAAAGATTGTGCATACACGTTAAACAAACTGTTTGTTTGCGCACATGCGATAAGAACCAAAATCTAATGACCTGGTTGACTTTTATCTTAACTAAACAATCATCGCTTGACACGTGATTTCCAACAATGCGGCATTTTGACAAGTGTAGACTCATAGACTCAGACGAGCCTGTGCAGTCCCCTTTTAAGCATAGACACACCAAATGCTGTTCAGTCAGTAGCTTAACAGTCATAGAATATTCAAACGCCTAGCAAAGACTCTGATCACACTGCGCGTATGCTGAAGCTGGTCTGAGCCTTTGCTCGTCGCACACCAAGAAGACAAACTAAGCAAAGCAACCAGCTCTCTCTTCCCCATCAAGATGATTACAAAACTAGAATGGACAGAAAGTAATGCACAACAAAACATAGAACAACATGTCGCTTACCTGTTTGAGATATGGTGGCCAAAGTTTGCATAAAATTGTCCTTGACATAATCTACATTTGAACTTAGCCATTCATGTTATATTATTTTAACATTTTCTAGACACTGGTATGCAAAATGGTAGCCAGGCTAGCCGGTCGTGGTCAGTTAGTGAAAATGCTCATTAAACTCTTAAACCACGTGGCATATTTTGATGAATTTGTTTTCTGCATATCAAATAAATTAAAATATTTATAAACAACAAGAATAAGTTTTCCTTTTTAAAAGAAGGACTTGCCTAGTTGATTGCTATCAAATGTATAAACCAAAAAATTGCAAAACACTCCTCATTCTTAGCGTATAATTTATGTATTCAGGCTGCCAAGACCACAGGAACTAGTCACAAACCCTTTCACACCAATCGTGCGGCAGCCGTACACTTGTCTACGACAATATTTTTTGAGAGTTTCATGCGGCAGCCGCAAGGACGTCTTACAAAACGCATGGCCGCAAGGCTGTCGCAACGCGAATTTTCAACATTTTCATTTTCCTTGCGATTTTCGGGCGATGTTTCGAGGTCGCAAGACAGCTGCAAGGCAGCCACGAGGCCCGAGCAATTGGCATATAGGGGAGCGCAGTGGCTCAGTGGTAGAGTGATTGACTCGATACCGAAGGGCGGCGGGTTCGAGCCTTACCGGCGTCACTGCGTTGTGGTCCTTTGAGCAAGACACATTTATCCCAGCTTAGTACTGGTTCAACCCAGGAAGACCCGTCCCTGTTTAACTGAAAGATTGTTGGTGGTACGTAAAGAATCAAATCAAACAAAACAAACAAAGCAACTGGCGTACGACGTGCACAAAGTGAGGCTACGACTTTTTCAACCGTAAGGATATTACGAAACGTGCAACAACTGCAGAATTTCACACAGCAGATGTGCGTCTGCCCTGCGGCAAACGTGAGACTTTATGAGAAAAAGTTCTAGCATATGCAAAAGGCAAAGACTATGAGCAGTTGCGCATTGGCGCAAGCTGAGCATCACCTTTGATTTCGATGCTTAGATGAAGATCTCAAGCCTCGGGCTTTTAAACTCAATCGCGGTTTATAGCTATGGTTTCCTCTTTAATTGCACGACGGTGGGTCAGGCCTCAGACTCAATGACGGCTTTAGCGTAAAGCTTTTATCAGTGGGTTGGTGTCTGATGCTTGCCCGTAGGCTTAACTTGAGGTTTTCGTTAGCTTTGACTATTTGCGAGTCGCGAGTCCTTTTCTTTGTTTCATCATAGTGTGTTAATTTGATTATATTGTTTCTCCAAGATGATACATTGCAATAGTTAGGAAGCCTCCATGCGAGTTTATTATAGTTTGTGCCTCGACAACAACAGAATCTAGGGCGAAGATTTGGTACATTGCCCCCTCAATGGCTTAGGCTGAGGTGGTTCTTTTGTTGTTGATTCATTGTTGATTGTTTCTCCCATTGTGGGAGTCTGTAATTGTTCCATCTTTTGATGTGCGTTTCTGTATGTACATTCTAGTTTTGCAATCATCTTGATGGGGAAGAGATAGCTTGTTGCTTTGCTTAATTTGTCTTCCTGGTGTCTAGTGATTGCTGTGTGGCTCTTCCTCGCGGTGCCATGGGTTTGTCTGCAGTTTGTGATTATGATATTTCCTGGTCATACTTACTTCTTATTTATGCCTGACCAAGTATAGTCTATAGCCAACAAGGGAAAAGTCACACAAGGCAATTAAGGAAAGTTATTTGACTACACTGGACATATATCTTTTTCACGAGTTTTTTCTAAAACCTAGGCCAGAGCTCAGGTAAAAATAACACAGATGAAGTAAGTAAGTAAGTAAGTAAGTAAGTAAGTAAGTAAGTAAGTAAGTAAGTAGGTTGGTAGGTAGGTAGGTAGGTAGGTAGGTAGGTAGGTAGGTAGGTAGGTAGGTAGGTAAGTTAGTAACTAAGAAGTAAGTAACTAACTAAGTAAGTAACCAAGTAAGTAAGCAACTGAGAAAGAAATCTAAGTAAGTAACTCAGTAAGTAAGTCACAAACTAAGTGAGTAAGTAACTAACTAACTAAGTAAGTAACTAACTAAGTAACTGACTAACTAAGTGAGTAAGTAAGTAAGTAAGTAACTATTAGTAACTAATAACTAACTAAGTAAGTAAATAACTAAGTTAGTAAGTAACTGAGAAAGTAAGTGACTGAATAAGTAACTAATTGCAAAAGTAAGTAAGTAACTAACTAAGTAAGTAACTAACTAACTAAGTAAGTAACTAGAACTGAGGTCAAAGTCAAGGTCATTGGGACCCAAAATGTGTACGCTACAATCAACACCACCAAGATATATCCACACAGGAAATTTGAGATTCCTACGTCAAATTATATTGGAGAAAGGCTCCTGAATGGCTGTGGAGACTTAGACATTTAGAATAAACAGTGTGATCAGCACTATGTATGCCTCCCTTTGGGCTCATAAAAGTGTCTGCCATGTCCGTCATAAGACAGTACCTCAATTTATGCTAATTCCTTTATGATGTAAAAAAAAAATTATAAAAAAAATGTTGACTAAAATGTGAGGCTTGTTTGTACGTTTCGTCAATATAGGGCGTTTTTACTTGGGACGTTTTGTTTTTCAAAGTCTACGCAACAGTACGCAAATTAGTTGCGGATCAATATTGGTTTTTGTTCACGACTCGTTAATAATAATAATAATAATAATAATAATAATGATAATAATAATAGTATTTTTTTATTTTTAGAGGGTTAGACATTTAGCATATACAGGTTAATCTTCCATGAGGCCTTCTATTATTGACCATATTAACAGGTTTTTATGATAGCTGTTGATTGTTTCTACTTATCTGAGGTTTTCTGGTAGATTATTCCAAATCAATGGACCAGAGTAAATTACATTCTGCTTGAAAAGTTCTTTCTGAGGCATTGGAAACAATTTTCTTTACAACAGCGTCAGTATGATTTTCCAGGTTAAGTTATTGTCTATGATTACTCCTACAACCTTTTCACATAGTCCCACAGATAATGCTTCATTGCTATAAGTCAACTGAAGATTGTAATTATTCAAGTAAACCCGTTTCTGTGGTATGGTAATAATCATGACTTTAATATTTTGCAGTATTTATTGTCCGATTTTATTAACCTGACACAGGTGCATAATTTCACGGTTTGTGCACAAGATATTATTACCTTCCGTCGACTTTCGGTATTTACCGTAAGTTTTACGAGAATTTTGCAAGTACTAATGCAGATAATGAAACGTTTTGCAATGTACTACTGACTATTCAAGTGGTTTTGGTACAGAGTTTACAACCAAAAGGTCCTGAGTTCGAGTCCACGTAAATTCTTTTTTTTTTTTTTTTTCTTTTTGTATTTTACCTCATTATTTGATTCTTTTAACTTCATTATTATAGATGTACCACGACCTCTGAGTAAAGTCTTTTGGATCATTATATTCAAAAGGTTGATGCGTAACGCATAGACCGAGCCAGTCTGTCATGAACATCTACGTGCTTCAAAATAGAATAGTATACGTAATAAAACGCCTGAAACCCCTATTTCTAGATCCGTATTTTCAATTTTGTAAATATAGTCACGCTTCAAAGTTATTTGTTTATCTATACTTGCATTTGTTATTGTTATTTTTGTAGGACCATCACCGAGAACGTTTACCGTACGCTCGATATGTGAAGTTGAATCTCTGTGCTTTTGACATATTTTTTAAAGTAATCGCAGATATTTAAAAAATCTGTTTTGCCTTATTGCCAAGACTTGCTGCATACTTTTCATCAGACGTTTTCCCACTGAACTTAAGTTCAAACAACGTGTATAGTGAAACCATTTTAACCATATGTTTTGGCTAAAATATGGAACAATATTTTCAAATAATCTCCGAAGATGTTTCGGACAGACAGGCTCATTTTACTCGTTACACATAAACCTTTTGGAATAGAATGATCCAAAATTTCTTCCTCAGAGGTCGTGGTATATGTATAATAAATGAAATTAAACGAATCGAATAAAGGTAAAAAAACACACACAAGTGGACTCGAACTCACGACCTTTTGGTTGTAAAATCTGTATCATAACCACTTGACTAGTCATTAGGACGGTACAAAACGTGATAAGTAATTGTGCAAAATTCCAGTAAAACTTACGGTAAATACCGAAAGTCGACGGAAGGTAAAAAATATCTTGTGCACTAACCGTGAAATTATGCACCTGTGTCAGGTTAATAAAATCGGACAATATCTACATTCTATTTTCTTTACACCATAATGAAAGTTTATAAATGCAAATCAGTCTGCAGTTGCTGTTCAATACAGGCCTGAGATATGTTAATACAATACAGGGTAGTTTTATCCGCATATAAGTCTGTGAGGACATTATTAATGTCTAAATGCAAGCCATTAATAAATATCAAAAATATATGACGGCCCAAAATAGATCCCTGGGGGCGCCACATAATAAATTTTCAGATTCAGATAATGAATTGTTTACAAAGACTCTTTGTTTCCTCCCTAGCAGATAAGAAGAAAACCAGCTAATAGTCTCTTCTGATATTTTATAGTATTTGAATTTTTTAAGCAACAATGGATGGTCAACAATATCAAATGCCTTTCTAAAGTCACCCATTACCATCCCAATCTTTTGACTGCTTTTTATTGCATCTAACCATTTATTAATCATCTGTTACATTATGTCTCACAGGAGTGATTTGGCCTGAAACCTGATTGAGTTGAGTGTAATTGATAAATAAACCATCAGAGTAGCATGGACATGTTTTTTCTAGTAATTTTGATAATACTGGTACTACCGAGATGGGGATATAATTATTTTTATCAGTCACTCCTAATATTAACTGAACTGTATCAACATGACCTAATAAACGTCTCCTATCTCACGGCATGTTACCTTTATCAGGTCATGATGACGTTGCACTTTTTGAATGACGTCGCTAATGACGCTGAATCAACACAAAAATCGAAAATTTTACGTCATAAACGCTAGTTTGAAGAGGGAAACAATGGGTAAACTGATAAATAGAATACCAGGTTCGCGTCTTTTGATATCAAGTTTACCAGGCTCGGCTTTGAGAACGCATGTTGAATCGCTCGGCAAGCCTCGCGATGTCAACAAGCGTTCTCAAAGCCTTGCCTGGTAAACTTGATATCAAAAGACACTCACCTAGTATTCTCTATGTATCATCTTTTGGACCATTTTTGTAAAGTGGAGTAACTTTGCCTTCTTTCCATTTCTGAGGAAAGATGGAATTTATAATACTTTGATTACAAATAAAAGTGAAACGTTCAGATATGTAAGGTACTGCTAAATTCAGTAGTCTTGTACCAATATTATCCGCCCGTGTAGCCTTAGTGATGTCAATATGTATTTTCAGCTAATTTTTCGTTATAAAATGTCCTTAGTCCATCAAAGTTGGAAGGTGTAATAGGTTCTTTTATTTTCGAAGCTACAGACACAAAATAATGTTGAACTCAGATGAAATTTCAGAGGGATTATCAATTGTTTTATCATTAATTTTTAATGAGAATATACTAGTTCTAATAGTGCGTTCACGTGCTCCCAATTCCTTAAAAAGTTTCCGTTCCCACAAGCCCGCGCTTAGTTTATATAAATAGACCAAAACTGCTGACTTTCCATAAGTTTGGTTCCCGTTTCTAAGTACTAAAGTATTTGGTCATAACGGAAACCGTGGATGAAGACCGCAACCAGCTAGAGGGCATCACTATTCCAATTATAATGCTTGCGTACTGCGGGCTGCAAGCAAAACTGTCACTCTCCTAAGAAATCATATGTCAGAACCTTCCAAAATAATATTAACTTCTATATGGGTCCGCAGAATTGGCCGTCTTATAGACAAATAAATATTTGTCCTCGGACGACCAATTAAGCGATAAGCAAAACTGGTGTCGACTTGTCATGTCTTAACGGTATAGTACCTTAGCTACATGTACCTTGCAAAAGTTCGACAGTGAGAGTGAATTAGCTCCCTTGTTGTAAGATTATAATATGCTGTGGCATGTATACCTCGTTCTTAGCCGCTATGTCGTCTGTATACAAGTGCATTTCAGAATATTTCTCGTAACCAAACCTTGGGAGCAGTATGATCTGGGTCCATATTGTTTGCAACAAAGGCTACCCAAGAATAAAGGCGACAAAAGTCGTGAATGGCGGGAAAATAGTTCGAAAGCATGGGCGGATCCAGAGTGGGGTGACAGGGGGTCTGGACCCCCTCTAAAAATTCACAAAAATATAGGGTTTCATAGTATCACAGGTCCGGATCCCCTGAAAAACCAAGCCAGCATTCAATGTTGGGTCACCATCGGCCCGCTCGCGGGCCGATGAAGGTCCGCTTTTAGTGGCATTTGGAACCCCTCTTTCCCCTTATCAACTAAAAAAAGGTATCTGAGTTGGACCACCCTCTGACAAAACTTTCTGCATTCGCACATGACAAGCATCATGAATATATACCCATTACAGTAAATACCAATTGCGTAACCTCAAGTGCATAACTGTTAAAGTAAATATTGATTGAGATGAACATTTTTCAGTTATTTGAAGCTCTTAACAATAACTGCGACTCTCCAGTTTACATATTATAAAAGCAGCGCGGCGTTTTTACATACCACATTAGGAAAACAAAGTCAGGCCACTTATGATCAGTTCCTTCCATTCCCTTTCCTATCTCTCCCTCCGTCTTTCGACATATATCTTTTTGTTACTATTGTATTACATGTACATGTATACACAATGTTGTTACATATTATCAGCCAAAGCGTATTTTAGATTACACATTATCTCACATTTGTGTCCAGATTAAAGAAGGCCTTTTCAATGGTTTAATCGTTCAGTTTACGGTTTTAGCTTCACAGTCATGTAAATGTTAAGAATTTGGAGTGGTCAGAAAGAATTAAACCTACGGCAAATTAGACAAAAACACACAAAATGTTGTTTGGTATTGTAAATATGTATTATTCCCAATCTGTTGTTTGGATGAGCAGTTTTTACTCATATTTTGATGACATACACGTAGGCCTTTCATTTTATGCCTCTCACAAAATGGATCCTCGATGACAAATGTCCCAAATTCTTATGGGAATTACGTTACCTCTTTTATTAGCTTACACATTACTTACCGTGTGTGTTTTGTTCACTGACAAAATGATTCATATGGCCATTGAAAATTACTACACATTTGGAGAAACGCCTGTTCATTTTATTTAGATAAAGTGACATTGGAAGTTATTTGAAAAACATCTGCAGTGGTTTGAATTACTATACGCTATGTCTAGCTTTTGTTTGAGAAGAAGTAAACATTCAAAGTGAAAATAATGAAGAACAATGTAACAAATAGTAATGAATCTGTAAAAAAAAAATTACATAGGAAAAAATAAGTGAGTAATGCAATTGATGCATTCTTTTTGGCTTAACATTAGGATTTGTCAACCTGAGAATAGCGATGTTCACCGAGGCGAAGCCGAGGTGAACATCACTTTCGAGGGTTGACTAATCCTGATGTTAACCAATAAATAATGCACCAATTGTTTTGTTATATGACACTGTCTCTCTTTTCCCAGTTCTATATTAAGTATTTTTATATTTATAAATTTACTCAAGCCAGGTGTTCAAAGTGCACAATAAAAAAGGTTCTTTCACAATTGCTTTTCAAGTTTCTTAAACTCTTATGTGCTAAATATGTGCTAAATATAATCATGCTAAAAAAGGAGGCCACCACAATTCACTGGCTTCGTTAAAATACAGACATGAACATGTTATGATTACTTAATATATTGTATGTCATATCTTGTATTACCGCCACATTTATGAAATAATTCTATGAGCCTTTTGTGCATGCTTACAAGAAGCCTGGGGTTGTACCCCACTCCCTTGTGGAATACATTGCCATTGTTTCAGCTAGTGCTCAAACTCGGGAAATGTGGCAGCTGGAAAGGGAGGCGATCATGTACCCGCTGGTCTAGAATATCCGAGGGGTGGCCGATCGGAAATGGATCCGGACCTGGAACGCCAGTTAAGGGGGTATGACATGACCAGCTTGCAAACAGTTCCTTGCCATATTGCAGGTATACTGGCATTGTCTTGCTAAGAGAGAAAAGTGTTTCCAACAGTCTGATTGATTTGCAGGACATGTGGGTGAAGGACCTTATCCTCATAGCAGTGGCCTGTAAGTGACCCCCAAAGTACTATGCAAATTAAACGAACCTTATAAAAGGTCAGGATGGCCTTCTTTTTTTAGCATGAGTATAATTGCATTTTTAAATTATTGTTCTCATAACAAAAAGCAAATTCTTAATTCAAAATATTGACCTTTAAAATATACGTAAGAAATCATGCTATCTCTTGGGTCAGTTTTTCCAATATCTATTTTAGCTGTTAGGCAGCAGCCCATAAAACTTAATGTCTACCTGTTCAGGGCTAAATTTAGCTAAATCTATTTTAGCTGTCTGTCATAACTGACAAAACTTAATGTCTACCTGTCTTGGGCTAAATTAAGTTCATCAGTGTTGTACATCAAGATCTGTCACTTTGAAATAGCCGCCGTCTCCTTGACACCCCGTTTCATTCCAAGTCAAAAATTCCCCTGAGTTGAAATGCTGATGTAGGAGAGGAGCCAGGGTTCAAAAATGTCAAAAATAAGCATTTAGGTAGGTCCCCTTTTTAGCAGAATTTTCACTTGTTTTATCCTTTAGTATATAGTATAGGCAGTATGAAACCAGATATTGCACTCAATTTAAGTCTTGCAAACATACCTGTAACAGTGTGTTTAATACGTTACCCCTCATTTTATTAAAAACAAAAATATGTAATTAAGTCTATTTAGGTAGAAGTTGAGATGCTTAAATGAACAAAACATTTATGCAATCTGTAAGAACATGCTATTCTCTACACATATGGATGTTTTTAAAAGTTGTTTGGGTCCATTATAATGGCATTTACGTTACATTTTCAACTATACCCTTAAAATTATTGATATTTTGTTAAAAAATTTCTTTTGACAAAAATTTCAACATGTGTATAACTTCTAGAAAACATGTATTTATAAGAGCGTTGCCTGACCATTTCAAAACTGCAAACAGATACGTTCTAACATAAATACTTTGTCAGTTATAAGCTGTTTAATAAGATGGCCATAGCTAAAACTTTATAACAGTTTAGAACCCCTTAAGTTTGAAAATAAGCATGCATTTTTTCTGTTAGCTTTTAAACACCTTATGATAATTATTTGATATCATCGACTTTAGGGTAATACTTAACAACATTTCTGAGGTAAAATATCATTTTGTTGTTCGATTTTCAATATGTAACGTATAAAACAAAAGTGAAGACAAACACATATTGGTTAATAGCTTAAATTATATATCACTGGAAAGTTTATTTCATTAAAAAAAAGAAGGGACCGTGTTTGATAGGCATAAAAAGAGCATTTGTTCCAAAAGAAGACGTTATCAGTACTTATTAGGAGACTTTGTACATGTTTGTCATTTTTTTCTTTTAAGAAATGGTATAGTTCTTGAATTAAAAACAAAATACATTGTTTGCTAATTTTCTATGTTATGTTATGCAATTTATAAACCTATAAAACGATAAGTCTGATGCAACATCTCAACTAGGATACATTCCCTTAAGCTTGATCAGTCAAATTTACTAAAGTAACATATACAACTATAAATAAACGGATTATATATCATGATTATATATTTGTCTCAACCGTTTTCCATTTCCAACTGAGCCTGAACACCTAAAACAAAATTAGATATTTGCACATTTTTTTCTTTTAATTGAACAAAACAATATAATAAGCTATTCAGAAGCAGCCAAAGCTTTATGTTGAACCTGTTTACACTCATCACAATATATAAAATAGTAAATAACATATCTGTTCTATCAAATCAGATTCATTTATGATAAAATATCTAAGAATTTCTGAAATGATGTGTGGATGTTGGAAACTTTGTTTGGTGTTGTTCCTATTGGTTGTGGGAGTTTTGTATTGGGCCTTTGTTTTCTAATTTGGTTTTAGTTCAGCAATCATCTTGACAAGGAAGAAAGGTAGTTGCCTCACTTTAATTATATTGTAGATATCTGTATTCCGTGTCCCTTCCTTAAGGTGCAGTGGGGCAGTCAGGAGTCTGTGATTGTAACATTTCCTAGTCATGGTCACTTATAGAAAGAAGACGTTTGCTGGCAATCTAGACAGCATCACTCCTTTATGTATAAAGTATAAAACTAAAGTGTTTTTTACCTTACATTAAATTTAAGGAACCATAAGTGTTTGTTATCATTATTCTTTAAGAGAGTGGCTCTGTTATGCAAATTGTTTAAGCCATGTCTATTTATGTATATATCAAAACTCAGAATGTGACTTTTAAATTTATTCTAGTTATGAACTTTAATTTCAGCTCATTTTTAACATGGCTTTCATTGTTTGATTAATGAAACTGATAGTCCTTTTAACTTAACACTACTAATAATTTGTCAAAGCAATGCAAACTTTCAAACTGAATGGGTTATTCAAAATGAATTATTGCTGTTGAAATTTGGGAAATCATCCATAAGCATGGGTTTTACAAGGCAAGGCAGTGATTATATCCAAGAAATCTAGATTTCTTCAGTTGTAGTTTACGATACCAAATTAACTTTATAAAATTTCAAATGAGAGAAAATGTTTAAGCCAAATTTAACTAGGACACATTAAAATTACTGTTTAAAAGATTATTTACGTTAATCAGAATGTTGATAGGAACAGCAATATCTTAGAATAAAAATAGCAGTCATAAGATCAAACTTAGTTTTAGCAATTAGTGCTAATATAGCTGATGTTAAGTTCAATTATAATACCATAGCAGTCATTGGACCCCATTTTAAAAAAGCTGTAGCAGGAATCCTGTCAGTTGATTCCTTTTATGTGCGTTAAATAATAGATGAGTTGTAAACACATCAGGGTATAGAGACAAAAAGGCATACATTAAATTATCTACTGTGCTAATAAAATAATAATTACATGGACAATAGAGAAGACACAATAGTTAGTATCATTACTAACACAAAAAAAATAGATTTACATGTTATGCTAAGAAAGTATGCATTAACTTAACAAATAGTATGTATGCATGTTTAATTTGTCTGTCGCAATTTTTTATCAATCTTCTGCATAAGAAATTGTATTTCTTTCGATTTGCAAAAGTATCATGAAACATCTTAGATAGTGATAACATTGTCTCTATTGCGAATTGACTATATGTTAGTATGATACAGCATAGCATTTGTTGAGTGTACTTTCTGAAAGAATTCTTTGACAGTAGCAAAAGTATGGATTTCGTTTCTATTACATGAACTATCAATATACCATAAATATAGCATCGTTTAACAAGTTGGTACATGTTTATGGGTATTAATTAGTTAGTTTTAAGGACTAAAAGACGGTTGTTATGTTCACTTATTGTGAGTGTTAAAAAATAAGTAGTGTCCTGCTGAATAAAACAAACATTTAAGCGGATTCTATCACGTATGCTGATAAGCTATATAGCTAAGAAGCAAACGTCCGCAAACATTCTGGAATATATGATCAATCAAGTTCTATTCTAGAAAGATTGTTTGCTCAAGGTCCTGATTATCGAAGTCTTATCATTTAGAAATGTCTACAATACTAACAATGCAGGGGAGCTTTTCCAACTTAATAACAGACATGTGTCTGTTTCTAAAGTATTTAAATGGTAATTTAGAATAAATGTTGTCCTGTTTCATTGCTTCACAAACGTGTAGAACCAGGCAACACAATGATTAAAGTAATGATCTTTATATTTTTGTTATAAACATTACCAACATAAATAATGCTCTTTTTCTAAATCGGGCATGCTGTAGATACTAAAATATTATAACCCTAAAGATAGCTAAAGCGGGTGCTAAATCAGAGACAAAAATCATCACGATTTCCAAAAACTTCATTTTTGTTTCATATGACACCGATGAAGGTATCATTAATGTTTCACTTCTTGATTTGGACTTCTGCTAGGAATATCTTACATTTTTCAGAGTTTTAAGGTATATTTTGTGGGCCTTATTGTTTTAAATATAGCTGCTGTAACGAATAACTGTTTATAAATGCATATATTTGATGGCTTTTACAATGTGTGATTGATCTGGCTATGTTACTGCGTGCTTTTTATTTATTCATTGAGCTGTTGACGGTTAAAGAAAATGTCTTGTATATGTCTTTTAACGCCTTTAAATGTATAAAAAGAAGCAAATACATGGTAGTGGCACAGATTTTGAAGAAGCATTTAAGTTTTTTGAAACAATTTAGTTATGAATAATAAATAGGTATCACTTATATATTTACATGATACCTAAACATATACTTAATGGCATTCATGTGCTTTATTTTCAAGTTCTTCTCTTTAAGCCAAATATGATTATATTGATGTTGCATCTCATTCATATTAAATGTTTAAGAATATTATATTTCCAATCTAATTTTGAGCACTAAGATGGTAGTCAATTCATTTTCACCTACCAGCTGTTTGAACGCATCTACACATAACATTGTACATAAATATTGTTTTAAAAGAAAGTAACGTATATAACAGAACTTTCACGTGCCTAAACTAATATTATTATTCTGCTATTAAGCTGCATCTATTTAATATATCAATCATAACGATATGTATGAAAACGATGCAAATGATAATAACACTATACTAGGAGTTTCTAAATTATCTAATTGTAACGTATTAGACTTGACTGTTACATGGTAAATGCAAATGTTCATCAAAAGCTAACAGACATTTTATAATATATAAAGTAGCTAAGAAAATCTTACTTTACAAAAATCTCCCTCCACAAGTCTTTTGGCAGCCCATGGCCATGTACATGTAAACAATAGTAGTATATTTGAATGTAAGTAACGTATATAACAATTACGTTAGCGTAAGTCATTTACACTTAGTGTCAGTTTGGTGCTTTTAATTGAGTTACTGTAAAGCAATATGCAGATACTAGGAAATGTGACCTATCTGGTCTAAATAACGTTTCTTTTCAGTAATGTAGCGAATAGCCTACTACATGAAGCCTGCATGAGGGTAGCTATGGTCACCCCATAAATAAACATCTTTTGCAAGACTTAAAATTTGTGCAATATCTGTTATCACACTTCTGAAACACCATACTAACTGAGGATATAGTCTAAAATTCTGCTACTTTCCGGCCACTTTTTCCCAATTTTTGAATCTCTGGCTCCCCTACTAATGGTAACTTAGTAAGTTTATATGATAGATAAAACCGTTAACTTTAATTTATAATTCACTGCTTTGGGCACAAGTGAGTAAAATGCTCTGTGAATTACGTTACCAAGAATATATTTTTTTCTGGTACATATGTATTTTTATGCATGATTAAAGCTTTGTCTTTTTGTAAAACTTCTATATGAGTAGGCGTTTGTTGTCATTAGATGGTTCAGACTTCATTTTAGGCCTGGTAGAGAACAACAACAATTTTCGAATATATGGAATTTAAAGTATTTTCTATTTCTAAATTTTGATCAATATTTTTCACAAGATTAATAGCATCAAGTAAAATTGCTCACTTCTTACTTGCAAAGGGTGATGTAAATAGTGTTAAGCAACACATTAAAAGCTGCATAGTCTGTAACATTTGATCTTCTATTTTTGAAAATAATGTTTTTACGTTTCAAGAACACAGTAAAAATACTCAAATTCAGGTAAACATTTTACCATTTTCGTAAATCTTAACAAGTTATCACTATCAAAACAACTGCATTTATGTTAAAATTCAACGGTCTAGAATTATTGGAGGGACGCAAATAATTACCAACAAGAGAAAACACACCTATTTGATAAGATAAATCACTTTTCCATGCAGTTTTCACCTGTACTGAACATTTTTATTGTGAAAACATAGCTTAATTCTACTTTTACAAATGGTTTAACAAGAAAATATTTTTTTTCGAAAAATGTTCATAGTTACAGAGTATGCAGCTTTAAGCCTAATATTTCGAAAAGAATTATATGTTCTTACACATGTAAGCCAGCATAATACTGGGTAATATGAATTACGTTACCAACCTATTGTCAAAATGTTTTACACAAAACATCATTTTATTATTATCAGCGGTTCAAAAGGAACTAATTTTAACATTTATCATCTTTTTTCCAAAACCAATAGTTTACTGGTTATTCTTTAAAGATGGATGGAAATAGACAAAACTGTTTTTGTATTTATTGAATTACAATTGAATTATATACTCTTTTCATAACAATCCTTCTTTGACTATGCTGAGAAGCTGAAATTTGTCATAAACTCTCATATGATGAGCGTATTTGACAAACAAGAGATCCAAGAAGAGTATGTAGTAACAGAATCTTTTAATTTTCAGTCTTGGAAGAAATTTGGTATCTCAAGTATAATTGAGCCGAGACACGCGATTTCTAACAATGTGGCATGTGCGACAAGCAAAGGCTAAGACCAGCCTGCGCATATACGCAGTCTGATCAGAGCCTTTGCAAGTCGCTACAATATTTTATGACCCTTAGGCTACTAACCGAACAGCATTTGGGGTTTATCAGCTTAAAAGGAGACTGCACAGGCTCATCTGAGTCTATTCATGTCAAAATACCACATTGTTTGAAATCACATTTTTGCACTATAAAAACTACTCCACCCAGGTAAACCGCATGTCCAAATCTCGGAGGGTGTTGGCTACCGGAGGTAAACAAAGGAGTTTTGGGCTGCACATGGTCTGCTTTGAGATGGTTTTATATCATAATGAACCACATTAAGGAATAAAATCAACATATAAGCCGTAAGTATATAGAATGACAAGAATTCTGAAAGCAATGCATGTTTTTGAACTGAATCTGTTTGGATTTAAATCGCATTTGAATTCGGAAATGCGGTGATTTGAACGAATATTTCGAATTCATCAGTTAATATTTATATGTATTATTTTATTTTTTCTTGATTCATAACTATCGCTGCAATGTTTAACCTCTCTTTGGAATGTATCAGTCCAATATAATTCAAACAGACGTGTACAACACTTATTTTTTTTTGCAATTTTATGACGATGGTGTCATGTTTATGGATAGCTTTCCATTCCTCTGAACATTTTGCTAACCATCAAAACGATTTTCAAAATTTGAAGTTTTAATAGCAGTTTTGGACATGATACTTACAAGCCATGCAGGAGAATGATATAGAATGGTAGCGGCACAAGCAATTAGTGTCAAAGGTTGATATAAGTCCAGCAATGATCAAACCACTAGCCTTTTTTCATTGAAAAATTCACATTCGCCGTTTGAAAAGTCGCCCTGAATCCTACAGACATGGATCAAAAGTAATTAATAGATTCCGAGTCCTTATCACTCAATATAGAAGCCACATGTTTGCTGCTCTCGTCCCCAAGAAACTTTCAATATAAAATAAAAACGGATAAATACAACCCCAATCCATCCATGATCTCAATGTTTACCTCCGATAGCCAACACCCTCCGAAATCTAGACATGCGGTTCACCTGGGTGTACTCGGTCAATGCCACTATGTAATGGAACTTACAAAACAGAAATGTATGTCCCAAAAATTATAGGGGAAAATTGTCAATCTTTGAAAACTTAACTCGTTTTCGCTGTATATGTAACCAGAGTTGAAAAACGTTGAGCTGAGTTGTTTAATTGCGTGTCATATTGTTGTTTTCAAAAAGATCTAGTTTGTGTATCTGGGCCAGTTTGTTTGAGCGTAACATGGCCCCCAGGTTAAAGAACTTGTTTAATGCTCAACTTGAATGAGCATGAAATTTCAATTGCTCATAAACACTAAAATTGCGAAAACAATTAAGATTTTTTTCTTTAAAATTCATAATGCTGTTTTGTCCTGCTAATAAATGTGAATTGGCCAACAATTCTTATCATTTTAACATTTATGAGCAAGATAAATTTCATGCTCAGTTGAGTTGAGCATAAAAAGCTTTGCGATCACTTGTTTGAATTACTTAAATAACTTACCATTATTTGTATAATTAAATAATAATAACAAAATCAACAAGGAATGCAATATTCAATCAACATGTTCCAGTTAATCTGTTTCGGTGTATGTGTTCATATTACTGACATGCAATACCAGATTGGACTTTTCCTGCGACCAGGCCTGGTTTTTTTCATGTCAATGCTTCTATCACTGAATTAATAAAGATAATTCGCTTGATTCCATACGAGTTAAGAGCTAATGGCACGTGAAATCCTAGCCATGGCATACTAAATCAATGCTGCCCTTCATTCTCAGAGGATGGCATCATTTTGTAAGAAGCGAAAAACGTCACTGATATTGAATTGAGACATGGCGTTAGGAAATAATCAACTTACCTCGGTAAAAACTGGACTAAAATAAAAGCAGCTTGTAAAGCAAAAAGTAGAAAACTTGGAAAAATATAATTTCAGCTTCAGTTGTAAGTATATCTTTGTGTTTGCTTTCTTCCAAGACCAATTTAAGCTCTCTTATCCAATTCTATCATGTAAAATTCGGCTGTTTTTTTTTTTTTGTTTTTTTTTGTTTTTTTTATCACTCAAGAGGCGAATCACTCATTCTCAAGTTACCGCCATGCTGAAATGTACGAGATATTGCAAATGCATCATATCTTGTTTGCTCTTGTAAACCTGAGAGTCTAACAATAAACTTGGAAACTATTTTAAAACATGTGTTAATAAGGCCTCCAGATAAAAGTGTGTAAATGAAAATTAATATTATTGTTTTCCAACAAAAACATATGTTGTGTGTACTGAAAAGATCTGTCTCAATGAGGCGGTCCTTTTGAGTTCCTAAAATATATCTTTTAACTGATGGGCAAGAGGAAAAAAAACAGTTTTTCGCTTTAAAAGTTGGCTTATGTAATTGTTCTATGTTTTGTTGTACGTTACTTTATGTCCATTCTAGTATTGCAATCATCTTTATGGGGAAGAGAGAGCTGATTGCTTTGCTTAATTTGTCTTCCTGGTGTCTTGTGATGGTTGAGCGGCTCTTCCTCGCGGTGCCACGGGGTTGTCTGCAGTTTGTGATTGTGGTATTTCCTGATCATACTCACTTACTATTTTTAACTGGACATATTATGTGATTTATTCAAGGTGTCATAATATGCAGACACATTTTCTTTAACCTGCATAAACATGCACTAAGCATAAGATTTTTAGCCGTCTCGTAGATTATTTAAGAATATCACAAAAGTGAGAAGTATTGAAAAGTTTATTTTATTCAGATTTTTAAAAACACACATAACTTCACTATGATAATTGAATGAAGGCGTTCTACTAATTTGGCGTACATTTTCCGTAATTGACATACTTTTCAAATTGCCATGATGTTTTTAAAATTGGCGTGGTTCGGAAGTACAATAAACAAACTACACATTAAAATACGTTTCGAAGCAACTCATCGTTTACAAAGTCGTGAAAACTTGCTCTTTCTGCTCCCGCTCCTCATTGTTCGTCTTGAAACTGGGTACCGTTTCGACCTAACTAAAGGTTAATGCATTGCTTTTTTCACAGAGTAAAGTGGATAGAAATTCTCTTTAAACCCTTCTTTCTGCACATGCGTACGAAATGTGACGTTTGTCATTGGAATGTAGGAATTTGTGTCTTTCATTTTGTGTTTTTATGCTTCCCCCTTCACCCAAGATGCCCTTTGGACAATGAACAGTTACTATCATTACATACATACATACATACATACATACATACATACATACATACATACATACATACATACATGACGTATGCAAAACGCACACTTACAATGTATCCTTGATTTTTCAATATGATACTTTGAATGTTCAACTTGATACATTGCCAGGCTCGGTGCAGTACATATGGTCAACGATGTCATTGTGATCTACAAAAAAGATGAAACAATTTTGATTAAGAAGTTTGAAACGTATTTTTTTCGTATCATACAAAATTCAATGCTTAACTAAGGTAGTTCCTATTTTTATGGAAGCATTGTAATTCTGCCCCTGCGAAATTTTGTTCTAAAATAGGAGGTCTTCTTGAACTGCTCTAGAACATTTAGAACTGTTCTAAACCTGGTAAATATGTTAGTTCTAGAACTCTTGTTCTACAACTGGTCTACAACATTGTTCTAGCACAAACCAAACACATTCTATAACTTTTTTTATTCTTAAGGTGTTCTTTAAATAGTATAGAACTTTTTTTTATAAAAAAAACTAGTAAGTTCTACAAATGTTCTAATAATATTCTAGAACATTTTTAGAACATTGCAAGCACAAAATAAGTTGATAGAAACTTCTAGAAAATGATTCAAATACAGAACGTTTGTCTTACTTTTTAGAACTAGTTAATTCTACAAATGTAATAATAATTCTAGAACATTTTGAAACTTCTCAAGTGCAAAATAAGTTAAAGAAATCTTTACATTTACTATTCAAAATTAATTCTAGAACTTATTTAGTACTTTAATAGAACCAGCAAGTTCTAAAAATGCTATAAAAATCTGGAACACTTTTAGAACATTTAAAGAGCAAGCGTGACATAACCAGATAAATGATCGGGGAAAACATGACCGCCAGATTTGGAGGGACTATGAAGTATCTTCAAAAACATTTGTTAGGTAATTTCTAGATGGCAAATATGATAGTATTATTGCCTGAGACAGTGAGTAAATCTATGAAACAGTTTCTCTAAGGTTTTCAATGTTGAGTATTGCTGGGAATGTTGTTCGTTTGTTTTTAGCAAATGTAAGACAATGGTTTGAAATGTGTGGGGTAACAGGGTGGCATGTAACCACAATGAGAAGATGGCATGGCTTACTATAAACAGAGGTTGAGCAGTTAACATCCATTAAGTTTCCTAAAAAATACAATGTAACAGTTTTGCAATGTATGTTATTCATTATTCAATTCACTGATATTCTGGAGAAATGTTTTACTGAAATTCACTGAACCAGCAAGTTGTACAAAAGTTACCAAATATTCTAGAACATTTTTGGAACATTTCTAGAATAAGCATGTCATAACCAGATGGATGATGGTAAAATATGGCTGCAAGAATTGGAGGGATTATGAAGGCTCCCCAAAAATCGTCTGTGTCAGTTTCTAGATGGTAAACATGATAGTGTTATTGTCTGAGACAGTGAGTAGGCCTGAGACACAGTGTCTTAGGCTTTTAATGTTAATTGTTGCTGTGATTGCTGTTTTTCCAAGCTGAAATGCATGACAATGTTTTGAAATGTGTGGGGTAGCAGGGTGGCAATAACTGACAGCATTCAGGACAACTTAGGGCCTCTATTATTGGTACTGGTACTTGTTCTAGTAGATCAGGATGAGTTCCGTAACTCGTCTTCTACATCTCTTCTTTTCATAACTAACAGTAAATATTCCGACTTCCGGGTTTAAAATGTCAATATATGTATATGATATGGCAGTCGTTATTGTGTTTCCTCCTCAATCATAAATCTTCTTCAGTTGACGTTTATTGTGTCGCCTGCATGAGCTTGACATACACTTTGGGATTACTTTTGGGGGGCTTAACACCATGTCAACAGTATTTCATACATAAAAAGGTGGCATTTCATGGAATCATACTTCCAAATGATATTTAAGGGCTAGGGAAATGTGCCTTCTGCTCAATGATATTCCTGACCAGGGCCATTATATATATTAACTAGAAGAATTCAGAGACATTTATTTAACCCTACATGGGACATTTTGGGAGGAGGTGTTCTACAGTTGTTCCAGAAAAGTTCAGATTTTTAGAACAGTTATAGAACAAACCTTTAGAACATTTCACAAACTACTAGAACATTTCTGGAATTTATCTGTAGCTATTCTAAAATGTCTAGAATAATTCAGGGGCATTATAGAACGTTGTATGGGACATTTTTGAAAAGGTGTTCTACAGTTGTTCCATAAAAAATTCTATAGGTTTGTTCTAGATCATTCAAGAACAAACCAAGGTTTGTTCTAGAACAGTTCTGAAACAAACTATTAGAACATTTCTGGAATTGTTCTGGAACTATTCTAAAAGTGTTCTAGAATAATTCAAGGACATTTAAAGAATGTTAAATAGATGATTTTGAGGGGTGTTCTACAGTTGTTCCAGAAAAATTCTAAAGGTTTGTTCTACATCAGTTCTAGAACAAACCAAATTGAATGTTGATTCGAGAACAGTTCTAGAACAAACCATTAGATCATTTCTGGAATTGTTCTGGAGCCATTCTATAAATGTTCTTGAAGAATTCAGGGACACTTATAGACCGTTAATTGGGACATTTGTGAGGGGTGATTTTCAATTGTTCCATAAAAGTTCTAAAGATTTGTTCTGAAACTGTTCTAGAACAAACTTTTCCCATTTAACGTTCTACATCTGTCCCATAAACATTCCAGAACATATCTAGAACAGTTTCAGAGCAGTTCTAGAACATAGTATTAGAAAATTCAAGAACTTTTCTAGAATAGGTCTAGACCATTTCGCAGGGGTGGAGCCAGATAAATGTAACTATTGTTTCACCTTCCATACTTTGTGCGAGCAAAACTAAATAAACTTTCATGTTGCTACATAGAATAAAGAAAATTACTTGCCAGGCACACTAAGATAGGATCAGATGTATCTTAAAGGGGACGGCAACCCTGATGATTACTATGTTTTATATGAAAGATCTTAATAAACCATGAACTTTGATACCAGTTTCATCTGAATCGGTTGAAAAATGTGGAAGTTGTGGGCGTTTGAATATTTGCAAATGGAAGCGGCCATATTTTAGGCTTAGTGACGTCACTCAGCCTAATTCAATATGCGAAATCAAAATAAAAGACCAACCAATGGATAATTTGCATTAATCTTTAATGAAACATTTTCCTTATGTATAAAGCTACATATCTTCTGACACAGATGATATGATAGTAGTGATAACTTAAATTAAGCCATTGAAAAAATTCTGAAAACTAATTAAATATTCAAAATGGCGGCTAAATGTTGGCCATATTGAATTTTTTAAATGCCCATAACTTGCCCATTTTTCAACCGATTTTGATGATACTTGTATCAAAATTGATGGTTCCTAGAGCTCTTTCTGATAAAACATACTTGTCATTAGGGTTGCTGTCCCCTTTAATTCAATAAGTAAACAGAGTAGATCCTAGTCTGCCTTATCTGGGCTTGCTTTGGTTGCAAAAGCGTTAAAGGGATACGTGTATATCTTTCAAAAGCTCTTACTTGCATGAAATGTTTCTTGTATATACAAAAATGCTTTTTTTATCAAGGAGACGGATACCTTTGGCCACATTGTTGTACGAACATTTTATACATCTCACATAGATCATTTTACGCCCCAACATACAGCTTTTGAGCAATCGGAAGCATGCTTATCAGTCTTTTTAGAGCTTCTTCCTGGTTTGATACCGTTTGCAATATTGTGACACGCTGGGTGAACTTTAGAGAAAACCATTTGCATGTACATGATGAACTATAATTATCTGACTACACTATTTGGACGTATTTTGACCCAAATAATATATGTTTTCTGGTATTATTTACAGTTTTTCATTTTGATCGTGAAAAGTTCATGAGCAAAATTGTAAATATATTATTCTACCAGAAATTTGTACATTAGGGCGAAAATATTTTTACATATAGTAGTCGGATAATTGTAGTTTATGTTCGTGCAACTGTTTTGTTCTAAACGGTATCAAACCAGGAAGTAACTCTAAAAAGACTGAGAAGCATGCTGCTGATTGCTCAAAAGCTGTATGTTTGGGCGTAAAGTGATCTATGAGAGATGTATAAATTGCTCATACAACGATGTGGCTAAAGGTATCCGTCTCCTTGATAAAAAACATCTTTTGTTAATACAGGAAAAATTTCTTGCAAGAGCTTTTGAAAGAGATATATCCCTTAAAATGCGTCTCTATAAGGTAAAGGGTTAAATAAGGAAAAATATTTACATTTGCTTGCATTATCATCTGACTGGTGAGCTAAATAAAACATGTACGATGTCTATATGAAATGTATGGCATGGATAAACTCTTGGCATATCTTTGACGGCCAAGAAAAAGAAGGAATCGAGAAGTATGAATATACACTCAGTGGCCATAAGCAAGTAGCCAAATCAGCTTACGAGAATTTGACAAAAAATATGGTTTGAAACATTGGTCTTTTCTAGCCAATTATGACAATTTCCTCGAATGATAATTGCCCTGGATAAATATACAGTGTATATGTTTACGTCACTACCAAATTGTATGATGTCATAATCTGTTGCTATGGAGATATTGTGTATCACAAACATTGGCTCCATTTCTTCAAAAAAGATAGCAGGTGTTGAAAAATTGCTGTAAAAATGCCAGATTGTAATATTCTAAATTGAAAATTTGAATGAATATTTGAAATGTACTGAAAAACATTCTGTTAAAGTTCAAATTAGTAAAACACTGAAAATAAAATAATGCAGAGCAGAGAACTGGACGGAAAATAATGCCATGAAAATGATCCGACTGCAGTATACTTTTCCTGTAAAAACAAACTATATAAACAAATGGAGGAATATGGGGTATGTATGTTTTGTGAGGTATCATAACAGTGTTCAAATTGAAAATAATATATTTTGAATAAATGTTGACGGATATAAGCTATGGTTTGATCCAAAGAAAATCTGCTAATTTTACACTGTCAGTCCTGATATTGGTGCCTCAAGCAGCATAACAGGTGATATAATATTTGTGTAATAATTATTTTCAGTTGAAAGTACCATTTGAGGTTACATTTTATCAGAACATTTAATTTCTTAAGAAGAACTATCCTATGATTTCGCATGAAAGTTTGGGTACCCCCTCGTAAAGCAAATTTGACCATGGGGTTAGGTATCGCTGGGTGCTGTCTTTTCTATGTGAAAGAACGAAACATTTAAAGACTAATTGCTTCAAACGCTCGTATATAGACCCTAGAAAGACTGATACTTGTTGCTAAGTTACCATGTGGATTCATTCAATAATTTAAATTTTTGGGTCAGGGGTACAAAAACCCCACCCACCCCTAATATGACGGTGAATAAATTAGGAAGATGTGAATACATCCTGTTCACAGCTCACGATTATAACATATTAGCACCATTATTACCAAAAATATATAGAAAAAAAGCAATATCTATAGCCATGTAAAAACAGAAGAAGTTTAGAACCAACATCGAATTTTCAAACTGTTTCAGAAATTAGGGGTGGTTGAAATGAATAACACCCACGAACTCTAGGTGACATTATTTTTATAATAATCAAGCATTCTTATGATGAAACATAGCTAATAGTGATATGTTTAAAATTTCAGATAATTTGCATTCCTCGTTTTCAAATTATACAAATTTTAAATGTACTTAATTTTATGCAAACGAAACAGCGCTTGTCATTTTGGCTACTTACTTATGGCCACTGACTGTATATCTATATTTGAGGGTCTGGATGGGGGGGTCTGGTTTTCACTATTCATTAAATAGTTAGCCTATTATTCATCTCATTAATATTTTAGGTTATTTATACATTAAAATAAGACCAATTATTCATCAAAAGTAAGAAAGGTGGCAAAGAAATCTTTTTATTCACTATTCATTATTTTTTTCTTCAATTCATTAAAAAATAGGATTATTCATTAATTTTTAGGCCCTCATTATTCACTATTCATTATTTTTTGGCTCATTATTCACTATTCATTATAAAAAAGGCCATTATTCACTAATTATAATACCCCATCCAGACCCTCATATTTCAAACGCATTAAATAGTTGGTAGATGAGTCTACAATGTCAGGCTAAAAATGCTACAAAACATGATAAAGTTTAAAGTTATATTAAACGGCCAAGGAAAACACAGAAATAGAGAAGTATGTATAATATATTAAATTTTATATTCTAAAATTCATTAAATACAAATGTAAGTGGTGGATAAAAAGCTATAACCATGGAAAGTTTTAAAGTTATATTTGACGGTCAAGAAAAACACCGAAATGGAGATAAAAGTATATACTTAAATTTAAAATGCATTTAATACTTGTAGACTGCAGTGACAGACTAAATAAGTTTAAAACCTTTTGATGAAAAGGTCATCTCTTCATTGGTGTGAAAATGTTCAGGAAATTACACATAAAGAATTCTAAAATATTATATGGACCTTGACGCGAGTAAACCTGTCTTCAGGAGTTTGCGAACAACACAGGCGCAGACCAGCCTGCGCATCCGTGCAGACTGATCAGCGCCTTAGATATTCACTTATCGAGAAGTACCATATCTAGACGAGCGAAATTTCGATTTTCTAGCTAGTCTCTCTAGCTGTAGAGACTGGTTTGAAACTAGTTTTGTCGGAAACCACGAAGACAGGTTTCCACGCGACGAGGTCCAATTATAACCTTTGTCATGCTAAACCCGGAATATATCGTTTTTAATCAGAGTAGATCCAGATCAGATGTCTGCTGATGAATCCATCTGATCAGGATCTTTACTTTTTGTCATTTTAGAAACTACTTTATTTATTAAAATTTAAATGGCTGAATATGCCATTATCAATTTATTCAACGAGACAATGGCATTGGTCTCTAATGCCTGCAATACCTAGTAATTATGATCATACTTTGCTCCGTTTGACTTTAAAGATGCCACAATTTGTACTATACAATAACTCTTTGCATGACGGGTAAATTTTCATGCTTTTGTTGTCGGCTGCTGACTTTTTCAAAATTTACTTTTTCAAAACATTCTTTCTGAAACACTATCAGAGTGTCAGACGGTGTGGATCCAGATCAGGACCGACATGTCGATCATAATCTAGGTCCATATAGTTTGCAAATAAGATCAGCAGACGCCAAAAGTCGCAGCTAGCAAGGAAAGAGTAAATGGCAAAATCTATATTTTCACTCCTTGATTGAAGGCATGGGAAATGGGTTGTGTGGCATCTCTTGATGTTATTGACCTTGGCGAGGACAAGGAACTGAGTGAGTATCTACACGAGGATGATATTCGTCTGGTGCAGATGAGCTGGGAACTACTACAAGACGATCTGGGGAAAGTTGGGGTCATCATATTTCGAAGGTATTATTTTACTTTACTGAATATAAATGCTCTTGGATAGTACACATACTAGGTAAATCCAAAAATTCAAGTTGAAAGAAGGAAAACTTCAACGGCATAAGGAATGATTATATGGGATCTGGTCCCTGTCCCGCAAGCATGATGCATGAACAAAATCTTTTGGGGATGCTAGCAATTTCGTGATTGATTATCTCCCTTAATATCCGTCTCCTTTCCTCCTGTAATGTTTGTTCAAGCTGTTGCAAATTGATGCAACGCTGGGGTCTTTTACGCATCCGGCGACCTAAGACATCCACAATGTGCTAAATTGGCGACATATCGAAAGATTTGTTTGGCCATGGCAGTACGTACATGTACTGTACATCTTGCTGTCTCAGCAGTTCGACGGCAACACGGACTCGGTGTATGTTTGCGTTGTCGTACGGGTACTCGAAATTTCCACCATTGCGCAGAGCAGATGGAACAACCGCTGGACGTAAAATTTGGTAAGTCAAGTCATAACCTTTGCACCATAACCTAATTTCCGTCCCTTGGTCGTACTTGATGCTCACACAGACCATGATACTGCCACCCCTGTACCTATCTTGCTGCTTGGTGTTGCCGTCAACCTTCTGAGACAACAATGTGTAAGAGCACTGACGTGGGCAGTCAAATCCCCTGATACGTCGCCAACTGAGTACATGCACATTTGTGACGTCTTAGGTTGCCGAGTGTGTAACAGACCCCAACGCTTGCAACCGTGAGCTTGGTAGAGCGGCGAAGGATACCAAGGGAGACAATCCGTCGCATAATCGCTAGTATGCGCAGAAAGTGGCATGGAACAGACACTGACCCCATGCTTATAAACATTCCTTACGCCACTGAGGTGTTGCTTTTTAAATCCGCGCTTTTTGAGAAAACAAAACAACACAAAAAACCGCAGATATATTGTAATCGGTCTGTCCGTCCGTACGTCAGTAAGCGCGTCTCGTAACGCAAACTTCTTCATATTTGAAACAATGATAGCCTATGGAGTCTAATACTGATATGACTTTGGAGTCAAAAGTCAAAATCTCAACCAATAAAATCCATCTTACGGCTCGTAGCGTGAACTTCTCTTTCATTTTTTGACCGACGGTGTTCATATTTAGCACAATGATTGCCTATCACGGGGTGTACGAGGGCTGTTTAAATATGAATGCAAGTAGCTTCATAACTTTCCTCACATATTTGCTACGACAAAATGTTATACATTTCTGAAAAGAACTATTTGTCGCCTTTAAAATGGCACCAAACGTAAAGAAACACTCACTGTATTTCTCGTGTTACAGACCCTTATATAAAGGACATTCCTGTATACTGAAGTTTTTTCTGAAGCAAATTGCAATGCACGTTTTGGTACATGTGCGGATATAGTGCCATATCTTATTAAGTTTTATACAAAATGACACCAAGTTTTAGATGCAAGTTTAAGTAAAAATCTAAAAGTTGCTTGTAGGAAAAAGTTTGTATAATCCTGTTTCAATACTGGATAAACAGGCACGTTTGTGACGTCATTAATTTTATGATAAACGTCATTTTGAGTTATCTACTGGTGATGTAATGATGAACATTGCTGTGTCGTTTTCGTTGCGTTTTGCTGAAAACATGCTAAATATGTCATAAGGGAGTTTTCAAAATTCCGTGTCTTCTATTTGCAGAGTAATCACATTTTATATCATTTTTTCAAGCATTTTTCTGCTTCTTAATGACTTGTTTACATTATTTAAAATATGTTCAATCTGTCTAGTTCTCAAGACCAGGTGAGTAAATTTATTGTAAATAATGCCTATAGTGGTCAAACTTAAAGTTTACGTTCAAATTTAGAAAAAAAGCCGCAATGTTATGACAAAAAATAAATAAGTATAAATTGTATAACCCCTTCACTTAAGGCCTTTTTTGACTCAATAAAAATGCTTTTCAGCGTTTAAAAATTACCCACTATCCATCAATAATTTGTAGCAAGAACTCAGTATGAGCGATCAACATATTGTCTTTGAGTTAAAACTATTTTAAATGTTGCTTCGTGCATGTTTAACTGAAAACCGAAAGGCGGTGTTTTGATTACCATTTATATGCAAACATAAGGAGATTGTAGTGAAAACGATTCGTTGAAATTTATTAAAAGCAGGTCAGATTTTCGCAACTTTCACAGAATCATTACATACGAATATGGGTATACTGCCTTAAAAATTTCAAGACATTTCACCGGTTTATCGAAGAATTATACGCTCGTCTATATCACTGGTATATGTTCGAAGTATTGGGTTTGTTAGTATACTAACGTGACCCTCATTCAAAGGGCTATAACTCGATAAGTATACTGTATTTTTCTTTAGGTATGGCGCCAGTTTAAAGGAGACATATAGTCCTTTATAGAATCGTTTACTATTTTGTCGAAGCATATATGTGAAGAAAGTTATGAAACTACTTGCATTCATATTTGAACAACCCACGTAGATATCAATACGCTATTCAGATCACTAAAATGACGTTGGGGTCTCAAGATCAATTTCACATTAACTTAAAACACATTTGGCACATTCGTGGCATTTGGGGTGTAGATGTCGATATGTTATTCAGACCACATCAATATGACCTTGGAGTCGAAGGTCAAGGTCACTGCTAATAGCTGTCTTATGGCTCATAACACGAACTCGTCACTCATTTTTGGCCGACGGTGTTCATATTTGACAAAACAACTGCTTTTAGGGTGTATAAATATCAACAGGGTATGTAGATCACCAATATGACTTTGGGATCAAAGATCAAGGTCACAAAAATTTAAAATCTGTCTAAAACTGTTTTACGGCTCGTAATGCAAACTCATCATTCATCTACAGTGGTTGCCTATGGGGCGTAGATATCAATAGGCTATTCAGAACGATGATATGACTTTAGAGTCAAATGTCAAGGTAACATTAACTTTAAATCTGTCATCAAATGTATTACGACTCGTAGTGCGCACGAATCATTCATTTTTAAATGAGGCCGTTCATATTTGGCACAATGTTTGCTTTTTGGTTAGTAGATGACAATAGGCCATTCAGATTAACGATATGACGATGGAGGCAAAAATGAAGGTCACACATACTTACAGCCAGGGTGTTTATATTCGGCACAATGATTGACTATCGTGAGTGGATTACAACAAAGGTCTCACAATACAGAATATGATCTTTGGGCAAAGGTTTAGGTCAAATATTCTTAAAAGCTGATTATTGTTTGAAAGCGAACGAACTCGCCTGTCACTGATTTGATAGAGGGTGTTCATATTTAGCACAACTATTGCTTATAATGTGTACGAGTAGATTGCAACAAAGGTTTAAATTCATCAATACAACATTGAGTATAGGTCAAGGTCACATATAATTAAAAAATGTCAACCGCTTGAAAATCAAACTCAAACTCCACTTTTATTTTTCGACAAAGGGTATTCATATTTTATGCAATGATTGCCTATGGTGTATAGATAAAAATAAAAGTTTTGGATTAGTGCTGTGACCTTCGGGTCAAATGTCAAGGTCACATATACATAACACTTGTCTATGGCTCATAATTGGAATTCCTTTCAGCTTTTTTATAGAGGGAATTCATATATAACAAAAGATTGTTTATGGTGTGTAAAATAAAATGAGGTTTCAGCCAATATGACCTTGGATTCTATGGTATTGGTCACACATACTTAAAACGTATGGATATTCTACTTCACTTTTTGACCAAGGATGCTCATAATAATTGCATAGGATGTGTAAATTACAACACAAATCTCGGAATACCGATATGAGAACGTCGAAAATATCATTGCTCCAAAGGTGGAGGGCACGCATACTTAAAGCCAGTATGCAGCTTGTAACGTGAGCCCCTCTTCCATATTTTGATGATGGACGGTGTTCATATTTAGCACAATGATTGCTTATCGTGTTTAAATTACAACAAATGTTTCAATTTACCATTATGACCTTGAGTAAAAGGTCAATGTCACATATATTTAAACAGGTCTAGGGCTTGAAAATAAAACTATTTTTTTGTCCGTTGGTTTTCACAATTGACACAATGATTGCCTATGGTGTTTAGATCGCACAAAAGTTCTAGATCTGTGTTATGGCCTTGTAGTCTAAGGTCAATGTCAAATACATTAAATCTATCTATGGCTCATAAAGCCAACCCCACATTCATTTTTGACGGAGGGAGTTCACAATAGCAAAGAAAACCACTAGCTGATGCCAGACTATTTCAGCATTTCAAGGCTATAGGCCTCTTGGTTTCAGACCACAAGCTTTCAAAGTTATCGTTTCCCACACCATTACTGGTGTGATTAATTCCAATGTGGGTCTCTTGCCCAATACTCCAATGGGAATGATGGAATGGTCACGGGTTTTGATACTAGCAGCGAAATAAAACATCTACCTCTTTTTCGATACGAACATGGTTAATAGACAAAGGGGGAACAACTGAGGCTATACCAGATGGTTTAAGTTTAATACAGGATACTTTTGATTTTCCCCACCCACCACTCCCTACAGTGACATTTGTCATCTTATCTTCCAATGTGCCTCTCTTGTCCAATACTCCAATGGGAAGAGGAATGCAGATGATAAATGTCACTGGGGTTTTGGTACTATCCCCAGTGATATCTAGCAGCGAAGTAAAGCATCTACCTCTTTTTCGATACGAACTTTGTAATAGACAAAGGGGGGACAACTGAGGCTATACCAGATGGTTTAAGTTTAATACTGGATACTTTTGATTTCCCCTCCCACCACTCCCTACAGTGACATCTTATCTTCCAATGTGCCTCTCTTGTTCAAAACTCCAATGGGAAGAGGAATGCAGATGATAGATGCCACTGGCGACCGGCGAGACAGTCTAGCATCTACCTCTTTTTCGATACAAACATGGTAAATAGACAAAGGGTGGACAACTGAGGCTATACCAGATGGTTTAAGTTTAATAGTGGATACTTTTGATTTTCCCCACCTACCACTCCCTACAGTGACATTTGTCATTTGTCTTCTTATCTTCCAATGTGCCTCTCTTGCCCAATACTCCAATGGGTAGAGGAATGCAGATGATAGATACCACTGGCGACCAGAGAGACAGTATAGCAAGAAGAGCCTTTGCTGTTCGTAAAGTATGGAAGTAGATGAATGATTATTCTAAATATTTAGCATCTAGTCCTACTAGGTAGCTGCAAGTGCATGTTTGCATAGTGGCTTAAAATTACGCATATGTCATAAATATACCAAAACCTCACGAGCTGCCAGAAATATTATTTTTCGGATTATTTCGACGGAGACGTTCCCGTTATAAAGTGTTTTGCAGATTTGTTTCACATAAAACATCATGATGCCCAACATTATCTGCTCTTATTTTTTGCAGGTAGTTTTGGTTTAGCGTTCAAATACTGTTTACACACTCATGCCAATTAAACTCTTTATAAGTTTAATCATAAAAAATAGCACTTTGAAAGATAGATGAGAATCGTTGTAAACAAAAACTGGCGAATTTACCTTGATTTTGGGCGTGCAGGTAGTCTCAGTTTACAGTTATACATGTATTGAACCTACCACAGATTACTGCATATGTGCATGGCAATGAATAGTCATGCTTTATCTATTTATAAGAAAAATAGAATTGCCTCATTACTATGCATCTTTGAAACTACAATAAATGAATGGTTGTTATTAACAGCTTATCATGTGAGGTTTCAGGCGCATAAATAAGGGGTATTTACTTTTTTGAGGTAAATACCAAACATATTTCATCGACTGTGTTGAAAACACCAGAGTTTCACTAGTGCGCAAAACGAGTGAAAATTCTGGTGTTTTCAACTCACTAGTGATTGATATCAATTTATTTGTCTTTGATATGCATTGACAGTGAGCAGGGCGAGTTGGATGATAGTTCACTATATTTAAGTCAATACATTCCAGATAAAAAGCGGAAAGGTTCGCCCCTAACAGACAATCCAATGAAAAAACAAAACTCACTACCTGATATCAGCAAATTGACAGCTAAGGATAAGAGAAAACTCCCACCAAAAACCTTCTCAGATAATTTGAAAATGACACTGAATGATACTACATTTAGTAAAAGTATCGCCCCAGTTCTGTCTGATATGATGGCTCCTCTGATCCAAGAGACTATTAAGTCGTCGGTAGCATCAGCCATTGAAAGTTTGAAAACAAGCATTCTACAACCAATATTAGAGACAAACAAAAAATTGCAAGAAAGTGTCAACAAACAAGATATTAAAATACAACAACAACAAGAGAAGATAAAGGAACAAGGGAGGCAGCTGAGTGTTAATAAAGATATTATTACTGAGCTAGAAGCTGAGAATAGACTCTTATGTTCTGAATTAGACTCAATGAAATTAAATGTCAATAATTTAGAACAATATGGTAGGCGCAATTCCCTTCGTTTCAATAACTTAACGATCGACACGAGTCAAAAAGAAGAGGACATGATTCACGGAGTTGTGCGTTTCATCAACGATAATATGATGTCAAATGGAGAAAAAATCAATGATCAAGACATTGAAAGGTGCCATCCTATTGGAAGAAAAATAAGAGGTCGTACACCCCAAGTAATTGTTAAATTTTCAAGCTATAAGACCAAAACCAAAATCTTCGCTAACAAAACCAAGCTCAAAGGTCATAGCGATAGAACCTTCGTAACCGAGGACCTAACCACTCTCAACCACGGAGTAGTGAAATCACTACTCGAACTTAGGAAATCCAGAAAGATCAATAGCTTCTGGACATCCAATGGAAAGATCTTAGTTAAAAAGACTAAGGAAACATCCCCTGTTGTGATAAACTTCATGGACGATATTCCCTTCAAACTGAATCTCTCAGATGTCTAATTATCCCTCTAATTAATTGTTGAGCCGGTGGGTGGGTGTTGTCATGGTCCCATGCCATTAATGTATAAATATGTTTGTTGAGCTTACTTTCATGTACTCAAAGCTCTCTTCTGCTCACACTTTTGGTGAATGAGCGGTTTAGCCCTGTCGAGGCTTCGTGGATGCGCAGTCTCGTCTGGGCCTATACCGGTCATCTGAGGGACGAGTGCCAAACTCCGGTCATGTGACTCACAGCTTCCTACGTTATACTGGTTACCTAAACTTCATAAACGGCCATATAAGTCACGCTTTATTGCTAATTCTAGTGCATGTACAACTACTGAGTTGTCTATTCTTTTGACTTCTTGTCTCACTGCAATTAAAAACCATGTCATTAAATATTGCACAACAGTTTATGAAAGAAATGGTAAAAATTTATTTTGGTCTATTAAAAATTCAGGTGAAATTCTTAATAAATTGAAGTCTAGAGGTTTTCTAGCATCTGGTTTGTCGACATATGATTTCTCTACTCTCTATACTACATTGCCTCATAATCTAATAAAAGAAAAACTAACAGAATTAATTGAACAAACATTTAACAGAGAGGGCTCACTTTATTTGGCTTGTAATGATAAAAATGCCTTTTTTACTTCTGAACAACCTAAACGATATAAATTGTGGTCATGTCAGAAAATGTGTGATGCGCTCCATTATCTTTTGGACAATATTTTTATAAGGTTTCGCTCAAAATTATATCGACAAATTGTCGGTATTCCAATGGGTACTAATTGTGCTCCTCTTGTTGCAGATTTGTTTTTGTTTTGTTATGAGAGAGACTTTATGTTGTCTCTGTCAGACAATAATCAAGCTGATATTATTGAAGCTTTTAACTCTACCTCCAGATATTTAGATGACTTGCTTAATATTGATAATCCTTATTTTGAACAAATGGTAGGTCAGATATATCCCACTGAACTACAGTTAAATAAGGCGAATTCTTCTGATACTGAAGCTCCGTTTTTGGACTTGAACTTGTCAATAAAAAATGGCATAGTTTCTTCTAAAATATATGATAAACGGGATGATTTTAATTTTGAAATAGTAAATTTCCCATTTCTTGATGGAGATGTTCCTCGCTCTCCTTCCTATGGGGTATATATTTCTCAGCTTATTCGTTTTGCTAGAGTGTGCTCTAATGTTGATGACTTCAATAACAGAAACTTATTTTTAACTGCTAAATTATTAAAACAAGGTTATAGATATCATAAAATTCGAAAAGCATTTTCTAAATTCTACTACAGACACTCAGAGTTAATTGTTAAATACAACGTTCGGTTAAAAACTCTTCTGCAACCAGGCATATCAGAACCTATTTTTATGGTGATTTAATCTATAAATTCAAACGAATTGTTGGAAAACCTAATTTTAGTGATCAATTCAAAAAGATCGTAAAACGTTATATAAGGGTTGGATATAATTTGGATATCATGCGACAGTCTGCATGCCTAGTTTTAAACCCAATCATGGTTTATAGCTATGGTTTCCTCTTTAATTGCACGACTGTGGGTCAGGCCTCAGGCTCTATGATGGCTCTGACGTAAAGCTTTAATCGGTGGGTTGGTGCCTGATGCTTATCTTTAGCTGGACCCACCGTGGCTCAACTTGAGGTTTTCTTTAGCTCTGACTATCTGTGAGTCATGAGCCCTTTTCTTTGTTTCATCATGGAGTGTTAATTTGATTAGAGTGTTTTCCATGATGATACATTGCATTAGTTAGATGGCCTCCATGCGAGCTGAACATTTCTTGTACTTCAACAACAGCAGAATCTAGGGCGAAGATTTGGTACCAGTAAAATGCATTTAAGCCCCCCGGTGGCTTAGGCTGCTGTCCGTTCTAAGGCGGTGGTTCTGTTGTTGTTGACTTTTTGTTTATTGTTACTCCCATTGTGGGAGTCTGTAATTGTTCTATGTTTTGTTGTACGTTACTTTATATCCATTCTAGTATTGCAATCATCTTGATGGGGAAGAGAGAGCCGATTGCTTTGCTTGATTTGTCTTCCTGGTGTCTCGTGATGGTTGAGCGGCTCTTCCTCGCGATGCCACGGGGTTGTCTGCAATTTGTGATTGTGGTATTTCCTGATCATACTCACTTACTATTTTTAGTGATGGATACTTGCTTTAAAATTGTACGAGACGATTTTTGGGAGGCGGGCGTCCTCGCAGTGTCCCGCACAATTGTAGGGACCTTTTCCCTTGAGTAACCTTGAAGCGAGTATATTCTATAGTGTAGCTTTGTGCTAAAATTAGATGTAAGATTAAAAATCCAGTCCCCAGATAATCTTAAGGCGGGCCACCGTCGGCCCGCCGGCGAAACGTCTTTCGAAAGGCGTTTTGCTGGCGGTCTGGGTCGGTTATTTCAACCAGGCATCTATAATAAACGGATCCTTGTGACAAATCATAATTCCAATTTATGCTTTCGGTAACTGCGTAAAAATTTAATTCTTCTTTAATATTTTGAATAGTCTCCTTGATCCTCATCCCTCAAAATGTCTATTTTTTCATGTTTTTCCTTTTTTTATTCCATATCACAATGTATAAGTTTTCTACGTATCTTATGATTATCATTACTTATTCCTGTTTGTCTTTGTCTATCCATGGGGGAACATGTCATCATTTCGGTCAACTGCCTCAGTACAAATCCGTATCCACAAACCTTCTTCATTCATTAATTGATAAGATATCATGATTTCGATTGAAGTTTACAGGATGCAGATCGGTTTGCGTTATAGTCGACATGCCAAAGTCAAAGGCATAGCTCATCTTAATTTCTTTGAACTACTTAAAATCCTGTCGCTTCTTTTTATTGGTGGTATAGAGAGAAACCCTGGTCCATCGTCTTCATCTTCAGAGGACTCAATATCACTTTTATCCGCAACTGAACATATCATTGAAGATAAATTTTCCATTGTACACTATAATGCTCAGAGTATTGTGAATAAAATAGATTTGATACAATCGGAACTGTGTAATTTTGACATTATTTGTATAACCGAGAGTTGGTTAGATGGTAGAACTGCAGATGATGATATAAAAATTGAAAACTTTAAACTGTTTAGAAGGGACAGGCCAGGTGATCATCATGGTGGAATTTGTGTTTATATTCGTAATAACGTTTTTTCAAAAAGAAGACACGATCTTGAGCTTCCAAACATTGAGTGCCTCTGGGTAGAAATTTCTATCAAAAACAAAATACAACCCATAGGTACCTTCTACAGACCCCCTAACTCGACAAATGCCATCTTATCAACAATAGAAGACTCAATAGGACTTGCTTTTGATACCAATATCTCCAATATTTTGATAACAGGTGATTTCAACCTCGACATTCTGAAAGATAATTCAAGCCGGAAAGTAAGAGATATATGTCAGCAGTTTAACTTCAAACAGATTATTAATGAACCGACACATTTCACGGAAAACTCCTCTTCACTCATTGATTTAATCCTTACCTCCAACAGGAACACTATATTATTAAGCGGTGTTGGCGAACCATTTCTTGAGCAAAACATCAGGTACCATTGCCCTGTATTCTGTGTTTTAACGTTTCGTAAACCGTCAGCACCTTTATACAAACGCAGGGTATTCATATATGATAGGGGTAACTACCAACAATTTTCAAATGATCTAGTTCAAACTGACTGGCAAACTTTAAAAAGCGAAAACATCAACACTTACGCGGAAAACATCACTGAAAGAATAAATACCCTTGCAAATAAGCATGTGCCTAACAGGCTAATAAATACACGCAAAACTGACCCCGCCTGGTTAACAACACACATCAAGAAACTCATAAGGAAAAAGAAAAGACTATATGACAAATACAAGAAATCCAATAATATTAACCACTTTGAAACATATAAACAGTTTAAAAATCTAGTAACAAGCGAAATTCGTAAATCAAAAAAAGAAGTATTAAATAAGTTAACTGAAAATTTGGCAAGTCAGAACACCAAACAGAATAACTTGTGGAAAACATTAAAGCACTTTATTAAACCTGAGCCGGCTCATGTCATACCACCATTGAACAATAATGGACAGATCTACACTGAGGAAAAGGATAAAGCAAATATCTTGAACACTTTTTTCACTAAGCAAACTCTGTTAGACGAAAGTCAAGCAACCCTTCCTCAAACATTGACTAATACCACATACAAACTAGACTCTATCATTGTTACACCTGAAGAGGTCAGAGACATATTAAAATCACTTCCTACTGGCAAAGCTGCTGGACCTGATCTTATAAATAATCGACTTCTCAAAGAACTTGCTCAACCACTTGCTCTTCCTCTCTCTGATCTTTTTAACTTTTCTCTAAGTTCTGGAAGTGTGCCACATATTTGGAAACAGGCTAATGTTACACCAATCCATAAGAAAAATGACCCATCTGATGTGTCCAATTACAGGCCAATCTCTCTTCTTAGTACAGTCAGCAAAGTTTTGGAAAAAATTGTGCATAAATACCTTTTCAACTTCTTTCGAGACAATAACGTCATTACACCCTTTCAATCCAGTTTTGTCCCAGGTGATTCTACTGTAAATCAGTTAATAGATATTTACAATACATTCTGTAAAGCTCTCGATGAGGGTAAGGAAGTTCGCGCGATATTCTGTGATATAAGTAATTTAAAAGCTTTTGATAGAGTTTGACATAAAGGTCTTATTTTCAAACTCAAATCTGCAGGTGTTTCTGGATCGTTGCTGACTTGGTTCTCTGATTATCTAACTGACAGGAAACAACGGGTTGTTTTGCCTGGTGTAAATTCTTCTTGGACTTCAGTTAAAGCTGGAGTTCCTCAAGGCTCTATTCTTGGACCTCTCCTGTTTCTCTTATATATTAATGACATTTTTGTAGACATAAACTCATCTATTAGGCTTTTTGCTGACGACACTAGCTTGTATATCATTGTTGATGACCCCATACAGGCTGCTGAACAGTTAAATTTGGATCTGGCGAAAATCCATCGCTGGGCAGAAAAATGGCTAGTGACATTTAATCCTATAAAATCAGAGTGTATCCTCCTCTCTAGGAAATGTGATAAACCATATCATCCTCCGGTTCTGTTGAATCAAACCCAAATTGCCGAAGTTAACTCTCATAAGCACCTTGGTATCATCTTTTCAAATGATTGCACTTGGCATGAACATCTTGAACTAGTCAAATCCAAAGCATGGAAGCGAATAAATACAATGCGCAAACTAAAATTTCAACTAGACAGGAAATCTCTTCAGACTATCTACTTCTCCTTTATACGTCCACTTCTAGAATATGCTGATGTTGTGTGGAATAATTGCACACAGTATGAATCAAATGAATTAGACAAAATCCAAAATGAAGCTGCTAGAATAGTTACTGGTGCAACTAAGTTAGCCTCCATCGATTCTCTACATACAGAAACAGGTTGGGAAACACTGGGATCAAGAAGGAAAACTCATAAGCTAACAATGTTTTATAAAATGAAAAATGGACTTTGCCCTGATTATCTTGCCTCTCTTTTGCCTGCTACTGTTGGCAGTGTGTCAACATACCCTTTACGTAACTCTTCAGATCTACAAACATTGCATACAAATTCTCGTCTTTACTATACATCTTTCTTGCCCTCTGCTGTCCGCGATTGGAATGAACTTCCAGAGCAAACTCGCAATTCTCCAAGCCTTAACATCTTCAAAAACAGACTGAATTCCAACTTGATCACACCACCCCGATACTATAACACAGGTAAAAGACTTGGTCAAATCTATCATGCTAGACTAAGAACTGCTTGCAGTCCTCTCCGTCAACATCTGTATTCAAAATATATAGTTGATAGTCCCTATTGTACTTGTGGTGATATAGAAGATACTCATCATTTCTTATTTGTATGTCATCAGTTCACAGACCTTAGACGAGACTTAATGAACTCAGTGTCAGATATCTGTCAACCTAATCTTAACGTTCTACTCTGTGGTGATATATCACTAACTTTTGATCAAAACAAGCAGATATTTGAAGCAGTACAAGAATTTATAATTAAGTCAAAACGCTTTGAATATACATATTAATGTTCCAATAACGCATTGCATTTGTATGAAACATACCTCAATGTCTGTAGTAATAGTACTATTTAAAATACGTTTGTGTATACATATAGCGATGCTCCAATATCACACCACATTTGCAAAAATCATATCATAATGTCCTCAACAATATTATATTATGCAAAAAAACTGGTACATTCACAATTAATTGATTTGACGACTATTCTGCAAGCTGGGTACATAGAGGCAACGACCATCACCCCTACTCCCATCATCTCCAACCCCCTTGGAGACAACAAAGATAACTGTAATTTGTAAAATATTCATTCCCCTTCGCAAAAGTCGAAATTCATGCTTTGTATTAAACAGCAGTTTTGACATTATAATATATACAGTTAAACATGGATAATTCCATTTCGAATTACCCAGTTTTTCTCTGTATTGTCTTTACATTAAATGTCAATTCAAGTCATAATATTGAATAGCTGGGAAACAGATTTACAAAAGTCAATAGACTTTCTTCTGAATCCCTTTTTTGTATTTCGAAATGATATGTATGTGAAGTTATTGTATTATATGTACACATGTTGTTATACAAAAATGAAATAAAAGTTTAAACTAAACGGATCCTCATTCATTATGTTATTTATTTATATTTGTATTGAAATTACTTCTCAAATCCTTTAAACAATTTATCTGGGACTGCACGGTCGATGGGATCTCGATATGCTATTTTTAGCAAACTCTAAACGATGACGTTTAGCATAGAATAAATAGAACGTGCTGAACGCTTGTAAATTTGGTACCCGCCATCTGAAAAATTGGTTGCAATAAGGTCGTGGGGAAGGATAACCAGTATAGAAAATTTTACTTTCATTTTACATTGTCGCACCGGAAGCTCGTTAGCACGAACAAACCTGTCGCCTTTCGCTCGGTGCACACTGGGATTGAGCCGCCATTTTTATTAAAAATATATTATGCGATCACTGCTTGCATGACTCAGGGCTTTACATCCAGAAAATATTGACTAAAAGAGAAATGATAAACTGTCAAAAATTTACACTTTTGCTATTTTTAACAATAAATTCGGTCACTACAGCAGTGCGAGAATTGAACGAGACTAGCCAAATATCGCTAGTTACCCATGATGCAAAGGGCGAGATGCGAGAGATCTAGATGAGGTATCGTCAGGTCTCGCGAGAATGTTCATTATTATAAATCCACATGTTACCTAATTTCGGACGACAGTTGCACAGTGGTCAATGCTGAGCAGTCTAATTTCTTATAGTTTGCTTGCATCCGATCGGATAGATACAATCATTCTGCATGATCCAATCTCAATTTGTATACTTCCAATTCAAGTCTACTTCAAGTTTTTTTTCGGTTGTCTGCTGATTTTCTGTATTGTTTTTAGAAATGTGTTGTTGTTGCTGTTGTTTTCATTCTTTGAGAGGGATGCTGATGTTGTTTGCTGTAATCAGGCCTTCAGTTAAGATTGCGTACCAAAAAAAAAATAATTTTCTTATCTCTAAACCAAAACATATGTTGTGGGTACTCAAAAGAACCGTATCAATGAGACGGTTCTTTTGAGCACCCAAAACATCTGTTCAAACTGATGGATTAGAAAATATTTATAATTCTACGCTCAAAAATGTTACTTATCTATACCTATGTGTAAAGGCCCTACTCCTGCTTTATCTTTTCCCAAAAATACAAATGTTTCACTATTTTATTTTTTATTAGCAAAACTACATGATTGTAATGGTTTGAATCCAGATCAGATCAGACCCGGTTTTCAGGCCTGTTCGGGGCTTAAATTATTTGCAAAAGCCGGAAGCAATGAGGCAAAGGTAATGTTGCACGTCAATAACTACAAACTAGAATACAACAGCAACAACACCAACATCGAAACCTTCATGTCGATTAGAAACCTTGAATCGTATGTTGAATGCTAATTCATGTTGCTGATGAATCAAGATTATTTTTCTGTTATGTTGAATGATATTTTAGTTTACACCACATGTTTCGACAATCATGTTTTTTTTTTGTTTTTTTTCTCTCATAATTTCAGGGATCAAATTGTAGAATTTTAGCCACTTGCTAAAAATAGCAGATGATCATTTTACTTACTTGCTAAAGTTGATGTTCAACTTGCTTACTCACTCAAACAAATTCAATTATAGCATATATATTTAAAAGTTATGTGGCAAAAAATTATTTAAAATATCACCTATCTGAAATCACATTTTTGCTACCTTGCAAATAGTGTAGATCCAGATGAGCCAGCTTCTGAAGAAGCTGGCTAATTAGGATCTACACTGTTTCAAAAGCGCTGACTGATCTAGATTTACACTGTTTATTAAGCAGTTTATGCATACTTTGGAAATTAGTTGATGTGAGAACGACTTGTATTCACTTACTAAAAATAGCAAGTGACAGTAATTTCAACTTGCTTTTTGGGAAAAACTACTAGCATTTAGTAAGTTAGCAAGTGCTAAATTTGATCCCTGAATTTTACCCATTAGATTTACCACATGTTGTGAGTGCTCAATAAGAACCATCTCATCGAGACGGTTCTTTTGAGCACCCGCAACTTATAGTATGTAATTACAATTCAAACTAAAGGTCATTATGTCACACTTATTGTCGATTAAGAAAAGAGTAATACAGTCAAATTTTGTAAATTTGAAGTCCAGGGGGACTAGAGATTTGTTCGATACAAGCCTCCAGATAAGAATACACATTGGAAACTAAATTCTCTATATTTCTCATATAGAACATGTTGTGGGTACTCAAAAGAACCGCCTCAATGAGACAGTTCTTTTGAGGACCCAAAACACATGTTTAAAATACATGTTGAAATTGAAATAGTTACAGATCTGTGCTCTTAGAATTTTCTTATCTGGATCTCTGTGCGATGGTATCTAAAGTTGAATTTAGAATATGGCTCTTTTTTCATCAATTGATCGTTTCCGAATCTTATATCTTATCAGTGAGTACTGAGTAGCTGGAAGAATCGGGTTTCAAATTTTCAAGGTTTTGCTGTACATAACTCTTAACACAAACTATTTGATTAAATGCTAAGAATACCGTCCAAGAATAGTACACTTCCACCAAAACCATATATGTATAAATCTTATTGGAATGCTTGATGTATATATTACGTCTTTCTATTTGTTACTGTATTTTGACTATGTACTCTTTTATCTCAATTATTTTCTTTGACTGCTATTTACCCCATGAGAATAAGTCTTTACTTAACCTTATTTGGTTACATGTACAGTACAAACAGAAAAGCTGTGGCCTAGATCTAATGCTTGTATGCATGTCTTTTGTTTTGATAATCCTATATCAGCATAGGTAATAGTCTGGATCAATGACGTGCAAGCATTGGTCTATTCAACAGCAGGTGTATCATCAAACAAAGAGTCAAGGTCAATGTCTCAATGACCTTTATTTTTTAGTATATCATTCATTTACTGAAATGGGCAGTTGGTGCTAGCAACTTACTATCAATAGCATTAAATGATATAGTGTGTACCATATATTTTAAGATAGTGCTTATCCTACTACTTTTGGAAGCTGGTGACGTAGAAAGAAATCCAGGACCTAATAATATTAATAACTCTCTTTCCATTTTGCATTGTAATATTCAAAATATACGTAATAAACTAGATTATATAACAGAAAATCTGTTAGATTTTGACATATTATGCTTTAGTGAATCTCACTCAGATGCTAACATTAGTACAGAATCTCTGATAATGTCTAGCAAATATGATATTCCTTACAGAAAAGACAGAACAAATCATGGTGGCGGTTTATTAATGTATTTGTTCTGTGAGCTTGCTCATACTGGGGTTTCAGGTGTGGAGACATTCTGGAATGAGTCACTGTGGGTTGAAATTAAGGTAAATAGGGATATTTATCTTATTGGTTTGTTTTATAGTCCACGGACTGCAAACACCCGTTTCTTCGATTCTCTCAACAAAAATATAGAAAATGCTTTAGATACCACAAATAATATTATTATTCTAGGAGATTTGAATGAAGATTTATTTAATCAAAATATGCATAACTTGAAAGATGTTTTACTTATCAACTCCCTCCATAATATCATAGCTGAACCAACACGCCAACTTGCTTTGTTAGATCCTATAATTCTTCATGAAGACATGACACCCCTGAATCAAGGTATTATTAAAGTACCATCTGAAATAAGTGATCACTGTGCTACCTATGTATATTTACCATTTGAATATCCATTACATGGAACCTTCACTAGAAATGTTTGGATGTATAAATTTGCAAACTATGAACTGTTTAATAGGAAAATATCTGAATTTGACTGGTCATGTCTTCATCAAGGTACTGTCAATGAAGCAAGTTCATTATTTACAAATGTTTTTATTGAATTTGCTAAATTGTGCATACCAAATAAAACAATTGTAGTGAGAGAAGACGACAAACCATGGTATGATTCGGAAATTAGGAGAAATTCAAGGAAAAGAGACAGGATAAAAAAATCAGCTTTAAAATCAGGTAACCCAAATGACTGGAACAAATACAAGTATTATAGAAACAAGGTAAATAATCTAAAAAAGCATGCAAAAGAATCTTTTTATAATAACTTAGATATCATTGTTTCATACTTTCAAAATAATGATAAACGTAAATTTTGGAAAGTAATTAGACATTTTATTAAAAATAATAATTCATCATCTTCTATCCCTTCTTTATGTTCTACACTTCCAAATGGTGAAAACCAATGGCATTTTAATGATCAGGACAAAGCTAATTGTTTGAATGACTATTTTGCTTCTATTTCAACTGTAAATGATGAACATACCCAGTTACCTCCTTTTTCAAAGCTTACCGATGACTCTCTCTCTGAAATAAACTGCACTGAACATGAAATACAAACTATAATCGAAGTTCTCAATCCTAACAAAGCAAGTGGTGATGATGGCATAAGCCATAAAATGCTCAAGGGTGTATCCAAATCTGTTTCCAAACCCCTATGTATTTTGATGAATAGATCATTTAGTGAGGGTATATTTCCTGATACTTGGAAGCTTGCAAATGTTATTCCTATCTTTAAAAAGGGAGATAAATCTCAACCTTCCAAGTACAGGCCAGTAGCACTTTTGAGCTGTATTGGGAAATTGCAGGAAAGGATTGTTTTTAAAAATTTGTACAACTTTCTCTTAGACAATAACCTATTATACAAGTATCAATCTGGTTTCTTACCACACCACTCAACAGTTTTTCAGTTGATTGATATTTTTCATAATATATGCCAAGCTTTTGATAATAATATGTTTTCTTGTATTGTGTTCTGTGATGTTTCAAAAGCATTTGACAGAGTCTGGCACAAAGGTCTTTTGTTTAAGCTGAGGCAAAATGGTATTGAGGGAAAGCTTTTAGAATGGTTAAACAGTTATTTAAGTCAGAGAAAGCAGAAAGTTGGTTTAAAATCATGTTTTTCCGGCTTAAAATCTATATTTGCAGGGGTGCCTCAGGGATCAGTTCTAGGGCCTCTTTTATTCTTGGTCTATATAAATGATATAGCTAAACATCTTCTTAGTTTGACAAGGCTGTTTGCAGATGATAGTTCACTTTTTTTATTCTGCAGCACATATTGCTGACATTGCTGGTAGTATTAACCATGATCTGCAGCTACTGACTAACTGGGCTAAACAATGGCTGGTTACATTTAATCCACTGAAAACAGAGGCTGTCTTATTTACTCTTAAAAAGCTTGATTTCTTTCCACAACTTGTTTTTGATAATATCACAATAAGCTTTGTTGATAGCCGTAAACATCTGGGTGTTACCTTAAGTAGCAATGGGCAGTGGCATTCACATGTTGAAAATATTGTAAATTCGGCAAGTAAAATTTTAGCATTAATGCGTAAACTTAAATTCTCTATTAGCAGAAATGCCCTCAACCAGATGTATATGTCCTATCTGCTTCCTGTTGTTGAGTATGCATCAGTGGTATGGGATGGATGCTCTGAACGGGACTCTCAAACACTTCAAAAGATACAAAATGAAGCAGCACGCCTTGTAACAGGACTTACTAGATCTGTATCGTTAGAAAACCTGTACAAAGAGTGTGGATGGTTAACTTTATCACAAAGAAGACAACAACATAAACTTTCATTCATGTATAATGTTAATGCTGGCTTAGTGCCATCATATATCTCAGATTTAATCCCTCCATTAGTCAATGAAATTTCAGATTATCCCTTGAGGAATAATAGAAACATCTCTCTTCCTTATAATAGGACGACCATTTCACAGAAATCATGTATACCATCACCCATTAGATTATGGAATGGCCTTGAAGATGATTTTAAAAACTTATCAACTTTAACTACCTTCAAAAAACATGTAATCTCTAAGTTCAACAAATCATACATTCCATCATACTTTACCTTTGGAAATAGATATATATCAGTCTTACATGCACGGCTCAGAAATAGGTGTAGCAACCTAAATAATGACCTTTATATAAATCATATACGTGATAACCCTCTTTGCGACTTTTGTGGTGTGGTAGAGGACGCCATTCACTACTTCTTTCGTTGTAGAAGATACACAATTGAAAGACAGGTTTTCAACGATACAGTGGGAATGTTACAACCCATAAGCATTAATTTAATACTTTTTGGCAATGAAAACTGGAATTTGGAAACCAACATAGTCTTGTTCAGAGCAGTCCAAAGGTACATACAGGTTACTAAACGTTTCAATAATATTTAGACTCCTTGTTTGAAAATATCATATTACGTGAATACCAACTAAACTATGTTTTATTGTTGAGCCCATGGGGTAGTCATAATAGCAGTCTTGTATTTTTTTTTCATAGTCATTATTATATTTCTTACATTAGTATATACTTATCTGCTTACTATTGTATCATACTATTTCATTTGTCTTTAGTATACTTAATATACATAGTTATTTTTGTTATTTACTTCTGTATACTCATATTATTCTTTCTGTTTACTATTTACTTATTTATTTACTTATTTATTTACTTATTTATTTATTTATCTTTTTTTTTTTTATTTATTTATTTATTTATTTATTTATTTATTTATTTATTTATTTATTTATTTATTTATTTATTTATTTATTTATTCTGATATGTTTCCAATATATGTTCCTAACTTATTTGCTTTGTTAATTAGGTGTGTTTAACACAAATGCATTTGTATATATATAGCCATGTTTATTAGCTATTAGGTATGTTTAAAATGTAGGGGAAGGGTCGTAACTAATGTTGTGAGAACTTGTGACCCAACCCCGTTGCTGTATATATTTGGCAATAAAATATGTTTAAACTATATGCATTGATTTTACTGCCAAGTATAAAATAAACTCTCTAAATTGGAACTTGGTGGTAATATGAACATGTCATATCATAATAGTCGGCCAGCATGTTATTCTTTTTGTTTTCCTTGAACTCTTTGCATTCTGGGTAATTTTTCATGCTTTTTGTAGTCTGCTGATTTTTTTCAAAATCAACTTTTAAAAAAAAATATTTCAGGAATATGACACAAATTGTTCTATACATGTCAAGTAACTCTTTGCATGCTGGGTATTTTTGTGTTTCTGTTGTCGCCTGCTGACATTTTTTTCAAAATGTATGTACGTTTTCAAAAACTTCTTCCAGAAATACTGTCAGAGTAGTGTCAACTAGTTTGGATCCAGATCAGGACTGACAGGGTGTCGGTCCTGATCTGAGTCCAAACTGTTTGCAAAGGTTATCAGCGACGACACTAGTAGACAAAGAATTGTGGGTTTTTTTCAGATTATTTTCACAAAACCACCATTTAAAGAAGTTGTTCACAAAACTGATAACAAGCGAGATTTCTGGTGAAGTTTTCTTGAATGAAGAATTACTACAGAATCATGCAAGAATAGTTATGGAATCTCTGAGTGCCGCTGTTGAATGTCTACACGATAGCAAACAACTAACAGCCCTGCTCATTGAAATAGGAGAAAGACATGCTATGTATGGAGTTAAACCACACATGATACGGGTATGGTGCTTATCATTATTGCTTCTGTAACTATTTACTCTTCGGCTGCTAATCGAGACTAGATGTCGTATGCTGTGTGTCGTCTGCTGGTTTTTAACGTTTCTGAGACAAACTGCATTCTTAACTGTGCCCACACTGTTTGTTTGTATGTCGAAATCAGTTCTTGACGTATGCATTTACAAGCAGCAGACGACTTTGAACAACAGACGATTTTTTTCAGACGCGCATTATAGCACAATGAAACGTTTTCATACTGTCCTACCAGCGAAGAGTGACAGTGACGTCATATTTGTTAACAAAGTTATCAGGGTCTTAGAATCGATATATCACTTGTGTATTTATCCTATCCGCAGGATAGGATTAATACACAAGTGGTCCATTGATTGGCATTAGCTGATTTTGAGTGTGAAACTGAATGTCTTACTTAACATTTGTAAACAGAGTATTACGTCTCTGTCAATTTTGGTTGGCAGGACAGTACCTGCCCGTGCATTGACAACGTGGCTACATAGGCATACATGTAATACCTGATTGGTTGATTCATTCTTGAATCAATCTGCCAAGTGTGTCATCACGTGTCATTGAAACACTTCTTTGATCTGATCATGTGCAAACCATTTGCAAAAATGTTTTAATGAAGCAAAATAGTATCATTATATGGCTAAATACAGTGGCTCAGTGGTAGAGTGCTTGTCTCGAGACCAATAGGGGTGCGGGTTCGAGCCTCGTCGGCGTCACGGTGTTGTGTCCTTGAGCAAGAACATTAATCCTAGCTTAGTACTGGTTCAACCCAGGAATACCCATACCTATGTTACTGAAAGATTGTTGATGGGATGTAAAGAATCAAATCAAACAAACAAATGGCTAGATACTATAATGCCAATCATTGTTATGGTTTGGCTTTCAAAGGAGGCTTGATGTCTCCACAGATGGATTATTTATAGCCTTTTGTCGCTCCCTCCTTTTTTAACGACAGTGTTTTGAGTAATGCATACCGCGTAATAACACATTATACCCATTGTGCCATAGCATGTCGAGCATGCACGGACATTGAGGTATGCATGCTCAAAGGGAAGCTACTCAAACGACTGATTTGTTTAATCCTTCGCAAACTTATCGCATATTATGAGTTTGTGTTCTCACAAATTCATGAAATTAAGTGTGCGCCGAGCACGGTCTGATCAGTCTTCACTGTGGGTAACAATGGATCTAAAAAAATCATGCGGAAAGCAAAGACTGTGATCAAACTGAGCCGATGCCTAAGCTGATCTCAGTCTCTCGTGACGCACAGCCACATTGTCACATTGGTGGTTTTCTCATCCTAAACTCAGATATCTAATGCCTTTAGCTTAGAACAAATCTAAAAATGATTAACTTGCTTTCAGTCTCATCTAGTCACTCACAAAAAAATCAAATTCTTTTATATTTTCAGCTTATGTGGCCGCCTATATCTATCGCACTGAAAGAGTCGCTTGGTCACGTGATCACACCTGAAGTCAACAAGGCATGGGAGCGTGTATTCATCTATATCGGAAGTAAAGTTATGGAAGGCATTACAAAATGGACGGATACCAAGCAAAAGCCAAACGGCTGGACCTAACAATTCCAAATAAAATAATATGAACCAGTCAATAGAATAGTGGTTCATATGGTATCCCAGCACTGAGGCACATGTCGTTTAAACAACGTCGTATCAACGTCAATGCGACGTCATGACGAATTTATCAGATGCAATGTTACGGGTGTTTTGTTGTATTTTTCTCTCTTTTTTTCAAATTTTAATAGCGCATTCTACAAAATAAACCGTGAATATCCTGTTCAGACACCGCATTATGCGGTGTCTGATTTGAGTCTTCGCTGTTTGCCTATTTCCCATTAAAAGGACAGAAGGCTTATATGGTCAAATATTTTCTAGTGGAACTGAAAAGCAGAATTTTTACTTTGGTGTAAAATAAGAGAAGAATTTAGATGAGATGTTTTAATTTATGTGATAAGAACATTTTCGTAGATTTTAAGGAAATCGTCAATCCTATTCCAATCAGCATGTCTATAGGGACATTTTAAAGTGGTTATAGTAACGTTTTAGCTTCATTTAGCTGGAAGTATATATTCTGTCTACAGAAGTATTTTGTCTCTGTTGCGGTTAGATTGCAACTGTGGCGGCCAATACAAACACCGTTTTAGAGCATTTCGTATAAATATAAGCTGTCTGGCTCAAAGTAGTTGCTTTTCTAGTTGCGCTCTGCTCCGTTTTAAAGCTACAAGCCGCCGCTATACAGTGGCATACATTTACGAGGGGTGATCAGAAAGTTCACGGAAATCATTTGCTATCTCTACATCGTTTGATCAATAGAGCTGGAATTACAAGACATAATACTGCAACACATATGCAGTTGATTGGTTACAACATGCTTGATGTAAGTCGTCTACGTGCGTTACAGCGGTCGTCAAGGCAACGCTATATCGCGCGAACCGGCCCATTTTACATTGCATTTTGACGTTTTACTACACAACCAATTAAGCTTCAACGTTTTGTATTATTTTGTTTTGCTTTGATAGCTCATATTGCGTTCCATGCATATTTAACGCTACATTTACTGATCTTCTATGCAAACTTTCAAAGATTTATATCTAACAGATGTTGTTCTAAATCGAAACGCATTGCAGTACTGTCAAAAAATCATCCATTTTCTATCATCGGAACTCATTGCCTGTTTTGGCATGTCAATTCTTTAAAATAAACTATTTACATACTTCGAAAAAAACCTTTTTTTCAGGACAGTAGAACAAATATTGATAGTTAAGTCCGATATTATAATTATTGCGTTGAACACTTACAAGAAAATAAGTTTTTTATTTGAAATTTACGAAAACTCGAAAAAATGATGCATTTTAGGCCTTTCCTTTGGACTGAAACCTATTAATTTGAATACATAGCGCAGCGGAATAACATAAAAAAAACTCATATTATGTTCAAAGAATGACGGAACATTACTTTCCGTCAAAATACCAATCAATTCAAAGACAACTACGAGTTTAGCCCCGAGAAGCAGGCCAGGGGTACAGATGGGCCGGTTTCAGCGAAGTGACGTCACAGCGGCGTCTCGTGCTCATACGTCTGACGTCACATTTTCTAAATTTTAATTTCAGTCAACTTGCTATGAATGGTAGTTTATATCTATGGATTTTCATTGAAATCGATAAAAGCAATGTGATTTAATAGCACTTTTCCGCGAACTTTCTGATCACCCCTCGTATATGATATACATGTAATTGATGAAATAAGCTACCTGTAAAACATCAAGTCTTAGAGCATACTTTGCTTCAGGAAATATGTACAGAGGCATACTAATTGTTTCTGTACCCATATTCGTACCATGTATCCAATTTAGAAGAAAATAAATGGTTTTTAGATTAAGTAATGTATGCACAAATATTGCTTTATAAACTAAAACCAAGTTCTAATCGGTCAACTTACATTTTAGGCTAGTTCAGAAAGTAAAACATAGGGTATACAAAATTCATGCTTTTTCGAACAAAGCAATACTTTGCCGAGACTCTGCAAGTTATTTCATGTAAAAATGACGTGTGCTCCTTGCACGGAGGAAGTACAAGAAAAAGTACCCTCATTTTAAAAAAAATCACACTTTTTCTACGATATATACCACATCATAGAGCCCTTATCAATTAACGTTTTTGTTTGTTTGAAGATGTTACTGGCTACCATGATATAAGAAAAATAAACCCCAAAGGTTTGTTTCCATCGGACTCGTCGCTTTTGCTACTCAACAAAATAAGACAAACACATTTACAATTACAATCATTGTAATTCAGCTTTAAGCTGGCAATTTACATAGAGAATTTATCACTGCTCTGTACGCTTTATTATCAGCGACACAGCATTGAACTTTTCAGCGATTATTCATTATCACCAGACCTCACCGTTCTTTGTTGAAAATTAAAAAAACGAAAACATAATCGATTTTTTAACTCTCACATTGAAACCGGAAGTGTACAGTAGTTGTAAAACTTTATAATCGCCAAAAATGGACTAATCAAGTTTTACTGTGTTTGGCCAACAGTAATCAAATAAAATTAAGTGCATTTAACAATTTTACCAAGAACTACTGGTGAATTTCAAAAATGTCAATTTTTTTTTAAAATGCGACATTTTTAAAAAAAATGTGTAAAAAACTAACATCAATTTCAATTGTTTGGTGTTTTTCAAGTCGGACAGACCCTTTTGTAACCACCTAAACGTCAATTTAAAAAAAAAAAAGTTACTTTCAAAACCTTTATTCTTAAAAAAAGTCGATTTTTGCATTTTTAACCAAAAAAAACTTTGAAGTAAAAGAAAACTGTTCAAAAATACCGCTAAACGTTTGCCCATTAAATTGCAAATATAAAGGCAAAATTTCATTTCAATTGTATTAGCGTTTGGTCAGAAATACTGAGTCACCGATTAGAAATTGTTTTAAGTATATCTAACAGCTATTTATCTGCGACATATGAGCAAAATATACAAACTTAATTTTGATCTTAAAATTCGCATAAAAACTGTTCATGATTAACTGAAGCATACATAACTCCTTGAGGTTTGCAGTTTTTCGGGAACGTTATGAAATGACGCTTTTATCGCCACGCATATGGAAAACCCCTAACGTTTTAACGCCAAAAATATGTTTTCAAAATAATTTTAATCATATCAATTGAGTTGAGCTTTCGGTTGTAACCTCGAAGCCAGGTTCCAAGATGAGTTGATAGGAGATAAGAATGATAAATATAAGGATGCCAAAAGAAAGAAAGAATTTAGATAATTTTGGGACATACCAATGCGTCCACCTCTCTCTTACACACACACACACGCGCGCGCGCACACACACACACACACACACACACACACACGGATTATTCAATTTACAATAGCCTATTCTGAACTCTCATTTGAAAGTAGGTCAAAGGTCAATTGTAAGGTACAAAGCTAAAATTGGAAATTGAAAATGGACTCGCCTAGTGGCCAAAGATAGGAATTTCCTTTTGCCTTAATATAGAGTTGAATAGTCATAGCAACTTGTTGTGTTTTAAACGATTTTGCCATTTTCCCACAAAAGTACATTCTCTTCTTTCTGGTATTTCTAAAGGGAATGATTTAATGAACCGTTTCCCGTCATATCTGAGCTTGATATTAGAATTCTTACATACAGATAGATGCATGTAGTAACATAGAGATACGGTAGCCTAGTAGTACACGTTATTTCGGGTCAAATGACAAGCTGAAACTATGACCCGGTGTTACCTGCTTCGTTCCTGGTTCAATAATCATTAAAAACCCCACATATACACAAACATTTACATTACACTCGCATAAATCAAGCACGGTTTTATCCAAAGGCTCAGATCAAAATGTAGGCCTCTTTCTTTGCTGTATTCGTCAGCATGGGCTTTTATTAGAGGATTTTGCGTATATGCGATACTTCCCCAAATCCTATGCACTGGCTCATGATATTTTCTTTTATTTTCTTTCATTCCAATGTTATATGCAGCAAATAAGTGCTAAGCATGTAACGTCCTAATACCTTTCAAACGGTAATGAAATGGGTTTCAAATCAATTACATTGTAATCCAAAAAAATAATATTGTTTTTATTAAAATACTTTAATGACAGCTTGTTTGTAAGCATTAATTGATAATACACATTCGTTACATGTTCTACTGAAAAGGGTCATATGTAGCAAACGGGGTATAATCCTAGTTGTAATACTGTACAAAAGTAAGTGTAACTTAACATTAAATGTGATGGCAACTGCACTACTTTCGGTGTAACCATTCATCTGATTTAAATGCTATGTTTTGTTCAATTGTATTGATCCAGAGAATAATATTGGTAATAACAATAACAGGTAGCAATGTTTTAACATTTATCACTGCCTCAAGTTGCTTTAATTCGGAATATGTGTAGCGTTATACCCAATTGGGGCTGGGGGTATACTAAGCAGTTATTTTTATATTCAATTTGTAGATTCAGGTTTCCCCTTTGACAGTAATTGACGAAGTAACTGTTATGCAACCATGTCGGACTTGGGAAAAAGTGAAACCATTCTAACTGGTTATTTAATGCACCAGTATATCTACACTAACGACCAAGTGCCGCTATACGCATGTCATGTTCTACTACATGTACTGTAGTGCAGCACTTCAAATGAAACACTGTTTTTCGGCATTAACATTTAATCGAAAATGCTGATTATAAAACTAATTTGAGAAACATATTAGAACCAAAAAGCCCCAATCAAAAATATTTTTCAAACTTTGCATACGTTGTCTTAAAGGCTGTGATAGGATAGAATTTTAACATTCTTGTTTTATGGCTAAATATATTCCCTTCTTAAGCCTTGAGAAAAACGGTTCGCTGACTTTAAGTTGATCATAAAGCAATGTATATACTGTATATACTAACGTGAAATAATTTACAGCAGTGTTTGAGTGGATTTAAATGTAGCTACACATTCCTGCGTGTTGGTGCTTATCAGCCTAGTCGATAATATTTCAGTTGATTACATCGTGTCACAACGGCTGACCGAAAAGAATGGTTACATCTATGCTTACGGCCAAAAATGCCTTATTAGTTGGAAGCCCTTGGCCTAGCTATTCCATGAATGAGTCTGCTTACTGATCACATCATCCCAATATGCCTGATGTAAGCACAACAGGCACAATATATACGTGTATATAAAGAAACTGTTATTTAGTTAAAATATACAATTCATCTATTTATTTAAAGTAACGTAAAATGAAATGTTGCTGTTTGAGTGTAGATTGTAGATACCCGTTCACCTGGGAGTTCATTCGTATTTCTATGACTGTGTTTGTCTAACTGTACGCTTGCACATACAGATGCATGTACAAAATATACAGATAGGTAACCAGGCGAAAGCAGTGTTTGGTAGGTATTAAACGCAAGAAAAGCCTCTTATTGCAGCTTGGATTTCATTGTAAATCATACCATTTGGTGCCTTAACAAAATAATCGCCTGCTTGTATTCACTAATGGACATTTTATAGATGAGCAAATACTGTGCTCTCTATCCCAGTACAAAATGAGTACTGAAAGGGTATTTTCATAACAACAAAAACTAACTTATTTATTTTTACAAGATATCAGAGCAGTAAGCATGTAGGCCACTGGCTGGATATGGTTTACCTCCCCCCCAGGGGGAATTTTGTAGACCATATTTTTCTTGAAGCCCAATGTCTTGCAAGGGTTTTGCAACATGTTAGCCCTCTGACAATGGCAGCGTTAAGCTGTAACAGCCTGTTACATACGTTACCCTACAAAATATTTGATAATTAAAATTCTTTTTAAGACCTCAGAAAAGTGCAAAAGATAAGGTAAGATTTCCAAATTGGTTATATTTTCTAAATAAGCTATTACTGGGCCACAGATAATGACATTTGAAAACAAATATAGTCACCCCCGATGTAGTGTATGTTACATTTTTTCATTGAACCCCCTTTTAAATGATGAATGCATCTAATATAGTTTGTCTTAAATTTCATTAAAACCAGTTTATGTTCATTAATTTGGTATTATATTAAAGGATTTTTATTTACCTTTTCAAAACTGCAAACATTGCGTTTCTATCTTATATACTTGTTGAGTTATTATATGATGAACATGGTACCCCCATATCACAGAAAAATGTAATTCTCCACGCCTTGCGCTGGCTATAGACCCCACTTGCCCCCAGGGGGAATTTCATAAGCTAAGATTTCCAAATACTACATTATATAAGCCACAAAATGAAATATGTTAGCTCTCTGAGAGTGGCAGCGTTAGCGGGTAACATCATGTTACGTACGTTACCCGCAAAATAACATTAAATTTTTTACTGATAATGTCTCCAACATGACATATTCACACTTTTTTTAAGTTTTTTGTTTGATTTTATTCTTTACGTCCACTCAACAATCTTTCAGTTATGCGGGACGGCCTTCCTGGGTTGAACCAGTACTAAGCTAGGATAAATGTGTCTTGCTTAAGGACCACAACGCAGTGACGCCGGTGAGGCTCGAACCCACGGCCCTTCGGTCTCGAGTCAAGCACTCTACCACTGAGCCACTGTGCTCCCTACTTTTTTTTTTTTTAAGTCTGGCACAGGTTTAAGAACTTCTGATAGCCCAGTTATATCATTTTAGCATTTATTTTATAAATGTCTTGAGTTTTTGCCGTTGTATATGTTACGAGGGTCATCCAATAAAGAATGAGACTTTTTCTATAGTGCAGTGATTTTACATGCTAGGCATATGAAATTTCTCTCAAAGCTAGTTCGTCTTTTTGGCTATTAACATGTACCATATTCGACGTTTTACATAGTTCCAACTTTTGTTGCTAGGCAACATTAGAAGACTGGGCAAACATGCGTGGATGGCTCACTATAGGTGGTTACCATAGCAACAGATTAAGATGTATAGTTTATTTTTCTACTAGTACTTATATATGCTCATGCAATCTGTCTATAGCCAATAGGAGAAAGTCATGTTTCAGATTCTTGAGCCATTGCCATGGAAACTAAGCTTAAAAAATCGAGGTTTTCAAGAAATATCTGGTATTTTCCCTGGCCTCTTGACTTTAAAAGTTAATATCAAATAGTCGAAGGCAATTAAAGTGAACATAGTTCTGTTCATTTATACTTAATAACAATAAGCTGCAGATAACGAAACATTTTGTGGGATATCCTTCACCTACCTAGTTACCATAGCAACACAAAGTAGTGTGTTTATAAAAAATCAAGTCAATCGGTTGCTAGGCAACTATAATAAAGGATATGCATATTTGGTTCATCTTTCATAGCATTTTATGCAACACTAAGAGTGTTTAGTAGAAGAAATTATATCAAGAGGTTATATTCTATCTATGAGTGAAAATAAAAGACTTTCAATAACCGTGGGTATTCAAAAAATAATATAAACGTGGCCATGCATCTTCAAGTCCTTCCACAAAACATCCCGTTACTATGGCAACTAATCAATCACAAACATATTGTTTATATTCCTGAATTGCTAAGATGTCATACTATCATTATGGTGAATTTTAACTAAATGCACACACAGCTTTTCATACTATGAAGAAAGTCTCATTCTTTATTGGATGACCCTCGTACTTAGTGTTTCATATGTTATTTCCAAGTATCAGTATGGCAGTTATTGACTATACATGTATTACATCCATCAGTGAATATAGTAAATTTATAAGGCTGCTTTTCAAATGAATTAAAGTTCCTTATTATGGTGTCTTACACTATCTTACAGCCCAGATTACATACGTTACTCTCTGAATAACATAAAACATTCAAGATATGGTCTCTAACACGACCTGCTTGTACTTATTTGCATGCTGGCACAGGTCCATGTACTTCTTTTTACTCAGGCTCATCTGCAGAGGAACTAACTCAAAACATAAACTACCATAAACCCTCTTTTCTTTTATAGAGCCATCAAATATTGTTGACATAATACTCATGGAAAGATTGTAACATTTAGTGCAATGTGCGAGTAGCAACTTAAAAGATCAAAGAAAACCCATCAGGTAGAAGTTCTAGAGCAAATCTTCATATTAAAAGAATTTTCCTATACAACTTATTACTCCTCAATCAGATTTATCTTGCAAGGATTTTGCATTATGCCAGTACTCTGGTAATGGCATCACTTCCCTGTAACAGCCAATAATATATATTATCCATCAACATCTTTGATAATTTTAGTAAATGACATAACATCTGAAAAGTGCATACCATAAGGTAAGATTTCCAAATTGGCTATATCATCCAAGTAAGCTATTTTTGCATCACAGATATGGACCTTTGAAAACAAATATGCACCCCAAAGTATTACATATGTTACTTTTTCATTACTCCTATATAAATGATTTATGAAACTAATATAGTTTGATATTTTTAATGTGAATGTACTTACTAACTCATTTTGTATTAAAGAATGTTTATGTACCTTTTAAAAACTGCAAATATTATGTTTCTATCTTTTATAAGGTTTGAGTTGTTGAGTTTTGAATATGGTAACCCAATATCACGCAAAATGTGAAATATAATTCTGTGGCTCTTTTGTTAGCGTACAATCAAGTTTTCTTTCACCCAGAGGTACTCGATTTCCTTCCCATTTATTTTCCACACATTTTGTCCATATATGGAAATAAAAGTAATAAGGTTGCAAAGATCAGGAATCGATACAATCCAGTACCACACCTGACCCAGAATACCAATGGGAAAGTGACAAACTCACAGAAGACACCACAAACGAGAGCCAAGAGGTCAGCCCTTTCCCAGCAGGTGACCACAAAGCACATATAAACAGACGCGCACAAAACATAGCAAACACAAGACAGAACAAAAACATAAAAGATCCACAAAAGAAGTACCGCCTTGGAACGGTCAGTAAAATATTTTACTGGAGGGCTTAAACCAGTTTTACGGCGCCAACCTCACCCTTAATTCTGATGTGGACCAGGACACATTTGGGAAAGTGACAAAACACAACAATTACGACAGCCAAGAGGTCAGCCCCTTCCCAGCAGGTGACCACAAGGCTACAAGGAACAGTCACGACAGCAAAACACACACCAACATGAAGCATAAAGAACAAAAATGATCCACAAAAGAACCACCGCCTTGGAACGGTCAGTAAAAATAGTTTTACTGGAGGGCTTAAACCGGTTTAACGGCGCCAACCTCACCCTTAATTCAGATGTGGATCAAGACACATAAATATTTGGTTTGCATGAAAGACCCCTAACTTATCAATGCATCATCTCCTAAAACATATAAATCAAGATATAACAAGGAGATAAAGCAAGGATAAGGACTCAACAGTAAATTAAACTGAATACCGGAGCAAAAGAAAGCCTCACTTGTTTTCATGGGAAAGACTTGATAGTTCAATCTTTGTATGTACATCTAAAGGACAGAAAAGCAGGGTGGAGGTAAGCTCATGTTCATGCCATTTGAAATAGTCAGTATATGTGTATGGCTTTGGTACTTTTTTCAGAAACATGTCGTACTGCAGCTTATTCACAATTACATAAATAGCACATGTTAGGGCTTCATATCACTGATGAGTGCCTAAAGCAATTCTTTATTTGTTTCCTACCCTTCTTAGAATGTTGATGGACTAGTGGGGGAGGGTTTCTCTATCAGTTTGATAGGAATAACCTTTCTGTGGTACTAACACATGGGCACATTGGTAGTGTCACAATCTGTAAAACAGTGTATTACTGTAGATCTCTTCCCCAATATTCTGGCCAATGCTGTTGACATTCAGGAGGTGCACCTTTTGTTGCATACACCATTGTTGAACAAACCACCCAGGTTATCCTCTGCGAGAATGTTTGTAAGACTTTATAGACTGCTGCTTATACATTGTATATATGTATCAGTGGCAAAACCAACATGCCCTGCCTTTAGTGCCTGGTTGAATACTGGTGCCATCAGATCTATGAAGGTGACAGGAAAAGATATTATGCTCTTTAGTTACGGCATTAACATCAACGTTAAGTGCAGCACTACATGGCCGATCTAATGTTGGATCAATGTGTGATTGCAAGCCATGCTGAAGTTTGGACTTGTCAGTTTTGGTGGAAATTCTATCAGGAGTTGACAGTGACCATGATACAGGTCCCAGAAGGAACGGCAGTGTCAACTCAAGGTCAACATTATGTCCAATAGAAAGAAGGTCATGCTAACCAAAGACGCTCCTTTAAGCTCTCATCTGCCTGTTTACGTTTTTTAAATTGGGCAATTTCTTCTTGCTTGACCTCGCAAGCATCAAAACTTTATTAGCTTGTAGTATTTTATGGGGGATGTGAAAGACAGATTTTCTTTTAACTAAATGTCTGCAACAGCCTTCCTGCCAATGTCATTAGCCTCAATAAGATCCTTAGATATGCCAGGCTTAGCAGGCACACCGAAAGACAAAAAGTACAGTTCAATGTCTTCAAAACTAGAACTAAAAGGATTGGTGAAGGCTGAAACTGCCTCTAGTACTCATTCTACCTTGCATCAGAGCATATTGAATATTTCATTTTAGTGCATTGAAGAGTTGTTTCAATATATTAAGCTATGATGTGATGAGTAATACACCATTCCATCTGTAGTGCGAAGCGGTAGTTCTAGTTGCTGAAGCCTATAATACCTCTTTATTGTTTGCATGATAGTTATGTCAAAAGCATTTCTCAAGCAAAGAACAAATGGTTGTGACACACTAAACCCATTTTGTTCGAGAAGTTCTTTGCATCTGCGATGTGTATCAAATTTATGAGTGTAATCAGTTACACAGGTACATATTGTGCGTAGTTGTTGTGATCGTTTGCAATGAACATTGGGAACAAGGCATACAGATAGAGATGACATGCAATTCAAAGTTGTTTTCCTTGTAGCCCTAATCAGTGTCAGCACCAACTGAATCATATCCATATACCTTGCCCAGAACTGAGCTGTTTCACAGTGACTGTCTTTCAGAACTTCCGATTTGCTAGGTATCTATACTGTTTATGTGAGCAAACAGCGAAGGTTGATAGATCACATTATATTATTAGTTTAAGTCACCATAAATTAATAAGGAACTTCAATTTATTTTAGCCTTATTAATTTTCTTAATTCTCTGACAGACTTTATACATGTATAGTCAACAACTTCTATACAGATAATCAGAATAACTTATGTATCATTTGGTAACACACATAACAGTTAAAGGTCAATGCATTTATTAAATGAATACTTAAAATAGGTAAACCTTGTTAAAAGAAGTACATAAACCTGTGCAAGCATGCAAATAAGTATAAACAGGGCTTGTTAGAGACATTAACTTAAATGTGTAATGCTATTTTGAAGGTAACATACATAACCTGGACCTGAAAAATAGTGTAAGGGACCATAATAAAGAACTTTTAAATCATTTAAGTAGCAGCCTAATAGATTTACTATATTCTGTGACAGATGTAATACACGTATAGTCAATAAATACTTTACTGATACTCAGAAATAAGGAAGGAAACACTAAGTAACGTATACAACGGTAATTACTCAAGACATTCATAAAATTAATACTAAACATTATGTAACTGTGTTATAATAAGTTCATAAACCTGTGTCAGCATGTTGAGACATTATCAGGGACGTTTAATGCTATTTTGGGGGGTAACGTATATAACGTGCTATTACACGTTAACGCTGCCACTCTCAGAGGGCTAACATCTTTTATTTTGTGTCTTATATAATGTAGTTTCAGAAAAGCATAGTGTACAAAATTCCCCCTGGGTGGAGGGGGGTCTATAGCCAGCTCAAGGCCTCATGGTAATATCGAAATCATTTGCCGCCTAAATTTAAATCCAGTTAGGGTTTGATATTGCTATGCGCATGCAAACTTTCAGTGTGAATAAACTTTTATGTAAAACTTAAAAAAATGAAAAACTGTGTTCAACTGGAAGTGCTATACTACAGTAGTACAATAAACACTAATGTGGCATTTTTAATTGATATTCCAAAAAGGGTTTACATCAAATACTTATAGCAATTCAAAACGCGCAAATGCATGCTTTGCAATGCGAAAAATATTGTATGATTGGTTCGTCTGTATGGGCGATAATACACTCGCTGAAGCTCATGGATTATCTTCCCATACAGATATCGTCCGAAAACTTACTTATATTGAAAGTTAAAAGAGCTCGCTTGCCGAATTTGGCCGCACAATGTCTTCTCTACTCACATCGGATCTGAAAATAGGAGGGTTTTTTTCTCTCGGGAAGATTCAAAGAAGGAGGGTAAGCTCGCGCGCGCGCGTGCGTATGTGTGTGTGTATGTTTCATGAGCCGTGTATGTTTGAATGTATATTTTCTCGCATGGCTTATTTTTACAAACAGGAAAACATTTTGGTTATGAGGACGGAGTCACATTATGGAAAAAGTTGTCTTATATAGTGACTTTTCGATTCCGTTTCAGCAATCACAAAATGGTTTTGTAATACAATTCCGAAGACATGACATGATATGACCTATGAGGCTATCGTTTTTTTAATGTAGAATTTTTTTACAGCTTGAGATCCCTATAGATGATAAACCCTAGATTCTTCTTTAAAAGTCTTCAGGTTGACACCTTTTAACATCACTTAAAATAGGGCATTCATTGAATGCCATATTTTAAGAGCTGATAATAAAGGAATTTCATATGCTATTCCAGTCTATGGCAGCATGCCATGCTAATGAGTAATGTGTTTTCCTAACATTATATACTCAAATACAAAAAAACCTATCAGCCACCTTTTATGGCAATTATGGTAAAATAATTAAAAAATCAAAATATATTTTATTCGATATTTGTTAACAATCAATCATGCATCAATTTATTGAATAATGTAACAGTTTTATTTCCGTAAATGATGTAGGTGTATAGACAAGTGGTCGTTTCTAAAAATGATAAGTTTCAGACAATTGGTTTTCACTCGAGTTCTATTCTTAATCAGTTCACTTCGTCCAATAACCGGTATGTCCCTCTCTGACGAGGAAGCGCAGTGGCTTTGTGGTAGAGTGCTTGACTCGAGACCAAGAGGCCGCAGATTCGAGCCTCACCAGCGTCACTGCATTGTGGTCCTTAAGCAAGACACATTTATCGTAGCTTAGTACTGGTTCAACCCAGAAAGACCCGTCCCTGTTTAACTGAAGGATTGTTGATGGGACGTAAAGAATCAAATCAAGCAAACAAAACAAAAACAAAGTCCCGAGAAAAGACTGATAGTAGTTGAGTATAGCTTTAAATATCGATTGCAGTTGACGGATATTGTTTCCAAAAATATAATAAATACAACTTTAAGAAAGGTCATAACTCGGTTTAAATTTCGATTTGCATGATTGTGTCCGTATAAAATAAAAATAAATTGTTTAAGATTAAAACTTGCATACCCTAGTTCTGGGTTAACAGAGGTCATGCTGAACCCGGATATTTCCTTTTTGAAAACATGGTAGATCCAGACGAAGCCACTTGATCAGGATCCACACATTTTTTCACTCTGATAGCAAATACATGCACATAACTGGAAGTATTTAGATTAACAGGATAAAACACTGGAGGAGAGTAGACCATAAAAATATTCATAATGACAAGAATTGAATATTCAAACATTCTGTAAATTGCACGAAAGTAGGTCAATAAAACTTAAGGTGAAGGTCAACCAGGCTGAAAGTGAAGGTCAGCCAAGCTGAAAGTGAAGCACAACCAAGCTGAAAGTGAAGGTCAATTTACCTGAGTGTGAAGGTCAACTAAAGCTGAAGGTAAAGTAAACCTAAGGTGAAGGTTAAGGTCAAGTGAAGCTAATGGTAAAGGTCAACTAAATGTGAAGACCAAGCCAAACGAACCTGAAGGTGCACGTGGAGGTGAGCCTCTGCTGAAGTTGAAGGTCAGCCAAAGCTGAACGTCAACATGAGTCAGCCAAAGCTGAAGTTCAGTCAAATGTCAAGGTGAATGTCAACCAAAGCTGAATGTAAAGGTCAACCGAAGCTGAAGGTAATGGTCAAACGAAGCTGAGGTGAATGTTGGTGCTCAGAATATCCTCTAAAATCAAACATGAAATCAGTTTGTGTTTTTGTTGTCTCTTGACTGTGCATGAAAAAATGATAAAAATGTCAATAAGACAGTAGTAAACCTTTTTTACTTTTTTTTTATTTTATAAAAACTATTCTAAAATTTCGAACAATAGTAGCCTGCCAAAAACAGAATAGACAAACAGCGCAGATCTGGATCAGACTGCTCTGACAAATCATTTGAATCAGTGTATTCCCTGATTGCTACTCTGACAATCATTTTGTGAATACCAGCACTGTTAACCATCGGTTTTCCAAATAAAAAAGAGAAAAGTGTTCGAAATCGTAGAACATTTACCGATTTATGCATACATATAAGATCTATCAGACCGGTCTTGGTAAATCTACTTGACTATGCATCAATTTTAAATTCAGTTGTTTTTTGTAGTTGTTTTTTGTATATTTTTGTTTTGTTTTCTGGTGGTTGTATCTAAGACTTTCAATTTTTGAGTAAGTTTATGGGATTGGTCAGCATAGGAAAATTGTGGGTTTTAACTTTATTCAGTATGTGCGTTCGTGCGTCTGTCTGTAATCAGTCAGCGATACACTCTATAACTCGGAAACAACTTAAAAGTTTTGGCTTATTTTTTTTCCAAAACAAATGACATTAGGTTTGCATGAAATAATTTTCTTTGTCTGAAAACAGGTACTCCACTCATTGTTAAGCATATCACTTAACTATATAAACTCATAAGTTAAGATAAGCAAATGTTTTGAGCGTAAAAGTGTAAATATTTTCTTACACATCCATTTAAGCATATGTTTTGGATGCTCAAAAGAACCGTCTCATTAAAACGGTTCTTTTGATTATCCACAACATAGGTTTTGGTTGCGAAATACGAAAGTTTTTTTTGGTACGCACTCCTATTAATTTAACTATTTTTGCTACATAATATCTAGACAAGGGGCTTGCAAAAATCTTTGTTTGAGGATTAGCCAAGGGAAACACGAACACAGGTATCCCACCCATTTCAAGGCATCGAACATTTTATGCAACTCTTTAGCCTTAGTCAAAGAAATGGGTCTCATATAAGACAATTTATTCGATACGCAAACAATTGTACCAGATCAAACGTTGATATATTCTCATAAGGCTTAAATGAAATATATGTGTGGTTCCTGTTGCCTACCTACCCTATTTTTTAACCCTACCCTAAACATTAAAATGGTCTTTGGAGAAAAATACCTAAAATGGGCACTTTTTCACATTTTGTCACTATTTTCTTTGTTAAATGTTACAACAAAATTTAATAATTTCCCTACCTACCTACCCTAAATTTTGTTGGTATGCAACAGGAACAACACATATTTCACTTAGGCCTAAGGAAATTTTATGAGCGTTAAATTGATATAATTTTCTTACCCATCAATTTAAACATGTGTTTTGGGTGCTCAAATGAACCGTCTCAATGAGACGGTTCTTTTGAGTACCCACAACATATGTTTTGGATTAGAAATAAAGTAAATAGATTTTCAATACGCACTCTTATCTGGAGGCCAGCTTTTAGCATATTAACCCTTGTCATGCTTAAAAGTTTTATATACTACACTGCTCCCCAATTTTTATCCTGTATTCCTGCAGCATTCCAATGATAAACATGTGTTTTCAATCAGAGTGGACGGCAGTGTTGATCCTGATTAGATGGCTTCTTTAGAAGCCAGCTGATCTGGATCTACACTGTTTTATATACTACACTTCTCCCCGATTTTTATTCTGAATTCCTGCAGCATTCCAATAGTAAACATGTGTTTTCAATCAGAGTGGACAGCAGTGTGGATCCTGATTAGATGGCTTCTTCAGAAGCCTGTTGATCTTGATCTACAGGTTCCATTCGGAGTAAATAGTTGTATTCCTGTAGCATTCCAATGATAAACATGTGTTTTCAATCAAAGTAGAAAGCAGTGTGAATCCTGATTAGATGGTTTCGTCAGAAGCCAGCTGATCTGGATCTACACTGTTTTATATACTACACTCCTACTCGATTCTAATCATGTATTCCTGCAGCATTCCAATGATAAACATGTGTTTTCAATCAGAGTGGAAAGCAGTGTGGATCCTGATTAGATGGTTTCGTCAGAAGCCAGCTGATCTGGATCTACACTGTTTTATATACTACACTCCTACTCGATTCTAATCATGTATTCCTGCAGCATTCCAATGATAAACATGTGTTTTCAATCAGAGTGGAAAGCAGTGTGGATCCTGATTAGATGGTTTCGTCAGAAGCCAGCTGATCTGGATCTACACTGTTTTATATACTACACTCCTTCCCGATTCTTTATCATGTATTCCTGCAGCATTCCAATAATAACCATTGTGTTTTCTACTAGAGTGGACAGCAGTGAGGATCCTGATTAGATTGTTTCTTTAGAAGCCAGCTGATCTGGATCTACACTGTTTAAAAAAAGATAAATCCGGATTTAGCAGGACAAGGTTTAATGCATAGCGTCCAATAAACAGGACAATAGAAAACAGGGTAGACCATTATGAGCTACTGCAGAAATTTAGCATTCCAGAGGGATCTACTCTATTTGCTAGTATGAAAGTCTTATTCAGCAGCGTAAACTGATACTATTTGAAAATTTCGACCAGCAACACTTTGACCTTTGAAATGAATCGGCGGTCATTCCAAAATGATAAAAAAATATAAAAACATTTATAAAAACAACAACAACAAAAAAGCAAAACAAAAACAGGGAAGCAGGGAAGGTTCCATTCGGCGTAAATAGGTGAACTCGGCAATACAAAGAATAAGAAGTATGTAGTTCTCATTTACTCGAACTGCCGAATGTTTTGCTTTGAATCATCAGCAATTTGATTAAACAGGAACTAGTCTGTAAGTATGATTGTTGCTTGCAAAAGTATATGTATTAGTCAGTAATTTTCTAACTAAACGTATATCTAAAAGAGATCGCTTTTGTTTATCTAATCAATTGTATGTTTTGAGTACTTAAAAGAACACCGAGATGGTTCTTTCATGTACCCACAACATATCTTTTAGAAGGAATTATGAAAAAAATGTCAGAAATATGCCCTCTGTCTTCTCTATTCAATGTATCCTAAATAACTTAATAACATATTTCCAGTTATTGGTATTTGAGATATCGAGAGTCCACTGTATTATCATCTCATGATGAAACTCAGTTAATCTTGATGTTTTAGTTATTATGTTCACTGTTACGGTTTTTGAAATCCAAAGAATGTGACTTGACGCCACGGTGAACATTCCCGAGTCACAGCAAACTCTTCTCCATTCTTCTTAAACCCAATCGCAAGCGGCCGTCCAGGACAACCTTCTGACTGCTGAATAACACGCACAGCATTACCTGCTGGAGATATGACATGTATCGCATCGTTGTAATAATCACATACATATATACTCCCGTAACCATCCACAGCAACACCCCTAGGATAGAAATTATCCTTGCCTTTGTATTTAAACTTTGGGTTACCATTGAAATCGAAGCAATACACTGCTCTATCTGTAGTGCACGGTTGTATGACATGTGATCTGTTTTCATCTATGGCCATGTAGTCGAAGTTTTTAAGTTCTCGTCCTCCTTTGTCGTGACTGAAATAAACATGAATTTTCTCTGTAGGTTCTGGAATATCATCAAATGAAATAATTCCAAATGCTACTGGATCATCAAAGGCTACTGCCATGTCACCTGTTCGGAGACCATGAATGCCTTTGGTTTATACTTTGTTGAGCCGGTAAATGTAGAATTTAGCTGTTTGTCAGCAGAGATGATACAAATTTTCTTCTTGCCTGGAATACTTACAGCAATCTCTCCACTCTTGGTAACAGTAGCACAGTATGGCTTACGTGAACCAGTTGATGTATCTGAGCAATATTTGAAATCACGAGAAGCTAATATGGTGCCATCTCCTTGGGCTAAAATACAGTGTCCTTCATCGTTAAACGTGTCAGTAAGAACAAAGTCGTTATAAGGAAGGTATATCAATGAAGAATAGGTTGGTTCGTTCTGCCCTTTGTAGTTTTCCTGCACTAATTTATGGCACGTCTGTGTTATCTTATCATATTCTAGCAACGATGCTACCTCGTAGGCTGGTAGACTATAATCATAGGAAGTCTGTTCTTCAACATATGCAAGGTTATGTGTATCATTTAGGCCTATCTGCAGGATCTCAAGAAGAGGGCTCTGTGGCTTCAATGATAGTTCTGTAAATCTGAAAGCTCGTGTTGTGTCAAGAATGGCTGACTCCTGATCTTTTATTTTGCCAATAATTTTTGAAGTTACAATGTATTGGTGAATTTGTGAACCACATGTTTCTATTGTCTCAGTCAAGCCTTCGTATACGCGCAAGTTGCCTGTCATTTCTTTAAGACCGTCGATTACCTCAGTGGTCATAAGAACATGCTGCTTGGCCATAGCCTTTGCCTGGTCATTTAAGGCTTCTTCTAGGGAATCCATTTTTTGGTTAATTTTCGCGCGAATTTCTTTAATTTTTCTCGCTATTTCTTTGATCTGCTGTTTATAATCTGTCGCGCAGGATTCGATTTTGTTTACAACTGTTTCTACATAGTTCGACAGTTGCGAGATCAGCTCTGTCATTTGTTTCTTTTTCTTTTTTACACCCTCTGCCTCAACAAGCTCGTTGATTGTAAGCACGGACTTGCACATTTTGTGGTCTGTTAAACGACAAGCTGCACAGCAAAATACTTTATTGTCTATACAACAGTAGTTTATAGCCTCATTTGGATGAGAATCACAGGATAGATCTAAATATCTGGAAAGCATACTGATTGTTTCAGCTTCATCGCCATTTTTAAAAGTTTTTTCTATATCAATGCATTTATGGTGTTTCATTGGCTTGAAGGTATGGCGACTTTCTGAACAAACCTGACAGAGCTTTTCTAAACAGTCGAGACAGAAAATCTTTGGCTTTGATTCTCGACCAAGACTTTTGCATGAAGCACATCCAGCTTGTTCTTTGCGTCCGTTTCTTTGTCCGTCAACACAATCTGTCTCTAACATCATTACCCGCTCTTTTATAGCGATGCCCTCTGGTATTGTGTTATATTTTGTACATACTGGACACTTTAAATTATTTTTCACTCCTTGTTGTCATTCAATTTCGTCATATAGGTAAGAAGACAGGTTTCACAAAAGCAATGGCCACAATCAGGAAGTTTTCTTGGGTTGACGAATTGCTCCAAACACAGAGAACATACCAAACCCACATCAGCATCATTTGAAGCTTCTGCCATTCTTCAACTCTTTCTATGCTGATAGATTCTACCACACAGATCGCTACAATGAAGTTAGGAAAGTCTATTATATTAGACGGATGGCTGAGAATGGGTTTGCTCCCCCCCCCCTAGGGAATTTTGCAGACATATCCTATCTTGTAGAAAATTGAAAGCCGAGTCTTTTAAGAGATGTTTGCACTCTGTGCTCCGGGGCGTTAGTCTGTAAGAGCCTGTAACATACGTTACTTAATCAAACTAAGAAAAAGTAAATTGAAAGTTTGGGCTACAAATTAAAGACATTAAAATATTTATTTTTAAAAATCATTCATATAGTCTGCATACTGGATATCTTAACAACGTATGACAGCCATTTGAACAAAATTGCGGCTTTCTAAGGTGTCATATGCGTTACATAAATCAGATAACCCATTAAAATTTGCAAGTGTGGCTAACATCGTTTACATTCACAATCTCTCTGTGTGTTTTGCAAAATGTTTTTAACCATGTCCGACTAGCTTATGCAATAGGCTAACAGAAAAATTAAAGTTTGTTTCCCTAGCTTAAATATTTTTTTCTGAAATAAGCAATTAAACAGCCCTACCCCTACCCAGTTTTAAGCCGAAATGTTTGGTATTAAAACTAAAGTAGAAATAGTTAAAAAATATTTGCAGTTGATGAATGTGTTTCATTGTTTGGGGTTTATTTGCTTATATGAAAAAACTCATAAATCTGCAAGTTTGTTGCAAAATTTTTAATATCAGAGGCTGTAGCATATGTTACCTGATGTAATAAATGGGCAAGCTCATTGTCTTTACGTAAGATATGCCTAAAAATGTTTTAATCTCCTCATGGGAATTTTGCAGACATATTCCTTCTTATAGTACAACTCAAGCTGCATCGAATAAGGGATGTTTGCACTCTCTATTTTGGGGCGTTAGTCTGAAACAGTGTGTTACATGCGTTACTATATCAAATAAAGGAAATGTAGTTTGAAAGTTTGAGCTAAAATTGTGAAAAAACTCGCAGCTGTTGGATATCTTACATTGTTTAGGGATTTTAAACTGGCTCCTATGATAAAGACTTATAGATCTGCTAGTTGTCATCAAGTTTTAAAGATCAGAGAGCGTTACATATGTTAGCGTGATAAGTAAAATCATTAAACAGTATTTTGACATCAAGCTGAGTAAAAGCCTGCTCCATCCTAATCCCCTTTGGAATTTTGCAGACAAATTATATTTTATGTAACCATTCAAGGTGCATTTAATAAGAAATGTTTGCACTCTGTAAGTCGGGGCGTTAGCCTGTAACAGCTTGTTATATATGTTACTATATCAATTTCAGAATAAGAAATTTGAATGTTTGAGCTACCAAAAGAAGACATTAAAATTATCTAATAAATTGACATTCTTATAGTCTTTATACTGGATGTCTTTACTACATATGGAAGCTGTTTAACATTAATACGGCTAACTGTGGTGTTATGTGCGTTACATGAACATAATTATAATTTAAAAGCTATAATTGTGGCTATCGTCATGTAGTTAAACAACTACTATGACTTGGTTTCAAACTGTTTTATTAGATTTTACAAACATATACTCAATTGATGAATAGGAAAAACCAAGTTTGCTTTTCTATCTTAAATATATTGTATTATAGGAGCTAATACACAGCCCTACTCCCAGTTTTACAGAGAAGCTAATTTTGTTATTACCATTTAAGTAAACACATGAAAGCGATTACAGCGTGTGGATATTTTTCATTTTCTTAGTCTGTCTTGATTATATATCTACAAGATGTCATTAAGTTAAAGATCAGGACACTTAATGTGTACTTATAAGTCTTTGGTGCCAAAACACTAGAAATTCTATTCATTTCTGATTATCAAGCCCATGGACTGTTGTTACAGATGTTATCAATGACCTTTTGGACACATTTCCTAATACTGTATATAAAATGCTAAATATAGAGCCACAAATAGAAAAGATAGTTTTACATTTTTACAAGAAAATACAAGAAATGCAATGGTCCAAACTATTTCTCATCGATTTAACACTCATGTTAAACATTTGTCGTTGTCTGCTTCTGTGGTAATCATTATTATCACACGCCTCCTTGCAACTAGTAGAAGCATCACACAATATTTCAATCATTTACTGTTATTCAATTTTACCACCACCCCACTCAAAATTGATTAACCATTATCAACTTTCCAATTTTGCCATTTATGGCTTGGAACATTCGGAAACTGATATGAATTCCTAATAGTTGGCTCTTTGAGTATGTGTTTCAAGTGATACTCTGCAAGTAGGAGAAAGACTAAAGCTTTACACGGAGGAAAACTATGCCGTTAAGAGCAATGAGTTCCTGGACTGATGTACCTTGATATTTCTGTGATAAAGAATCATATCTTAGCTGGTTTACTTTTATAAATGTAGCCTTTCCTTACATGCAACCCACACATTTTCATCTAATAATGTCTGCACTTATCATCTTTCTCCAAGCATTCAAAAACTTATTTGAAGTCTAAGTACTTCTGAAGTGCTGAAACCGGGGTAACTCTTTCCCTTCAGATAAACGAACTAGATGTTTCACAGCAGGTAAAGCAATGAATGGCAGGATGAACAGAGCGCAAATTAGACCCTTTCAATTCAATGATTCACTAAGTTTCGAAGATAAGAGCGCTTATTAAAGGATGTAACATATATAACTCATCATAATAAATGAGCAAGGGCATTGTTGTGACATCCTTTTTGATTACACAGTCAGAGGCAAGTGTTTTCAATTTCAGTGTTTTCAATGGATCATGAAATGAGGCACCTTATCAACTTGTTTACTCTGTATAAATCTTCCACAGAGCATAATATAGAACTACTGGTTATCCCATTCTACCTATAGTCCACTTTCCTTCTTTTGAATGCAACAGCTAATGATATGGCGGCAAAAACTGAGAAATCAAAGGTTTTGCATTATTTTAAGACATGCTTCAATATACTGACATCAAAAAACAACCAACTGCAAACATAATTGATGGCAATGTCCAACTTCATATTCTTTCTCTTATACCAGATAACTTTCAAGGTGTAATAGAAATTGTTTCAGATGGTCTGCCAAAACCATCAAGAGTCAACATTGTAACTAAAGAAAACTTATAAAGTTCTTTGGGCGCAGCAAAATACTATTGATCTAAGACCTGAGGACTTAAGCACCAAAAGACTGGATAGGTTCCATGGCAAATGATGCAAGAAAGCAGCCTATCAAATTTCTGTTTGACCAATGTCATAAATCTTAAATTATTCTTAGAGGTACACAGTAGAGACATAGATTTTGCAAAATCAGAGCAAAGTTATCATTTGACTAGCACGGATGCAGAGGCAGCTGCAGTTAGATTGCTCTTGCCACTTCAGAGGAAGAGGTATATATACCAGAGTCATACTCCATTGTATGCATATATGTGAAATGGCATTAAACCCATATTTAATCAGGTGTTTGATCCCATGATACTGACATGCTGTTTCTGCTTTTGAAGAATGCTAAGGATTCAAGTTTGGCTGAGTCAAGTTGTTTGACGCTGGCACTGGCCACACATACAAAGAAAATTAAGTTTTTTGATGGCTAAAGAGGAGGATCACACGAAATGCTTATAAGTGATGTTTGTCACAATTACCAATCGTAAAAAGTAACCTTAATTAATGTAACACATATAACACCATAGGAAGCTGTATATTTGTTAAAAAAGCTTTTCTTATGTATCAAAGGTATTCAGCATGCAAACTACATGAATAATTCAAATAAATAGATAGTTTTATGTCTTCTTTCTGTTTCTCAGACTTTCAATTCATTTATTCTTAAATTGATATGGTAACATACGTATGTGCATCATCTAAAGTGGTCCTGCATCTAAAATGGTCCTGGCATCTATTTATGTACCAAATTGCCTCTAAATTGGTCCCGGCTGGCATCTATTATGGCACGCTAAGCAGACTTTAAAATGATCCCCGTTATATTCATGTGCATCATCTAAAGTGGTCCTGCGTCTAAAATGGTCCTGGCATCTAAAGCTGCGCAGAAATGTTTAAGTAGGTATGTGTGCATGAGATTATTGTTTCACTTTTATTTACTAATTGACCACTCATAAAACCAACAAACTGACAATGTGCATCTAGTGAAACAGCAGAACAAAAATATGGGACATCCGCACAGTCGGATCACGACAGTGTGTCCGTTTGAATGCACAGTTATTGCGCTTCCTCGCTGTGTGATCTGATCAGCATATACGTATTTTTGCTGTTTATATAGTGTTGTACCGGCGATCCTAAAGACGTAGACGAGCAGTCTGGTTTGAATTTTACCTGGTCTGAAACCCCTGTAATGAGGTTCTCTGCTGCAAGAGTTGAAGACAGCTGTGCCATTATATTCGCTGTGTGAAAGTGATAATATAGTGTAAACAAAATAAAAAAGCAGAAAACGTTTATCAGTTCATATGTCGCATAGGTCCCTATACTCTCCATTTTAAATTCCATTTTTTTTGTTGTTTCGTTGTTTATTTCAAGGAACAAGATGGTGAAGTTTTCGATTCTTTTTTTACTGTTGTTTTGGCGTTGGTGCAGTTCAGGTTTTTTTTTTGTGAATTTTCCGGTAGTATAATATAGAATCCCGCCACCCCGTATAATGACAACCGATCCTAAATTATCAATACAGGGTCCGAGAAAAAACCTATTCTCCTCATATAAAAGACCTTTCCCTCAATAAATTTCTGGCCCGGAAAATATCCAACCAACCATATTAAAAATTTCCCAATTTTATACATATTTTCCAAGAAATATGGTCCTTTGGAAAATGGGACAATCGAATAACTGAACAATATACGAGCTGACCAAAAGGGGTATTGTTTAACTCAAAATATTCAAATAAACTGAACCGCATCTGTACAAATGAATCAGAAAACCATGTGCACAAAGCGAATACTCAGATCAGCATGCCTTGGGCATCTGTTGTGTGCGCTGGGTCTTCGCTGTGCGTCCAATGCTCAGAGAGATGCTAAAACACAAGGTTTCCTCATACAAAAAAGAGAAGACCCTGATCAGAATGGGCGTATGCCAACTCATGGCGAATGAATGTTGTTTTTAAAAGGTGCGATAAATAATGAATGGGTCATTTTCTATAGAAATCCATTTTTGCCCAAAGCTGTCCCCAAATAGTGTTCAGCTGTCCGCTACCCTTTTGACGATACACATAAAATGTGACCAAGATTGGCCAACACGCCTCTGCGATATTGAATTCAGAAAATCTGACTATAGCCGCGCTATAATGCATTTCATGTTGTAAAAATATCAATCAAGGTCTATAACTCTGTTACAAATTTATGTAAACCGACCGGTAAAATTCCATCCAAGATCTTGCCAATATAAATACATATATAAAATTGGGTAAAATCCCATCCATTTGTTCTAACGATATCGAGTGGAAACGGAATTCTGACCGGCATCACTCAAGGGCCATAAGTTACAAGTTGGAGAAAACTGACAGGCAACAATCACAGCTTGTCTGTATCAAAGCATATGCAAAATTTCGCCAAGTTCTGTGCATGTAATCTGTAAATATTGAGCAGAAACGAAATAAGGACTTCAATTAAGGGCCATAACTGTCATAATTTTGAAAAACTGGCAGGTAACAATTCCAATATAGATGTTGTCAATGTAAATGTATATATAAACATTTGGTGTAATTATCCCCACACTTTTTTAAAAAAGCGAGGAGATATTGTAATCGCCTCCGTTTGTCCGTCCGTCTCTCCGTTATGCTATCTCCTCCTAAACCATTAGACGAAATTCAACCAAATTTGGTGCGTAAGTTACTCACATAAATGGGACGTGCAACATCAAACTGTTTTTGGCCCCGCCCCCTAGGGCCCTGGGGAGGGGGCCAAAAGGTCAAATATCATTTATTTTCAATTACAAAGTCAATTTCAAAGATTTTTATACCAAACTGTGTGTGTGTTCTCACAAATAAAAGATACAAAACATATCAAACGGGTTTTGCATCATGTCGCCTGGGTCATGCCCCAGGGGTGGGACTTTGGGGCGTTGGGTGCCCAGGGGAGGGGGTCAAAAAATTCAAATATGGTCATGTGGCATATCAAATCGACGAGGATAACGAGCTGAACAGAATGCAAGTAAAGTTTTCACCCTAGGGTCAAACTTGTGACCTTGGAGGTGAGGTCAAAAGGTCAAATATCATTAAATTTAGACTACCATGTCAATTCTAAGATTTTTATACCAATTTTTGTGTGCGTTCTTACAAATAAAATATTGTAAACATATTGAACAGAATTTTGATTCTGTTGCTGGGGTCATGACCCAGGGGTGGGACTTGGGGGTGCTGGGTGGATCAAAAACTTCTGCGTGGGGATTTGCGATGGCACCCCATCGACTGTACATTCTAGTTCCAATTTGTTCTCAATGTATTGAGGGGAAACAAAAGTCTGACATTAGCAAGGGTCATAACTCTGTTACAAATTTGCGAACTATGACGGGTTACAATCTCAGCCTAGATCTTGTCAATATCAATTCACACAAAAAATTTGGTAAAATTCTATCTATGAGTTCTTGCAATATTGAGCGGAAACAAAAATCTAACATCAATTAAGGGCCATAACTCTGTTACAAATTAGAAAAAAAATCATGATGTATAACAATCTCGATCTAGATCATGCTAATATCTTTGCATATACCATATTTGGTAAAATTCTATTAATTTGTACTTAAGATATTGAGTGAAAACGGAATGGTGAAGTCAATAAATGGCCATATCTCCGTTATAAATTTACGAAAAAAAGATAAATAACAATCCCAACCTACATCTTGTTAATATCAATGGACATACAAAATTTGGTCAAATTCTATCAATCTGAGCGGAAAATGAATTCTAGGTGAAATTCTGACAGCAGTCAAGGGACATAACTCTGTTACAATTTTTCGAAAAATAATGTGTAGCAAACCCAATCTGGATATTGTCTATATAAATGTAATACACAATTTGATAAAAACTTTTATCAATTTGTTCTCAAGATATTAAACTGAACGAAATTACGATGGATGGATGGACAGAATGACAGACATCCCAAATCAAATATGCAACCTCTTCTCATAGAGGATTTATAATTAAAATCAAGGGTTTCATAGTAATGTTATCTCACTTATAAACCTAAGGCTCAAGGTAGCTGAAGTCAACTAGAGCCACTAGAAGTTAGTTTTTCTATCCAGAGGCTTAGGTTAGTATTACTATACAGAAGCAATGTCTCTGCCACCAGAAGCCAGTTCTACTTGCCAGAGTCACACTCATTGCTGCTAGAGGCAGTACTACTGTCAAGAGTTTCTGTTTTAGCAAAATATCAGTACTATATTATCTGCCAGTAGAGGTCGGAACTACATCTCAGAGTACCTGTTTCTGCAACCAAAGGTCAGTATTACTATCCACAGTCTCACTCATTGCCACAAGAGATCATAACTGCTATCCAGAGTCACTATCTGTGCCACTAGAGGTCAGTACTGTTATCCAGATTCCCAGCCTCTGTCACCAGAGGTCAATAATAGTAACTATAGGTCACGAATCTGCTTCTAGAGGTCAGTAATGCTATACAGAAACCCTGTCTCTGCAACTAGAGGTCGGTACTAGTATCCAGAGTCCATAACTCTGCAACTACCGGCCAGTATTAGTATCTACGGTCCCTGTCACTACTATTAGAGGTCAGGTAAATTATCCAAAGTCCCAATTTCTGCTACTAGTACCCTGTACTTCTATATTCAGAGGCCCTGTCTATCCCATAGGAGGTCAATATTAGAGTCATTACCACAGGAAGTCAGTACTAGTACCTTAGTTACAGTCACTGCTATTACAGGTCAGCACTAGTAACCATAGTCATGATCTCTGCTACCAGAGGTCAGTACTCGTATCGATAGTCTCAATTTCTGCTACTAGAGGTCAGTACTAATAACCATTATCCAAGCCACTCCTAATAAATGTCATTTCTAGCACCCATAGTTTCAAACTCTGCTGCCAGAGGACAGAATAGGCATCCATAGTTCCAGACTCAACCACCCAGTGATTTTATCCAGTGTCCTATTAGTTGCTACTAGAGGTCAGTATTTTAATCCATAGCCCCAGTCTCTGCTATGTATCCTAGTTAATGTCTCTGCTACCTGAGGTCAGTACTAATATCAATAGACCCAACCATGGCTACTAGAGGTCTGTAATGGTATCCAGCGTCCCTGTCATTGCCACTAGAGATAAGAACTAGCATCCAGAGTCCTAGACATTGCCACTAGAGATCAGAACTAATATCCAGAGTCCCTGTCACAGCCACTAGAGATCAATGCTAGTATTTAGACTCCCAGTCATTGCCACTAGAGGTCAGTACTATCATCCAGAGTCCTGGATATTGCAACATGAAGTCAGTACTTGTATCTAGAGTCCCTTTCATTCACACTTAATGTCAGTAAAAGTAACCAGAGTCCCTGTCAATATCCACTAGAGGTCAGTAAAAGTATGCAGACTCCCGTCTTTTGGCACTAAAGGTCATTATACGTATCCAGAGTCCCAGTCATTGCCATTCAATGTTAGTAAAAGTATCCAGAACCCAGTCATTGCCTCTAGAGGTCAGTAAAAGTATCCAGAGTCCCAGTCATTGCCACAAGAGTTTAGTATAAGCATCAAGAGGCCTTGTCATTGCCAATAGAGGTCAGTAAGAGTATTCAAAGTCCCTATCATTGTCACTAGATGCCAGTACTATTATCTAGAGTCTCCTTCATTGCCACTCTTGGGGTGGGTACTAGTATCTTTATCCCTAGTTTCTGCTACAAGAGGTCAGTACTAGTATCATGAGTCCCTGTCATTGCCACTAGAGGGCAGTACTGGCATCCAGTGTCTCAGTCGTTGCCACTAGAGGTCAGTTAGATATCCAGAGTCCCTTTCATTGCCACTAGAGTTCAGTACTGGTATCCAGAGTCCCAGCAATTGCCACTGGAGATCAGTTCAAGTATCCAGAATCCCAGTCAATGCGACTAGAGGTCAATTGAATTGCCCAGAGTCGCACACATTGTCCTTAGAGGTCCGTAAAAAGTTTCAGAGTCCCTGTCATTTCCACAAGTTGTCAGTAAAAGTGTCTAGAGTACCTGTCATTGTCACTAGCTATCATTCATAGAATCTAGAGTCTCTTCCATTCGACTAAATGCTAGTACTAGTATCCAGAGTCCGCCTCTCAGCTACAAATGGACTGTACTATTAACCATGGTTGTAGTTACTTCTACAGAGTATCAATTCCTTGTTGCAATCACTGCTACAGGCGATCATTATAAGTATCCATATTCCCGGGTTTTGCCAATACAGGTCAAACATAGTACATAGAGTCCCTGTTTTTGCCACTAGAGGTCAGTATTGGAATTCTCAGTCCCAGTCACTACTATTTAGTACTAGAGGTCAGTCCTTATATCCATAGATTCAGTCTCTGCTACCAGTGATCAGTACGTGTATCCGTATTCCCAGTCTCTGCTAGTTTCTATAGCCATAGTCTCTACTGTTATAGGCCAGTACTTAATCCCTCACACTATATAGATATCAGTACTACTCTACTCTATATATACTGTTCACAAAAAGTAGGGGATAATCGAATAGCAAAAATTATAACATTTACCAAACTAATGTCATAAAGTCATCTCACGGCCAATTTGAATAAAATTTTCAAGGATTAATTTGGTCGCGTGTTTCTGAGACAACCATAATTAGACCAGGGATAGCCTTTCAAATTTTGTCATTTTTTACATTTTTGTCACCGCCCTATCTCCTAGAAATAACAATTTTGGTACACGAAAAAAATCTTAAAAAACAAAGATGTCCATAATGCATCTTTAGCATGCATTATTGAAAGCGTTCCAAAAAATTTGATACTTTTTTGTGAAATTTGGGTCTTGACCCCTAGTTTCTTTGGTACGCCCTTAAGGTCACATTACCCAATTTTCAGCCCTCAAATTAAGCAAGAAAACTTGCGTACACGTTGCTCTATGAAAATACAAAATTATTAATGCGACAAATTAGGATTTTAATTATTAGACTTGTTTATGCCCCAATATCCCCTCCTTTTTGTGGACAGAATATTTTATTTATGATGAAGCATTGGTGGTTTACATTCGTAAGCGCTATATTTGTTGCAATATGACCCAGTAAAAGAACATGATTCGTACAAATTTATATGTTCTTATACTCATTTCTTTTCATTTGCTTCCGTTTACGGAGTTTGTACATTTAATGATTCGGTTATGCGCCAGTAATTTGTATCCCCCATCCCCTCAGGGCCGGGGAAAAGCGGTATTTTTACTTTTAAATTTTCAAAGCTCTGCTAAAAGCCCTGCATTGCGGGGCCAAATTTGTGGTAAAATCCCTGCTAAATGCCCCCGCCCCCTGGTAGACAATAATGACTATTAACAAATGACCTAAATCGTTTTGAATAAGCTTTCCATCTTTTCCCCTCTCCCATGGTGGTGTCACATGAAACGCTTCAGTTGGCCCAGTGGATTCAGAGAATTTACAAATATATTGTGCAGAGCATAACACAGAAATATAAGAGGTATCGACTAGAAACTTCACTGGTAGATATATATCGATGAGGAGAAGTACAGTGTACAAGAACCGTACCTCTCCTTCGCATAATTTAGGAGTTATTGCCCTTTGTTATTTTTTCACACTTAATTGTGTTCGAAGCATAACACAACAACTACATGTATAACAGGTATCAACTTGAAACTTCAATGGTAGATAGATCTCAATTATGAGAGATACAGTCTACAAAGATCCATAACTCTCTTTTGCATAAATTAGAAGTTATCGTCCTTTGTTATACTTGAATTTTGTCCAGAGCAGAACATAACACTATTAGTGATTTCAACTTGCAGCTGTTGAACAACCGTATATTTGGGAGTATCTATCGTTTCTACCGATTCTCTTGATTTCTGAATTCCTAGAGAGGTGTGTGTGTGTGGGGGGGGGGGGATCCGGACCTCCCTCCCCCCACCTGGAAAATTACAAGTGTTATAGTTTTTAGGAATTAGTATGACGACCTCAACGCCCCATCCCTACCCCACAGCGTCTAAAATCTTGGACTCCCCCACCCTCCCTCCTTGGAAATTTTCCACGAAGTTCACTTGGAATGGTCAATTGGAACACTCTATAAAAAGTAAGTAAAAGACGACTAAAGCATCAGTCAGGCTTAGGCCTCGCCCTTTCCAAATGATACCATAGTTTCTTGACCCGCCCCTGCCCGAGAACATGCGAATCGACCACCAAGTTGCATCCCTTTTGGTTTAGATGTTTAGGTGCGCTGTAAGAAGGACCTTTTAGACAAGCCCTATTTAAACAGGAAATAAAAGCCCCCGGCACACACACGGCACTGCGGGAACAGATCGTAGGTTTAATCCCGGCACTTAAGCCCCGCTATGTCCCCGGTATCCACAGGCCCAAATTGGCGGGCTGCATTATCTCATATTTAATTCAATGCGGATTAAAGCCCGTGCGCACGAGGCATGAATACACGGAGTTGTCTCAAATGGAATTTCATTTTTCGTTCGATATTTAAAATAAAACGGCATGTGCGTTAGATAGGGCGCGGGGCTTACCAAATCCTGCAAAACACACACACGAGCGCGCACGCACGCACCCACACAAATGGCTTGTGTCCTGGCTAAATGATTATTTTTGCGGTTGAAGCCGTTTAAGTTGAAAAAGTATTAGGTTTGCATATATTTACATTTAGCGCTCAGGACCATTTTAGAGTCTGCTTAGCGCACCATAATAGATGCCAGTCGGGACCAATATAGAGGCTGGTCAGGACCATAATAGATGCCAGGACCAGTTTAGATGCCAGGACCATTTTAGATGATGCACATACGTATCATACCATTACAGGCTAACCCCCTAGTTAATAGAGTGCAAATATCTCTTATTTGATGCAGCTTGAATTGTTCTTTAAGGTAGGATATGTCTGCACAATTCCCAAAGGGGTGGAGAGGAACAGGATTGTACTCAGTTTGCAGTCCTAATACAATGCCATGATTCTACAGGTTGTGATGAAATGGGTGATTATTTTGCAATAGAAGCAGACACAATGATAGACATTGTGAGGGTGACTTGAATAAAGATTGTTTTTGAATAATTTTATTTAATAGGAATATTTATTAAATAGTGTCATTTAAATGAGAACTATTATTTTCTATCTATATGTCTATATATTTTAATATAGTAGGCATTAGGAAATATGTGATTCAAAAGGTTATATATAACATAGGTAACACAATTCCATGGGCTTGTAATCAGCAATGACTGTAATTACTAAGACTAAGGCACCAGAGGCTAGAGATTAATAGGAAAATATGAGAAAAACGGTATTTTTCTGAAATATCATCTCTTACTTCCAAGAAAATTTCCTAGCTCATTCATTATGCCATGTAACATATGTTACATACTTTAATAAGTGCTCTGATCCTGATGTCAAACATGCAAATGTATGATTCTTTATTGCATTAGCAAGACAGTGCCAAAAATGTAACATATCCACGAGCGTCAAATATTTTCATATATTTTTCTTCAATAATAGATACCCAAATTGGATACTTAAAATTGGGGGTAGGGTTGTTTAATAGCTCATATAAAGCAATGCATTTGAGAAAGAAAAGCAAACTTTGTTTTTTCTATTAGTCAAATGAGTATTTTAGTAAACTAAGATTAAAAACACTTGTAAAAATGCACAAATCGTCTGTAAAATGAATGATGTTAGTCACGATTTAAACTTTCAAAGGGAAATTTAATCTATGTAACGCATATAACACCATTGAAGGCTGTAATTTTGTTTAAAATGCTGATTTTATGTAGCTTAGGCATCCAGCATGCAAACTACATAAGAAATATGAATAATTAGATGGTTTAATGTCTTCTTTCTGTAGCTCAAACTTTCATTTTGATTTTTTCCTTAGTTTGTTACAGTAACATATGTAACAGGCTGTCAGAGACTAACGCCCCGGAGCACAGAGTGCAAACATCTCTTAAAAGATGCGGCTTGAAATTTGCTTTAAGATAGGATATGTCTGCAAAATTCCCTAGGGGGGGGGGGGGCAGGATTTTTTTTTAGCTCGAAGTCTATATATTTTGAGGGTTCATTTTCAGTGGTCGATATTTTTTCCCTGGATGTTTTTTTAAAGCCTGTCCTCCTGCCCCTATATGCAATCCCAGGCATCATCCAGTGGTCTAATTTGTGAAACCTTCAAATATGTAGTAAACTAGTTTATTTAAATGCCGATGTGCTAGCTGTTTAACACATTTAAGCCTAGTGTGCTTTTTGTGTGACATTATGCAAACGGTGCAGATCCAGATCAGATGCCGCAGAACGCGGCACCTGATCAGGATCTCACCTGTTTTCTTACAGATGGTTCTATTAGAAATTGAATAAAACTGAAAATATCACCCACTAACCCTTAAACTGGAAGTGGACTTTACCCTTAAACTGGAAGTGGACTGTTCCGATTGATAAGGGTAGGGAAATCCATTGTTCTATAAATGGGTTATATAAAAAAAATCTTTGCACTGCTCAGTTTCTATATTTTGTCATTCTACATGTAACTCAATCCAAGCCATCCAAGGATGGAGTTAAAATGATAAAATGATAAAATGAGCCACAACACGAGATTTCCAACAATGTGGTATTTGCGACCAGCAAAGCCTCAGATCAGCATGCGCACACGCGCAGTCTGATCAGAGCCTTTGCCAGTCGCTTGAGTATTCTATGAGTGTTAAGCTACTAAATGAACATCATTTGGAGTTTCTAAGCTTAAAAGGAGGCTGCACAGGCTCGTCTGAGTCTACACTTGTCAAAATGCCACATTGCTGTACATCACATTACACGGTTCAAATATTGAAACTGTTCAGCGACGAAGATGATCGAATGGGTGTTGATATATATGCTTGTGAATAGTTTTACTCTTCACTGCCTTCGATGCTTATTTTTGAGAAACAGGTTTGTTTTACCTGGTCCCGCCCAAAGGGACATGTCCCTGGGTTATTTTTTTCATGCCCAGTTCAACTGAGCATGACATTCCAATTTCTCATTAAAATAAATTACAGAAAAATTAAGTATTTTCTTGTTCTTAAAACTCTCATATATTGTATTTATCATGCTCAAAAAATGTTAAAATGTCAACAATTGTCGGTATTTTAACATTTTATGAGCAGAATAAATTCAAGCTCAGTTGAGGTCAGCATGAAACAGCTTTATAACCTCGCGGCCAGGTGTGTGTGTGTGTGTGTGTGTGTGTGTGTGTGTGTGTGTGTGTGTGTGTGTCACATTACTTTCTGAGAAAAAAGTTGATATAAAGGCCACTTTCTCCACCCAAGGGAGACAAGGATTTAAAACATCACGGCATACTGGTTTACTAGTATGTGGCCTTTACTTTATATGAAACAGGGCCTATACGACAAACCAGTAACCTTTATTGTACAATAATTCATATTTTGAACAAAGTTGTATGTGAGGGTCTACATCTCCTGTACGCTACTTAAACACCATAACTTATGGGGTTAAGGTAGCGTACATGATAACCCACCCACCACCACTGCCCATTCAGATAAGTAAATATTAAATATTTAAAAAAATGTAATATATTCCTTTTCTGTGCTGTATTGTATGTTTAAAAAATCGTATATGAGGGTCTACATCTCCTGGTCGCTACTTTAACACCATAACCCACCCACCACCACTGACCATTCAGATAAGTAAAAAATAATTGCTTGAACGAAAGCTGGATATGCCTTACCTGTGTCTCCTGCGTAGCAATATAAACAAAGACGGTAACTTGTATCGTTCGATATTGATTTAACTTGCCCGGCCATTGTATATAAGACATTTTTGGTACAGAACGGGACGTATGTATGGGACGAGACTTGATTTGCGTATGTAACATACGGACACCGGTGTTGCTATGTGCCCGCCTTTGGCTTAGAAACAACATCTTTGGTTATAAATATAAATAAAGATAACTTTACGTTTGTGGGTTATCTTTATAGAGAGAAAAAATGCTATATGCCCTATCAATAAACATGAGGCCTCGTGACTTAGGTCGAAGAGGGGTGCATGTGTTAAAAAGTAAAGTGTCATTTTCTAATCTAAAAGGTAAGCATTAAGGTAATGTCAGGTAAATTAGGACATCAGATAAATGCGCACACACATTTGCAAACAGTGTAAATCCAGATGATCGAGACGGCTCCTTATGAGCCGTTACATCAGCATTTTCACTGTTTGCTGTGTTAATTTATTTTTTATTTCAATATTTGAAATATGAAACAAACGAGGTCGCTGTCCAAATTTAGCTGTCTGTCCGAATATACCCGACTTTAACATAGTAGAGGTTCGGTTCCCTGTCCCGTTAACTTATGCAGGTGACGTTGAGACGACAGAAAACTAAACGACATTTTATACAAAGAAGAATTTTCTTTCTATCTTACCTGTAAAATACGCATCCGCGGACCCAGAATCAGGACATGGGGTCTGGAGCGAACCCCCCCCCCCCCTCAAAGGAAAATAATGAGTGTTTTTATTTCATACTAAGGAATACTGGTTCGAACCCCCTAGATATATTATGCAAAAATACAGCTTATTTAATTTGAAAAGGACAAATCGAAAATCACAAAAATGGGAATTTCGGCTAATTGATTTATGTTTTCAGAAAAAGGTTATCTTTTGGAAAAAGAACTGAAAATGTAGAGAGTGCAAGTTTTCTCTGCCAGACCAGCTAGTTATATGGCAATTATCGATTATAAAAGTTATTTGAAACCCTGATTAACAACCTCCAGTCTCCTGGAAGCGTCGGTTCTTACATGTACATTTGTCATAATGTATTTTTACATAATGCTCTTTTTACAAGTAGCAGTTGTTAGCATGTATTTTCACCTACTTTGGAAAACAGTGCGAGTTCTCGTCATAAAGCTGATCTGGATCTACGATGTTTACAAAAAGGATAAATCGGGGTTCAGCAGAACAAGGATAAAATATCAAGGCGCTTTAATAACAACGGCAAGTAAGCCATGTCACACTGTGACGACCTGCATTAAAGGCCCTTAATTGTATAAACAAAAAGATCGCGATCGCCGATCACATGTATGAAGGCTGATAAAAAGGGCCATTGTCACCTTGTGTATGCACAAGAAGTAAAACTAGTTCATGGCTACAAGTTCTAAATCGTTCAATGAATACAAAGCCTAACAGGTAATGTAATTCACCATCGCGTCTCATTAGTTATCTTCCCTGGATACCAGATTGCTGGCTTATGGAGATTTTTCGGCTGCGCCATATGATATCACTTTCCCTTGCTTAATTCAACCAACCAGGTTTAGTTGGAATTTTGCATTTTAGAGTACCTGCTTCAATATCTAATTGGTTAATAACCAGACTGTCCACTCGAACTTATCTCATATATAGTTGCGGGAGGCCATGGCCGGCCGCTTATATAACGTTCATGCAAAACACACATCAAATTCTGATTTTGACCGAACCTTTATGCCGTGCTCAGGCTATATTTTTATACACTGCCGAACAACGAGCGGGGTACCAAATATCGTGGGTTGAACTACAGCGCGAGGCAAACTGTCTGTGAAATCTGTAGGGCTACCTATAGCGCGAGGCAAACTCGTTTGCGAATTTAATTTTCACTTAACTGTTAGCATAACCGTCGTGCGGTGCATTGAAACACCCCAAACCGCTCAAAAACATCCCAAACCGACCCAAAACACCCTACCTCCACCATACCATTACCGTATTTACTCGCAATATCATATAATGCACGATTTTTTTAGGACACTCACTGCCTCTTGGGGGGGGGGGCTCGTGCCCCCAGCCTCCACCCTGGGTCCGGCACTGGCATTGTGCAAGAATACATACAGTGATAGGGCTAAACAACCGCCAGCTTTTTTGAAAAGCTTATGCTTGTTTGTGGTCCAACGTTTACTGAAAATTATTTCAAAGTCTAGATATACAGACTGAAGCAGCTGCACTTTTCTTCTCATGAAAATGTCAACTGAAACAGAAAGTAGACCTTTTTAGACAAATCTATTCATTGCAAAGGTCTCTCTTGAACACATTAAAATCAATTTTTAACTAAAGCTGTCGTATTCTATATTTAAATAATTCCAGAACTTTCATATCACTGAATTTCCAAAATAATGTTGAAATGTCATCTGCTAACCAATGACCTAACCTAGCCGTTGCGTTTAAAGTGACTGTCCCTACCGAGGTCCTTATGAAAATTAAAGGTGTATCTCACCAAAGTTATGTGTTTGCGAGTTCTTTTTGCACCCAGGTTAATTAATTTTGCATGCTTTTTGTCATCGACATTTTCTAAAAAAATCTTTCAGAAATACCATCAGAGTGTCAAACAGTTTGGATCCTGATCAGGCCTGACATTTTACTACCAGTACGTAACAAACCCTCCACGATGGATCAGGGTCCAGTCGGTCCTTTCGAGAGGTTATCAACTGTACAAGTGTAATAAACAGCTATATACATATAAAAAAAACTGGTTTACTTCTAAAAACGAAAAGGCAAATTAGATGCCTTACCACTGAGCTAGAATCCAGATTAACCATGTAGCCTTCGGATTTCATAGGCTAACTGTGACAAAATAACTAGATGAAGATGGGTCAGTTTCAATATGCCCCATAGAGGACAAAGATAAAGCTGAAATCTTGAATAACTATTTAGCGTCAGTTTTTACTGTTAAAGGAGATTTGGAATAACCTGACTTTGAGCCAAAAGTGAATGACAATGACAATATAGATATAATCAATATAAAGCCAGAAAAAGTACTTAAACAATTAAAGAACGTTAATGTGTCGAAATCCTGTGGCCCTGATAACTGTCATCCGATTTTCCTAAGAGAATGTGCTGATGAGATATATCTCCCATTATCTGAGATTTTTCAGATATCCAGATCTACTAGAGAAGTACCAAATGACTGGAAGAAGGCTAATATAACTTGTATTTTCAAAAAAGGCAACAAGCAAGAACCAGGAAACTACTGACCTGTATCACTGACTTCAGTTTTATTTACACTTCTGGAAAGTAATATCAAGGAAGAAGTAATAATTCATTTGTCCAGACACAATTTGTTATCGGACAGTTCATTTGGGTTAAGAAAGAATAGGAGCACAATTTTACAACTTTTTACTGTGATGGAAGACTGGACTGATGCATTAAATAATAATTGACAAGTTGATACAGTGTATTTAGACGTTTGATAGTGTTCCTCATAAGAGTTTAGTTAATAAACGGGAAAGATATGGTATAAAAGGGTCATTGTTATTGTGGCTTAAGAACTTTTTAAAACAGAGACAACAAAGAGTAGTTATAAATGGTTAACTTTCAAAGTGGACAGATGTATTATCAGGTATTATAATACCGCAGGGATCTATTCTAGGACCAATTTTGTTTATACTATATATAAAGAACCTGCCAGGAGAAGGGGAAATGTATGCAAATTGTTTGCGGATGATTGTAAACTATATCGTAAAATAGCATCAGAGGCTGATCCAATGGAGTTGCAAGAAGATATAGAAAGACTTTGTAAGTGGAGTAAAGATTGGCTGTTGGGTTTTAACATCAAACAGTGTAAAGTGGTCTCTTTTGGTAATGTACAATTGGAATATGAATATGGAATGACTGACACCCAGAATAACTTGCATGTACTTTCAATAGAGAACTCTGAGAGTGACCATGGCATAATAATTAAAAAGAACTTGAAGTATGATGAGCATATTAATAACACTGTTAACAAAGTGAATAGAATCATAGGCTTGATCAAGAGGAAATTTACTTATATGGACAAAGACCTGTTTTTCACACTTTATAAATCTTTAGCCAGATCTCATCTTGACTATGGAAACCTAGTATTTTACCCAACCACCAAGAAATATAAACAAATCCTGCAAAATGGCCAATGCAAAGCAACACGTTTACGAGGATAGGGTCAAAAGTATTGTTACCAGCTAATTTTTACCACTACTGCTAACGGAATGACAAAATCCGTGCCTTGCACGTGTTCTCCATTATCACACCTCTCAACTGATGAATAGACTATACATGTAGATAAAATATATCGCACGAAATTTACTTTTGCACAAACCCTACTCATAGGCTGTTATGCAAAAATGGTTGGAAGAAGCGTCGAAAATGCAAAGGAAATCAGAGCTTACATTAATACTCGAGGTTTACTTGGCAAAGCTTCAAAGGACTCTGACATATGCACTGTTTATGGCAGTAATTCAATGTCCTTTTCCACAGTTTGCAGATGGGTTAGGAAATTCAGTGCAGGCGTGGAGTCTGTTACAAGTGCGCCGAAATCTGGTCGACCTAAGTCTGCTAGTAGTCCAAATATTGTTGAAAAATTTAAACTATAAGAGAAATCAGATGCGAGATATACTTCTCAGCAGATTGCGAACATGGTAGGAACTTCAAAAGCATCTGCATTACGCATTTTGCGAAATATTTTGAAAATGAAGAAGAAAAGCGCTAGGTGGATCCCACATTTGCTCACAGAGGAGCAAAAACGCACACCTGTTAGGATGGCGCGCAAACTGTTGAAACGGTTTCCAAGATATGATAAGAAATTATTTATGAATATAGCGACAGGTGACGAGTCTTGGATACATTTCTTCGAACTGCATCGAAAAATAAGTAATCGAGTATGGCTCACCAAAAATGCAAGAAGGCCTTGTATTGCCAAAAGGATGACCAGTGTAAAAAAGGTTATGTATGCCATATTTTCACTACTAAGGGACTAGCTATCCAGGTTCCTGTACCCAAAGGCAAGTCAATGAATGCAAGGTTTTACAAGAAAAAAGTTCTTAGAAAGCTTGTCAAATTCTACCAGAAACGTCGACCAAAGACGGGCATTCGTGGTATTTATTTGTTACATGACAACGCCTCAAGTCACAAGGCTGGAAGTGTGACATCATTTCTGAAAGAACAGGGGGTCTATGTTCTAGAACATCCACCTTATTCTCCAGATCTAGCCCCCTGTGACTTTTTTCTATTCCCTCGTCTCAAGAAAAAGCTTGCTGGAAGAAAATATACCTCCCGCCAAAAGTTAGGTGCAGCCATATTTAACCTCCTTAGAGATATACCCGAAAAAGACTATGAAAAAGCCTTCAAGAATTTGATTAAAAGATTGAAACTTTGTGTATCTGTGAAAGGAGAGTACTCTGAAGGTTTGAAATAAGCAAAAATGCAATCCAACCTTTAGCTGTCATTTAACATCAATGGTTGCATTACTTTTGATCCCACCCTTGTAGTTCCTGAATCGCGTGGATTCTCCAATAAAGAGCGTTTAATCGAGGTGAATCTTCCTACACTGGACTACCGTAGAAAGAAATTTTAGATTAAACAAATGTTCAATATAGTTCATAAAATAGATGACATTGATATGAGTACATTTTTACCTTCTCGGAAAATAATCAGCTATGATGACATAACTTGAAAATGAATAAACCACGTGCAAATAAATCAATTAAGTAACATACATTTGCACTGAGACATATCCCAGTTTAGAATAGCTTACCATCTGAAGTCGTAAATTCAAAGACAGTCGTGGAATTCAAGACAAAATTAGACAAAGTATGGAGATCTCAAAGGTTCGACCAAACCAACATATATTAAGTAGTTCTCAATTAACCGGAAGCGACGACAAGTTAATCATTAGTTGAGGGGAATTTTAAGCCGTATTGGCTTAAGAAATTTCCCAGAAGACAAACAGAAGACATAAGACAAAAGGCATAGTTATTATATGCATTCCTCGTTTATTATTTGTTTGTTTTGTTTGTTTTTGTTGCTTTACGTCCCATGTCAACAGCTATGGTCATTGCGGGACGGTCAGTTCACTTAACCACACTTTTTCCTGGGCAGGCTTGATCAAGCGGTTAACCAGTAATTTGTGCACATACTTTCGCTTGTAACTGACAACAACCCTTCTTGAATAAATCAGCGGAAGGGAGGAGAATGACCGTAGAAATTATTTCATGATCAATCTCCACGAAAGTGTGGTACTGGGCTGGGATTGAGCTCGCGACCCCTGGATCTGCAGTCAGACACGCATCTGTAGCCAGACACGTTACCTACTGCGCTACTCCTCGTTTATTAGACTTCAGTTGAGGTATACCAATGTATGACCTACACTGGTATATACTGCTGGGAAGACAGGTTTATTTAGAGACAGAAGTGTTTTTCCTGTTACAGGGGGTTAACTCTACCACTATTTAGTGTGCTCATGAGCAGAGTTTTACTAGAGTATGCATATTTTTCGTGTTTTGTTTGCTTTCAATTGATCACCTATATACAAATCAATAACTAAAACAAAAAATTACTTAGAGCTTGAAATCTCGTACATGAAACACTGAAAAGAGTGGTTTCAGCAAATGCAATATTAAAACACTAAAAAAGTTCTTCTTTAGTAACTTTAATATGCTATGTGATGGTTCTAAGCTTTTTAAAAAAGCTAACCGTGTAGCTCTATATCGCCGACACAGTCATGGGGAAATGACAGTGTAGGAGCGGCAGTTTACAGTGTTTGAGATTGTTTCGTCTTTTGGGATTCTGTATAGCGAGAATCAGACACCTGGAGTGAAACAATGTACATTGACATGGTAAGTAATGTTGGTACTTTTCTCAAGTTATGATTAAAAAGCCAGACTATTCTGGTCCGTTTGATGCATCAGTATATTTGGAACACCTCAAGAAGACAAATGTCAGTTATAAAGCGTTATTAGTGTAATGCACAAGTCTCAATCATCTTTGCATGCAAAAATATGCATCATCACATCATAGACAAAATGTGTATTGACCGCATTATCAAACATATCACAGACTGTTTTCATAATGAGCATATTATAGAATCATCTGTTTGTGGAATGTTATCTTAGAAGCGCATCAGCATGGAGATAAATCATGAAAATTCTTCATTTTAAATGACACTGTATAAATAAACTTGAATCACATCAAAAGCAAATGTTGCCACCAATTTAACCTCCTACTTGATAATGGACCACCCTTTGTGGCGTCTGTCAGCATCTTGCCCATTCCAGTTTCTCCTCCACTCATCCTGGCTTGCAAAATAGATGGCCTGCTTGGTGCCTCTGCAGCAGAGCTGCTGGTAACTTATAGTAGGGCTTGAGTGTCATGTATCTCAAGTCAGGTAAAAGTCCCACAAATTTAGAGGCAATGTCTCGATATGGCTAAAATTGTTGACTGGGACCTTAAACTTCATATAAACATGTGTGCGTGAAAATCACTTCTTTTTTTTCTATCATAGTATTTGTATAAACTTAAAACCTTTTTTGTATTTTGGGATTTAATTGTGTTATATTTCGTTACAATAAGTTAAACTTTCGTCTACATTTGCTCTAAGCTTTTTTAATAGAGAGATAGAGAAATCAAACTTGTACAGTTTAGGCACCCTGGTAGCTTAGTCCATAGCATGGCGAAATTATCATTATTGAGTTGGACTGGTTTGTGGAGTACTGCATCAATGAACAAAGGGACTAACCTGTGCACTTGAAATGTATTTTTGATCCAGTCCGACTGTCATATGAAGTCCATTTTAATAAGTGAATTTTGCATTGCGTTCTGCTACCGGGGCCAAAATATGATTAGGATTAGACAATTTTCGGTATTTCATGGTTCATTTAACATGGACTTATAAAGGGTTTTGGCAGGGACCATTTCCCAAGACTGGTTGAGACAAGATGTCGGTTTTTCAGATGATTGTTTTTTGCAGTTTTTACTGTTGTTGTCAGTAGCTGAAAGATTGCCATAGTAAATCATCTGGGTCAAAACTTGGTTAAAGGATTTATATTCTGAATTGTGGATATCAAAAATGATAAAGGGTCGCCACTGTCGCGATGAAATACGTTAACTCAGCTTGATGGAAAACAACGTTATCTGGGTCACTGTACAACGATAAAGAGGGTCACTGTACATATTTCAACCTGTCTACCGCAAACGAAAGTACGAATATCAATGTATCAATAAACAGCTCAGGGTTTCAACACTTTTAATCACCCCAAACTTAAAAATCGAAAAACTATTGTTCACGTCAGAAATTTTAAAGACCAAAAGTCTCCATTTCCTGAAAATATCAGTTTATTTGTGTCTTGACACAAGAATACACGACCATTAATTTGGGGAAAAAAAACGTATGCAGTTTTACATGGTTAAAAGATCAAGAATGTGTGCATGTACAACTTGTGAGTAAACAGAAAACATTCATCCTCTGAAATCCTTCTTATATTATTAGCAATCCGTAGGAATAGCAACTATCACAAAAATGATGAAAATTAAAGCTTGTCATGTTTACTTACGCTCTTCATGTATTACAATACCCCAAGTGTCCGATTCTCGCGATACAGAATTCAAAGAGACGATACAATCTCTAAAACTGTACACTTCCGCTCCTACACTGTGGAAATATACACGCTATGAAAGTTATGCAAAAATGCTTAGCTATCATAGTTTGTACAGTTCTTTAATGAGAAATGTGAAGATCAAATTTCACATAAATCATTAAAGCGGAATGGAATTCCCTACCACTATCAGTAGGCAGACATGGGGTTGATTACATGCAAATGTAATCGATTACAATTACAATTACTTTGGAATTCCGTGATTACTGATTACAATTACAATTACTTTTTTCTAAATGTAATTGATTACAATTACAGATTACATTGCAAAGTAATCATGATTACTTAATGATTACTTTTGATTACTTTTAAATGAATTTTATTTAATTTGAAGACTTATTAGAATATAAACTTGAAGAAAGGAAAACTTAGCAATAATCCTCATTACTACCTTCAGATATTAGTAAGCTACAAGGCTGACTGAATGAAAAATAGAATAAAACAATAGGATTCAAAAGTCCCATGTTATTCTACATATAAACATGGATTGGAATTTTTGCATCTCAGTTTGCAAGATATCCCACCCTTACAGTTTGGCTGTTTTAAGTTCAGTAAAGTTCAAGGTAAAAGATTTGACCGCTGTTTTTTAACACAGTTCCATCAATGTGCTTCAGATTTATGTTTCTGCCAAAGATAAAATAAAAACTATTGAAAATATCTTTTCAGTAATGAAGCAATAAAATGCATATAGCTGTGTGAAACACAATTAGTTGTTCATGTTAAGAATATCAACGTCTTTCTAGCCCAATAATAATAATAATAATAATAATAATAATAATAATAATAATAATAATAACAGTATATGAAATGAAAAATGTAAAGCACATCTAAAAGGTACCAGATAACACCTGTTTTGTTCTAAACATTAATTCTGTGGGCCCTTGAAAGAATTTTTCGGGAAACGCTCTACAAGACAACAAAATTGGGCTTGGTTAATAAAAGAAATGATTTTTTTCTTATCCAGAGCACTGCATACTGATTTTATACTTTCTTAAGAAATTTGGTCTTAACCCTTCTTTTATCACATATCCACCTGAAAAGTTAACAAGTGCATCTTGCATTATAATAATTACCTAACATTTGCACTTCTTTTATATGGTTTAATTAATATTCATCTGATAAATGGAAGGCATTTGTGTTGCATACATATGTTTATGAAAAGAATGACAGACTAAAGTAGATCCTGAACTTCTGATCAAACTAAAAATGCAAATGAGAACATATTCAGCAGGAAAATGGTCAAGTTTAAGATACCACAAATTGCTGGTCAAAAGGTGTTAAAACAATACTGTCATAAAAGTGACTTGAGGATTAAGCAGAAACTAAAGAAAATGGACTTTACTTCACTTGTCAGCACAGAAATAAAGTTGACCAAAGTTTTATATTTTCTGAAAGGTTCAATTGGAAAGAAAAGGCTTCACCTTAAAAATGTATCATACTAGATATTGTCTTCTCTTAGACAATCCACCTATATTACCTTTCAAGGGATATTTTCTTGCCTTTTATATATTTTTCCTAAACTCTTAGCATGGAAAGGGTCAAGGTAGTTTATAAGATATCCAAATAATTTTGGTAACTACATATCATGACTTAGTAAATTCAATAAAATGCTACCAAGAAATAAAGAAAATAGTTAGATTAAAGAGGCTAAGTCTGCAACTATGAACATTTTTCGGAAAAAAAAATATTTTCTTCTCAAATCATTTGTAAAAGTAGAGTTAAGTTATGCTATCACAATAAATCTGTTCACTATAGCTGAAACTGCATGGAAAAGTGAATTATCATATAAAATAGATGTGTGTTTTCTATTGTTGGAAATTATTTGCGTCCCTCTAATAATTATAGACAGTTAATTTTTAACATAAATGTTGTTGTTTTGATACTGATTATTTGTTAAGATTGACGAAATTGGTTAAATGTATACCGAAATTTTAGGATTTATTTGCTGTGTTCTTGAAAAATAGAAACATTATTTCTAAAATTAAAAGATCAAAAGTTACAGACTATGCAGCTTTAATATAAATCTAGAACTTAAAAAATATTATATATTTTTAGACATTACAAACAGTTCCAGCCATAATCAGTCACTGCATCATGCAACATCTAATCAGAATCTATACTGTTTGTTTTTTAGACCAGTTATTCATTTACAGCTATTGAGTGTTTCATCCATCTGACAATCATTTTCATGAAAAGCAAGTTTAAATCAATCTTTGTTCTATTGTTGGTAGCAAATTTAAGTGTCTTGTTTTAAACAGTACTTATTCTCTTTTCTCTATAATTGTACCTGGTACTCATCACTGTACACTCAATTTTAAAACCAATTTTATTATTTATTTTTGTAAAAAAGCAAAAGTAATCATAAAGTAATCATAAAGTAATCAAGATTACAGGCTATTTTGCAATGTAATTGATTACATTATGATTACTTGTAATCATAAAAATCCATGATTACAGATTACTTTATGATTACTAAAAAAAGTAATCGATTACAAGTAATCATGATTACAGATTACGATTACCCCATCTCTGTCAGTAGGACGAGCTCATTTCCAGTTTTAGGGAAGTCGGGTGGTATTTTTCATTTTTTATTCAAATTTTAATAGAATAATCTGTACGTGTTACTTAAGGTAACCGTATCAGTGGTTTGCTTTAATTTGATATGCAACATGACTAAGCTCTGAAAAAGAATTGGTCTATTCTGAATTTGTCTATTCTGAATTTGACCTACTGATCCCATCTCCAGGGTCGGAGAGGGGGTAGGGAGGGGGTCTGCAGGCAAAATATATGCTACCATGCTGCTGCATTTTGTGATTCCCTATAATTCGATATGCAGCATGACGATGTTCTGAAAAAGTTGAATGTTGAACTTTCGACCCCAACCCCAGGGTTAGGAGGTTGGGGGGTAGGGGTCTGCGGGCAAAATGTTTGCTAACATGCTGCTGCATTTCGTGAGTCCCTTTAATTTGATATGCAACATGACCCTGTTCTGAAAAAGTTGAATTTGACCTATTGATCCCATCCCCAGGGTCAGGGTGTAGGGGTCTGGGGGCAAAGTATTTGCTACCATGTTGCTGCATTCGTGATTCTCTTTGATTTAATATGCAACGTGACCATGTTCTGTAAAAAAGTGAATTTTGACTTAATGACCACCTCCTAAAGGTCGGGGGGGAAGGGGGGGAGGGGGTGCTGAGGGAAAATTATTTGCTACCATGCTGCTGTATTCGTGATTCTCTTTCATTTGGTGGTATGCAACATGACCATGTTCTGAAAAAGTTGCATTTTGACGTACTGACCCCATCCCCAGGGTCGGGGGGAGGTTAGGGGTATGCATCAAAATATCAACTACCATGTTGCTGCATTCGTGATTCTCTTCAATTTGATATGTTCCGAAAAAGTTGAGTCTTGAACTTTTGATCCCATCCCCTAAGTCCACCCAGTGAGTGAGACACATGCCTTCGATCGAAAATCACGTTTGATATGTTTCATATTTATTGTACCTGTCTGCATGCGAACTTTCAGTAAAAAATATTGAAAAATTACTGAGTTATTGCGAAATTTAAATATTTGACCGTCGACCCCACCTAAGGGGTCTGGGGGTGGGGTAAAATTCTAATCACTGCCATACTTATCTAAAGGCACTGGGTACTCATGGCCTATAACTGGGGAGCTGTCAGATATTATAGTTTTGAAGAAATGTGAAGTTATTCCGCAAAAAGCAAAATTAGCTTTTGCATTAGCCTTAGTTAATAAAGGGCCATAACTCATTCAAAAATTTGCAACTGACCTCCAAATTCGCACTTGACCTGTATTTTATAATGCTTTACCCTTCTGTAAAATTTGAAAGAAATGGTTACATTCTTTCAAAAATTATTGATCGGAAACCACAAATTGACAATTAAACCAAAATCAAAGTAATAAAGGGCCATAACTCAGTCAAAATTTTGTGGATTACCCCCCCTTTTCGAACTTGACCTGTTTTTATTGATGCTCGACCCTTCTGTAATGTTTAAATGAAATTGATAATCCCTTCAAGAGTTATCGATCGGAGGCCGCGGCGCCGAAAACGACGACGCCGCCGCTACCGGAGTCATGATCCCGATGTGTCGACCTTGCTTCGCAGGCGACACAAAACCAAAGTGTTTTGTTTGATTTGATTCTTTACGTCCCATCAACAATCTTTCAGTTATAAAGGGACGGGTCTTCCTGATTTGAACCATTAATCTTCTTGCTCAAGGACACAACGCAGTGACGCCGGTGAGGCTCGAACCCGCGGCCCCTCTGTCTCGAGTCAAGCACTCTACCACTGAGCCACTGCGTTTCCAAAACAAAGTGTAAATTTACATCAAATGTGGTGGCAACAGCACTAATTTTGGTGCAACATTTCATCTGCTTTAAAAGATATGTTCTGTTTAATTGTATTGATCCGGAGATGGATGCGCAGTGGCTCAGTGATTGAGTGCTTGACTCGAGACTGAGGGGCTGTGGGTTTGAGCCTCACCGGCGTCACTGGGTTGTGTCCTTGAGCATGAACATTGATTCTAGCTTAGTACCGGTTCAACCCAGGAAGACCCGTCCCTTTATATTTGAAAGATTGTTGATGGGACGTAAAGAATCAAATCAAACAAAATGATCCGGAGAAGAACTTTAACAATAACAGGTAGTAACGTTTTAACATTTACAAAAACTGTACCTCCGCATCAAGTTACCGGGCAGCATAGCGCAGTCAGTAACGTGTCTGGCGTCAGATGCGTATCTGACTGCCGATCCAGGGGTTACGAGTTCGATGCCGGCCCGGTCCCATACTTTCATGGAGATTGATCATGAAATAATTTCTACGGTCATTTTTCTCTCTTCCGCTGATTCATTCAAGAAGGGTTGTTGTCAGTTACAAGCAAAAGTATGTGCACGAAATACTGGTTAACCGCTTGTTCAAGCATGCTTAGGTAAAAAATGTGGTTAGGTGAGCTGACCGTCACGATATGACCATAGCTGTTGCCTAGGACGTCAAGCAACAAACAAACCAAAAAACTGCCTCAAATTGATTTAGCAGGAGAGTGTGTGTAGGATTATACCAAATGGAGGGGGTGGGCGGGTACTTAATATTCATTTTTACATTCAATTTGTAGAGTCAGGGTGCCCCTTTGATAGTGGTGGACGAATTAACTGTAACTCCACCCTGTCGGACTTAGGAAAAAGTGAGATCATTCTAACTGGTAATTTAATGTAGTACGGGACCGATGGAAATGATAACCCAGAGTTTTTATAAAAGTAAGAGTTATCGTTATTTTTTGCCTTAAAATGTACAAGTATTGGCATTCACAAAAACGTGCTTATCGTTTATCAACACATCTGTATGACCAAGTATATATTTAGGTCCACGCCAACGAGTTGGCGGAGCTCTATTGTTTTTGGCTTGTCCATCCATCTGTCTATCCATCTGTCTGTACGTCCATCTGTTTGTTCTTCGGCTGGTGTGGTCACTCTAACTTAGTCATTTTCAATCTGATTTCTTCCAAATATCATATATGGATTGCTTCCATCAACATTGATTCAAATTCAAATGTGGATTTTTTCCAATAAATGATAATCAAGATGGTCGGCAAAATGGCCGCCGTCTATCAGTTTGCATCCATCGTGGTCACTCTTACTTACTCACATTTAATTGGATTTCTTCCAAATTTCATATATGGTTTGCTTCCATTAAGGTGATACAGGACCCATGTCAAAAGATAACCAAGTGTTTTTTTTTTTAAAAAAGAGTTATCTTTATTTATTGTCTTAAAACGTACAAGTATTGGCGTTCACAAAAAAATCATCAACACATCTGTATGACCAAATATATTTTGATCGTCTGGTCCAGTTTCACCCCTCAATGCATTCTGAGTTATACTGGTCAGGCAATTCTGGTCAGAAAAATTAATATTTATGCGTATTCAATGTATGTACTATTAGCTGATAAAGTGTCTTGCCCCATGACACAACACTTTGACTCTAGTGATTCACAAATTAGTAATCCTTCGATCCCTAGTTTAACACTCTACGACATGAGCCACTGTTCTTCTTAAGTCCTTTATCTTTGTAAATATGACGTCGTAGGTGGGAGGGCTCCCTTCTTTTAACTTGGGTGAAATCCAAGAGCAACATATTGGACACTGTGAGAGCCCTTGCCAAATGCCGGGGCGTGCCTTTGTGCTATTTTTAGCTAGCCAGTGGGGAGTTTTTTGACTGAGGCTTATTTTGTATATATATGCGAGCTGTGAATAGTCTAAAATGGCCGTTCACATATGCATGCTTGTCTTAGCATTAACTAATTGCCTTTATGAAAAGAACTAAACTCGTGCATCATCCCTTCTTTACCCATTCCCGCATTGGTAGAATGTTCAACTTGAGACCAAGTAGTCCCTGGTTTGAGCCCTATTGCTTGTTTGTTTGTTAACTTATTTGTTTGTTTGGTTGTGTTTTTCATGGGAGTGATATAACGACATGTACCACTAGTGGGTTACAAATTTTGGTAACGCTATATAATGACGTCCGTTATGGTTTCTCATATAATTTTATGGCAACATCAAAGCGTAAATCCACGCAATTTCTAAACGCGATTTAAAAGTAGTTTTAGGGTCATACAATAAATAGAACCTAGCAGTCAAGACTTATAAAGCCTGATGAGATATGATTTTTTATTCATATAGATGTTTTTTATATTATGAATATTGATGTTTTTAACTTACTCTATCCTTCCTCTCAAATACTTTTCGTCTTCTGCTATTGGGATCAAACGTGATTTTCTATGCATTACCACCTGCTAGGACACCAGGGTGGTGTTGAAATCCGAACCTGAAAGGCGAGGGTTATGACTACCCCTGAGGGGTCTAGCAGATGATAGTGTATCAGAAAACCATTATTGCATAAGGTCATTTTCTCGCTTGAAAACTTGCAACAACGTTTTAGAAATAGAACCTTTTACCAGATCAAAGACTTGCGTCATCCTGACGACACTTCTATGAGGGTTTGGATAGGGGGGGGGGGTCTGATATTCACTATTCATTAAAAATTTAGCCCATTTTTCATCTCATTAAAATTTTGGGTTATTTATTAAAATAAGACCAATTATCCATTAAAAGGAAGACATGTGGCATAGAAATCTGATTATTCACTATTCATTATTTTTTTCTTCAATTCATCAAAAAAAATAGGATTATTCATTATTTTTAGGCCTTCATTATTTACTATTCATTATTTTTTGGCTCATTATTCACTATTCAATTTAAAATAAGGCCATTATTCACTAATCATTATACCCCATCCAGACCCTCTTCTATACGCGTTACTGCTGATGGCGTCAATTTTGTAACGAATCCAGAATACTTATACTGTACGTAAAGTAAAGAAAAAAGAAAATAATAAAAGCAACAACAAAAATGCTATGAATCAACAGCACGTGAATTGCCCCCCCCCCTCTCTCTCTCTCATACGCTCACCCTCATTTAGGCACACACACAAGTGCGCGCGCACGCACGCACTTATAAAGGTCTTAAGGGGTCCTTGAACGTGCCAAATGATGAGTAGAAAAATAGTAGGCTTTTTTGCACACGGACATCAACTCAAACAATACACTGTCTACGCACACGGACCTAAATCAAACAATGAAGCAGGTATGACACTCCATGCCTGTTTTAATTTCAGAGGTAAAAAAGGAAAATAGAACAAGAAAGAAAAACGAGCACGGTGACATATGCTTTTTAATTAGTTATAAGTTTCTATGCAAAATTTCCTTCAAAGTAATAAGTAATAAGTAATATTTCCCATGAAATAACATCCAAAAAACGATTACTACTTTGTTTTTTTTCTTGGTAAACTAGCAAATGGTTTATTGAGGAATTTTATTACAACGCACTGGGAGCAATTTTTGACGCATTGATACAACGCACTGATGGTTGCACAGAAGTCCTGTGGTTGCTGGTGCAGACTCACCACATCATTCGCTGTTCAAAAATCGCCATTTCAACCAGCACATGATATTTCGATACTGTGAAGAAGGCTCAGGCGAGCCTGTGCAAACGTGCAGACTCCCAAGAGCCTTTGCTGCCAGCACAAGAGATATTGATATTTATTATCCAGTGACATTGCCTGCGCAAATGTGCAGACTCACCAGAGTATTCGCTGCTGGCGTAAATAGCACACAAATCGCCATTTAAGACAGCACAAGAGATTGTACAGTGACGAAGGCTAAGGTAAGCCTGTGCAAATGTGCAGACTCGCCAGATCCTTCGCTGCTCGCTCAAAATGGCATTCAATCGCCATTTGAGCCACCACATGAGAATTTTGAACTGTGACGAAGGCTCAGACTAGACCAAGCAAATGTGCAGACTCGCCAAAGCCATTGCTGTTCACATGAATGACACCCAAAAATAGTGAGTATCACAATCACAAACTGCAGACAAACCCATGGCACTGAGAGAAATAGCCACACAACAATCACAAGACACCAGGAAGATAAACTAAGCAAAGCAGCCAGCCCTCTTTCTTCCCCATCAAGATGATCGCAAAACAAGAATGGACATAAAGTAACAAAATATAGAACAATTACAGAATTCTGTAATGGGAGTAACAATCAACAACGAATCAACAATAACAGAATCATCGCCTTAGAACAGACAGCAGCCTATATCTCTGGGGTGCTAAAATTGCATTTTACTGGTACCAAATCTTCGCCCTAGATTCTGCTGTTGTTGAAGCACAAAAATTAAAGCTCGCATGGAGGCTTCCTAACTATTGTAATGTAACATAACGGACAAACAATCTCATTAAATTTAAAGTTTTGGGGCCAATCTGAAAACATAGTCAGAAACACTCTCAAAAGCTCTGGAGCGTCTTTGGTGAGGCTACACATTTGCAGAGTCACGCTTGAGCCTTCATCAGTGTACAAAAACCACAAACTCTATGCCTATTGACTATGATTTCTTTATAAGCTTGCATTTATTTTACTTTTAATGGCCCAATGCACACAAACCGTCGGTAACATTGTAGTTTATGGTTCTGCTATGCAATTGGCGTTTTAATTTTTGGTTTGACCAACAAATCTGACACAGTTGTGGAGTTTGACAGTGACAGGTGCTTTTTTCTATTGTGACTGCCTAACTTCAGGAACATTCTGTATGTCTAAGTACAGCTGCAGCAATGTTTTCATAGTTCCATGAAATAACATCCAAAAATGATTACTACTCTCTATTTTTTTCTATGCAGAGAAGGCTCTGGCGAGTCTGTACATTTGCACAGGCTCACCTGAGTCATCATCCTGGTACTGAAACATCATGTGCTGGCTCAAATAACGATTTATGTACCGTTTATAAGAACAGTGAATGCTGTGGTGAGGCTGCACCAGCAACCATGACACATCTAGACAACCATCAGTGCGTTGTATCAATGCGTCAAAAAATGTCCCCAGTGCGTTGTAATAAAATTCCTCAATAAAACGTTAGCTAGCTTACCAAGAAAAAAAGATACAAAATGCTAATCGTTTTTTTGGATGTTATTACATGTAACTATGATAACAGCTGTGCTTAGACATGTATATTTCCCTCAATTTAGGCAGTTACACTAGAAAAAGCACCTGTCACGGCAAAACTCCAGAACTTTGTTGTATTTGCAGTCCAAACCATGAATTAAATCACCAATTGCTTGGCAGAGCCATAAACTGCAATGTTACCGGTGGTCGGTGCGCCAGGTGTCATCACAAACAAAATAAATGCAAGTTTATAAATAAATCATAAAGTCAACAGGTATAGATTTTTTTTACCTTTTACGCCACCACCTGTGCTGAAAAATGCAACCACCAGCTCGTTGTAGCCACCACCGGTGCGTTTACATTGACCAGTGTGATCTTATTCCATGGTATCATGCCATGCTAATGTGTTTTCCACTCATTTTAGTTTTAAATATCGTTTAGCTTTTCCAAAAATATATTATACACAATTCTAAAAGAGGCCATAACTCGGTTGAAATTTCTGTTTGCATAATTATGTTTGTATAAATTAGAAGAAAAAAAAAGTTAAAGCATAATACTTGCATGCCCTAGTTTTGGGTTTAACCCAGGTCATGCTGAATGCGGATTTTTCCTTTTTCAAAACACGGTAGATCCTGAGGAAGCCACCTGATCAGGATCCACACCATTTTTCACTCTTGTTGCAAATACATGCACATATCTGGAAGTCTGTATATTTAGGAGAGTAGTCAATAAAAATATTCACAATGACAAGAATTGAAATTTTAAACAGTCTGTAAATTGCACGAAAGTAGGTCAATAAAACTTAAGTTGAAGATCAACCAAGCTGAAAGTGAAGGTCAACCAAGCTGAAAGTGATAGTCAACCAAGCTGAAGGTTAAGGTCAACCAAAGCAGTCTTCATTCCCCTACAATGACTAAGTTATTTTCAAAGCTGAATTTGACAAAGTTAATTTCCGCAGAAGAACCAAAGCTTCGAACCCGTAGTGGGCTGGTGCCCATCTTCCCCATTCAGTGCATGTGGTCTCAATTTTAGCTGCGTATGTATTCTCCCAAAAATAACATATTGCAGAGATAAGTTATTATTCTTATTAAAAAACCTGTATATGATTCGCATGAGAATTGCCACAACGAGGCAATGCTCACTGGCGTTCGCATTTTAGAGAATACGCTCATGCAGTACTGTCCAATTCTCATTAATCGCCTAGCCTAATACACATTTCCACAAACACCACTGCACGAGAATTGTAAACCGTCATGAGACGTGGCGCGTGAGAAGGATCCGTGCCGAAATTTGATAAAAAATGCAAAGGCAATTGACTGCCAGTTCGTCCAACAAAGGTCCCTTTACACGCGTCACAGCTCTGAGTTGGTGTAAGACTGGTTTCCAGTAGCCGGATCTAGCCGTACTATAAATTGGGTAGAGTGCTGGCGATATTTATCGATGTATATTATTTCTGAATAGTGACTTAGATTGCATACCTTTACATGATTGGAACATCAATAATAACATTTTCCCTTCTTTATATATAATATTTAATGTACAAAGTAGTAGTTATGCTTGACCAGTCGATATGATAAAGGTTGTAGAGGAAACACACATGAACGACTGATGCATTCAAACACGGGTGCTAAACGAATATACCCTATACTACCGAAAAACTGAATAGGGCCCAGACCTGTAATTGTTTTTCCATAGACCTCCATTATAGCTTTTAAGTAGGCTGTGGTCCTCACAACTCTTCAATCACAATGAGGCTGCCATAGAGTTACAGATTGGACCTAGTTCAATCAAAAAACAAGAATGAGATACCCTGGTGACCGCCATGTTTTGCCACTTTTTGGCCCCTGAAGGTGGGCACCCTACATGAGAGGAAAATTCTACTGAAAAAAGTACCAGAATGCAAGGTCCTTTTTTCTAAGCCACACCACTAAACTAAATCAACAAAAGCAATGAGATGTTGTTCCAAAAAGTAGAACAAAGATAGACCCGTCTAATAAATACAATATATTTCCTAGTTTTATTATTGACCAATCATGAAACACCTTACAACTTAAAAATATTGTGCTGAGCTTCCACCCACCTTTTGAGCCAATCACTGCCCTTTTTACATTTACAGGTCTGTGACCTAAAGCCATAACCCATTTCAGACAAAGGACCAAGAAAATAGTTAAATTCAAACCAATTAACATTTTAAAGCACATTTATATTGTTTGTTTGCATCATTTACCCCAAAGTTATTCTAGGGAACCCTTCAAACAACCCTACCCCCCTACACATATTACTGGTAAACTCATTGTACAGCAAAATAATGAAAAGGAAAAGTGAACATATTCATTTTCTTATATCTCTTTTATTATATATCAGAAGTGCTTTAAATTTCACTCATATAAGCTTATAACACCACTTTACAATATACTATACCAAAAAGATGCATGTGCTTTACCAGCATGAGTCTAATGTGGAGTTACCCCACCCACCCCCATTGACAAGGCAAAAATTACTTGCTCCTAGCTATGGGACATATAAAACTTTCTTTACACATTAAATCAACTTCTAATCACATAAAAAGGTTCATTTGTGCAAAATAAAGCAATTTTTGCTAATTTAGGTGACAAAAGCTAATATTATATAACAGCCAGAGAGGGTGAAGAGCAAAACTAGTTTCCATGCAGAGGGGCTATGCTCACCGACATGGCATTTTGAGCGCTTACATTTTTCCAAAGACCTAGCTGGAGAAAAAAACTACTACAGCCAGGATGCTGCAAGGTCAAGGTCAGTGAAAGGGAATCATCAAGGTCATAGAGGTCAAAGGTCAAAGTCACTTTGCAATTTTATTGGTCAAAAAGGTAAAATTTCTACAATTAATGACCTATTTGTCTTAAATTGAGGTAAAATGGGACAAATGGTCAAGGAAAACATCATATTATTGACAAAGTTTAAAAAATACTAGCCCAAAATACTTATTTTACAAATGGCAGGCTGTAAGCTTGGTAAAATCATACCTGTGAGCTGGTATACTGTTGCAGTTTCATTATGACATTTTTTCAAAGTGACATTTAAGTTGCCGGATTGAATAGTAAAGATTAAAACGGACTAATACGCATACATATATCCATCTGAAATGGCCCCTCTTATCAAGGTCAAGGTCATCAATAAGGTCAAGGGTCAATTTGGACAGCAAATCAACCCAAACTGACCCAAATGTACTACTTTACAAAGTGGAGAGTGCAATATCGTACAGATTTCCAAGTTGTTCTACACTGTTGCTCAATTGAAAGGTCAATCTGTCAAAGGTCAATGTCATATTGGGTAATATGACAGTCTCTTGTGCTATCTCTGAGTTCAACTAAGGCACATGACAATAAATGAGCATGTAAATATGGGTTTAACACATGTAACACTTTTCAACTAAATTGCATTTAACTCCATAAAGTGACCACTACTGCGGTTTAAGCAAACTTGCGAAAGGGCCTTTTTTACCATATTTTGACAATCGCAAGAACACATACTCCAAAAAATGCTCTAGTATAACATTAAAAAACACAAATGCTCTGATTTGGGAACCAATGCGTTTCCGATAAATGAAAGTATGCTTACAGTATAGCCTCATAGTGCAGAAAAGCAACTCACATGCTTCAAGTCCAATATGTAGTGCAAAACTGAGCCAACCATCACCCCTACCTACTAATAAGGCTCTTTTTCTGCAGTCTTAATGATTTTTATTTTTAAAAAGTGGACTTTTTGAAAGCTGAAATCATTATTGGACTTGCTGAAATCAAAACAATGCATCAAAAACATATTACAGGTCACATACATAGCAGCCAAGGTATCCAACATAACAGGCCTGATATTCTTCTTTAGGGCCCAGACCTGTAATTGTTTTTCCATAGACCTCCATTATAGCTTTTAAGTAGGCTGTGGTCCTCACAACTCTTCAATCACAATGAGGCTGCCATAGAGTTACAGATTGGACCTAGTTCAATCAAAAAACAAGAATGAGATACCCTGGTGACCGCCATGTTTTGCCACTTTTTGGCCCCTGAAGGTGGGCACCCTACATGAGAGGAAAATTCTACTGAAAAAAGTACCAGAATGCAAGGTCCTTTTTTCTAAGCCACACCACTAAACTAAATCAACAAAAGCAATGAGATGTTGTTCCAAAAAGTAGAGCAAAGATAGACCCGTCTAATAAATACAATATATTTCCTAGTTTTATTATTGACCAATCATGAAACACCTTACAACTTAAAAATATTGTGCTGAGCTTCCACCCACCTTTTGAGCCAATCACTGCCCTTTTTACATTTACAGGTCTGTGACCAATAGGGCTACTACATTATATTTAGAAATAATTGCTAACAGATTGTCTATCTGAAATAACATAGTTTTCGTTATAAATAAACAGTGCGAACCAAGAGGAGATGTCACACTGTGTGACGAATCATCTTGGCTCCCTTTGTTCTACAAGCATAGACATTTGGCCGACAAAAACATTTGCAGTATAGTACATATTCACATATTCACACGTATATGTATATTTACATATGTAAAACATATGCGTGAGTTTATGTGACTATCAACGTAGAAAATGAATCTTCATATTTTGAACATGGGAACAAACACAGACTCAATGAAAAATAGTCCTCCAGAGGATAGAGCTAAATCCTACGTTTCCATTTCCTTTTTCCTTTTTCCTTTTCTTTTCTTCTAAAATCAACTCGCCACTTTGTTGTTGTTGTAAAAGTGAAATATGTATGTAAAATTATGATCCTCATGCTGGTTACATTGTAATCCTGAGTGAATCAAGAATTTGTATTGTATTTGTATTTGAAAGTAAAGTAAAGTTAAGGTGAAGGTTAAGGTCAAGTGAAGCTAATGGTAAAGTTTAAACCAAAGCTGAAGGCCAAACCAAGCGAAGCTGAAGGTGTAAGTCAACCTATGCTGAAGTTGAAGGTCAACCAAAGCTGAAGGTCAGCCAAAGCTAATGGTAAAGGTCAACTAAAACTGAAGGCCAAGCCAACCGAAGCTTAAGGTGAAAGTCAACCTAAGCTGAAGCTGAAGGTCAACCAAAGCTTAAGGTAAAGGTCAATCAAAGCTAAAGGTGATGGTCAAGTGAAGTTGAGGTGAATGTTGGCGCTTAGAATATCCTCTAAAATCAAACATGAAATCAGTTTGTGTTTTTGTTGTCTCTTGACTGTGCATAAAAATGATAAAATGTTGATAAGACAGTAAACCGTTTTCACTTTTTTATTTAGAAAATACTTTAAAATTTCGAACAATAGCTGCCTATCAAAACAGAATAGACAAACAGCGCAGATCCAGACCAGACTGCTCTGAGGGAGCAATCTAATCAGGGTATTCCCTGTTTGCTAGTTTGTGAGTACCAGCCCTGTTAACCATCATTTTTCTAAAGCAGAAAGAGAAAAGTGTTCGAAATTTTAGTACAGTTACCGATTTATGCATACAGATAAGATCTATCAGGCCGGTCTTGCTAAATCTACTTGACTATGCAATACGAGTAAACTTAACAACTCTTTTTTGTTGCTGTTTTTTTTTTTTTTCTTTTTTTTTTTTTTTTTTTTGCTGGTTGTATTTTTTCAACATTTGAGTAAGTTTTTTGGATTGGTCAGCCTAGATAAATTGTGGGTTTGCACTTTATTTAGTATGTCCGTTCGTGCGTTTGTCTGTAATCAGTCAGCGATACACTCTATAACTCGGAAACAACTTAAAAAATTTGGATCATTTTTTCCAAATCAGATGACATTAGGTTTGCATGAAATAATTTTCTTTGTCTGAAAACAGGTACTCCACTCATTGTTAAGCATATTTCTCTACTATATAAACTGCATAGGTTTAGATAAACAATTTTTTTGAGCGTAAAAGTATACGAGTCTCAATGAGACGGTTCTTTTGAGCACCAAAAACACATGTTTAAATTGATGGGTAAGACAATACAATAAAATTTCCTCTGGACCTATGATTTAGTCAAAGAAATGTGTCTCATTTAAGACAACTTATACGCAAACTCATGAACCAGGCCAAACGTTGATCTATTCTCATGTACTTTTAGCATATTAACCCTTGTCGAGCTTAAACGTTTTATATACTACACTCCTCCCAAATTTCTATCATGTATTCCTGCAGCATTCCAATGATAAACATGTGTTTTCAATCAGAGTGGCAAGCAGTGTGGATCCTGATTAGATGGCTTCTTCAGAAGCCAGCTAATCTGGATATACACTGTGTTTTCTTTAAAAAAAGGATAAATCCGGATTTAGCAGGACAAGTGTCAATGCATAGGACAATATAAAACAAGGTAGACCATGTGGAGCCGCTGCAGAATGTAGCTACATGTACTCTCATTGCTAGTAAGAAAGTCTTAGCTGACACAACTGTGTACCAGATTTAAACACGGTGTTATTCTGACTTTCATACTTACTACAGTTCAAAAATACGTATATATTGGATAATAACCGTTTTGAGCGTTGAGGATAGATTCTCTCTCTCTCTCTCTCTCTCTCTCTCTCTCTCTCTCTCTCTCTCTCTCAATACATTTAGATGGTTTGAATACAACTCATGTTTTATTTTTACCGGATATAATTTCAAACTGTGCACCATCTTGTTCAAAGGGAAACAGATTCGTATAAGTAAAAGTCGCATGACTTTCATGATTATATTGCAAATTATATTAATAGAAATATGAATCAATATGTTTAAACCAACTGATACAATTTGAACGACCATCGACACTTTGACCTTTGAAATGAATCGACGGTCATTCCAAAATTATAAAAAATATTATTTTTTTATAAAAACAACCACAAAAAAGGCAAAAAAAGGCAAAAAAAACAAGATAGGTTCCATATAGCGTAAATAGTTGAACTCGGCAATACAAAGGATATTAAGAAGTATGTAGTTCTCATTTACTCGAACTGCCGAATGTTTTGCTTTGAATCATCAGCAGTTTGATTAAACAGGAGCTCGTCTGTTATTATGATTGTTGCTTGCAAAAATATATATTTGTCAGTAATTTTCTAACTGAACGTGTATTTAAAAGAGATCACTTTTGTTTTATCTAATCAAATGTATGTTTTGGGTACTTAAAAGAACCGTCTCGATGAGACGGTTCTTTTATGTACCCACAACATATCTTTGAGAAGGAATTATAAAAAAATCTCAGAAATACGAACTCCGTCTTCTAAATTCAAAGCAAGTATGTACTTCGAGTTCGAGTTATCAGGATTCGAAATATCGAGAGTCGACTGTATTAACATCTCATGATACATCTCTGCTACATGTAATCTTGACATTTTATCCATTATGTTCTCTATGACGGTTTTTGAAATCCAAAGAATGTGACTTGACGTCGAGATGGATAACCCCTAGTCACCACAAACTCTTCTCCATTCTTCTTAAACCCAATTGCAAGCGGACTTCCAGGACAACCATCTGACTGCTGAATAACACGCAGAGCATTACCTGTTGGAGATATGACGTGTATCGCATTATTGTTGTAATCACATACAAATATACTCCCGTAACCATCCACTGCAACACCCCTAGGACAGAAATTATCCTTGCCTTTGTATTTAAACTTTGGGTTACCATTGAAATCGAAGCAATACACTGCTTTATCAGTAGTGCACGGTTGTATGACATGTGATCTGTTTTCATCTACAGCTATGTAGTCGAAGTTTTTAAGTTCTCGTCCTTCTTTGTCGTGACTGAAATAAACATGTGTTTTCTCTGTAGGTTCTGGAATATCATCAAATGAAATAATCCCAAATGCTACTGGATCATCAAAGGCTACTGCTATGTCACCTGTTCGGAGACCATGTATTGCCCTTGGTTTATACTTTGTTGAGCCGTTTAATGTAGACTTTAGCCGTTTATCAGCAGAGATGATACAAATTTTCTTCTTTTCTGGAATACTTACAGCAATCTCTCCATTCTTGATAACAGTAGCACAGTATGGCTTACGTGAACCAGTTGATGTATCTGAGCAATACTTGAAATCACGGGAAGCTAAAACGGTGCCATCTCCTTTGGCTAAAATACAGTGTCCTTCATCGTTATACGTGTCAATAAGAACAAAGTCGTCATTAGGAAGGAAAATCAATGAAGAATAGTTTGGTGAACTCAGCCCTTTGTAGTTTTCCTGTACTTCTTTATGGCATGTCTTTGTTATGTTATCGTATTCTAGCCATGATGCCCCCTCGTAAATGGGTATACGATTATTTATAGTCTGTTCTTCAGCATATGCCAGTTTATGTGTATCATTGAGGTCTATCTGCAGGATCTCTAGAAGACTGTTCTGTGGCTTCAAAGATAGTTCTGAGAATCTGAAAGCGCGTGCTGTGTCAAGAATGACTGTCTCCTGATCTCTTATCTTGCACATAAGCTTTTTAGATATAATGCATTGGTGAATTTTCGAACCGTATGCCTCTATTGTCTCAGTCAGGTCTTTATACACGTGAAAGTTGTCTGTCATTTCTTTGAGACTGTCCGTTACCTCAGTGGTTATTAGAGCATGCTGTTTAGCCATAGCCCTTGCCTGGTCATTTATAGCTTCTTCCAGGGAATCCATTATTTGGTTAATTTTTGAGCGCATTTCTTTAAAATTTCTCCCTATTTCTTCGACCTGCTTTTTATAATCTGTCGCACAAGATTTAATAGTCTTCACAACTGTTTCTGCATATTTCGACAAGCTTGAGATCAAATCATTCATGTATTTCTTTTCTCTTTTCACACTTTCCTCATCAGCAAGCTCATTGACTTTTAACACAGAGTTACACTTTTTGTGGTCTGTTAAACGACAAGATGCACAACAAAACACTTCATTGTCCTTACAATAGTAGTTTATAGCCTCATCTGGATGAGAATCACAGGTTGGATCTAAATATTCTGAAAGCATGCTGATCGTCTTAACTCCGTCATCATTTTTAAAAGCTTTTTCAATATCAATATATTTATGATGTTTCATTAGCTTGAAGGTATGGCGACTTTCTGAACAAACCCGACAGAGCTTTTCTAAACAGTCGAGACAGAAAACCGTTGACTTTGATTCTCGACCAAGACTTTTGCATGAAGCACAGCCATCTTGTTCTTTGCGTCCGTTTCTTTGTCCATTGACACAATTTGTCTCTAACATCATTACCCATTCTTTTATATCGATTCCCTCTGGTATTGTGTTATGCATTGTACACAAGGGACATTTTACTTTATTTTCTGACTCCTTGTTGTCATTCAATTTCGTCATATAGGTAATAAGACAAGTTTCACAAAAGTAATGACCACAATCAGGAAGTTTTCTTGGGTTGACGAATTGTTCCAAACACAGAGAACATAACAAACCCACATCAGCATCATCTGAAGCTTCTGCCATTCTTTAACTCTGTCTATGCTGATAGATTCTACCACACAGATTGCTAAAATAAAGTTAGGTAATTCTATTACATATTTTGAGGGTTCATTTTTATTAGTCGAAATTGTAATTCCCTGGATGGGTAATATCTTAAAAAGTTCCTGTCCCCTGCCCCTTTAGTTAATAACAGGCAACATACAGTGGTCTAATTTGTAAACCTTTCAAATATGTAGTGGACTATTTAATTACAGTGCTGATGTGCTCTGTTAAACCCATATACACCTGCTGTGGGACATTGTGCAAACGGTGCAGATCCAGATCAGATGCTGATCAGGATCTCACCTGTTTTCTTACAGAAGGTTCTATTAAAAATTGAATAATGAAATGAAATAAAAATATTGAAAAATAATAAAAAAAATTATCACCCACCAACTATTAAAGTGGAAGTGGTCCAATTAATAAGGGTGGGAAAATCCGTTCGGCTCAAAACTCTTTGCACTGCTCTGAGTTTCAATATTTTACAGGTATCTCAATCCAAGTCATCCATACCAAGGATGGAGTTAAAATGATAAAATGAGCCACGACACGAGATTTCCAACAATGTGATATTTGCGACCAGCAAAGTCTCAGATCAGCCTGTGCATATGCGCAGTCTAATCGGATCCTTTGCCAGTCGCTTGGATATTCTATGAGTGTTAAGCTACTAAATGAACATCATTTGTAATTTCTAAGCTTAAAAGGAGGCTGCACAGGCTCGTCTGAGTCTACACTTGTCAAAATGCCACATTGTTTTAAATCACATGTCACGGCTCAAATATTGAAACTGTTCAGTGACGAAGATGATCGAAAGGGTGAGGTGTTGTTCGGTTGATCTCTTTGCTTGTGAATAGCTTTACTCTTCACTGCCTTCAATGCTCACTTTCAGAAAAAAATGTTTGTTCTCCTCTGGTCACGCCTAAAAGGCCAGGCCGCTAGGCTATTTTTTCATGTTCAGTTCAAATTAGCATTCAATTTTAATTGTTCATATAAATAAATTACCGAAAAATTAAGTATTTTATTGGACTTAAACTCTCATATCATGCTCATAAATGTAAAAAATGTCAACAATTGACGGTATTTAACATTTATGAGAAGAAAAAATTTCATGCTCAGTTGTGTTCAGCATGACATAGTTTTTTAACCTCGTAGCCAGATGTGTGTGTGTGTGTGTGTGTGTGTGTGTGTGTGTGAGTGTGTGTGTTCTTCAATCCCTTCAATTTGATACACAGCATGACCACTTACTGAGAAAAAACAGGTTGATTTAGAGGCCAATACCTTAACCCAAATGAGACGGGGGTTAAAACATCACGGCATACTGGTTTTCTACTAAGTGGCCTATAATTTACATGCTTCTGTAACAGCCATAACCCATCCACCATCTCTGACCATTCAGATAAGTAAAAGAAATATTTAAAATATTCCTTATTTGTACGTTAACCCGTAAATTACATGTATATTGTATACAATAGTTCATATTTTATACTGAAGAAAACAGTCGTATGATATGAGGGTCTACACCTTAACTACCCAACCCACACAGCACCAATGACCATTCAACTAAGTAAAAAATAAGTGCTTGAAAGCTGAATATGTCTTACCTTTGTCTCCTACGATGCAATATATTAAACAAAGACGGTAACTTATATCGTCCGATAGTTATTTAACTTCCTCATTTATAATTTTTGGAAAACGCATATACATATGAGGGTCGAGATGGGGGTTAATACATTTTACTGATAGGAGAAAATGAGCACATAAGTTGCATGCTCATTTTAAAGAGTTACGATTTAATCCAATATTATTCTTGCTTATGGCTAAAATGGTAACTCGTTTATAGAAGAGAAAAAAAATGAAACAAAAAATCTGCCAGAACTAATCCCCTGTAGACCCTCACACCAGTAGCTTCGACCTTGACTATTTTCTGAAAATATTGTACCATGTTAATGATGTAAGCGCACATGTGGATGGGTTCTTTGTTTGTTTGATTTGATTCTTTACGTCCCATCAACAATCTTTCAGTTAAACAGGGACGGGTCTTCCTGGGTTGGACCAGTACTAAGCTAGGATAAATGTGTCTTGCTCGAACCCACAACGCAGTGACGCCGGTGAGGCTCGAACCTGCGGTCTTTCAGTCTCGAGTCAAGCACTCAACCACTGAACCACTGCGCTCCCTGTGGATGGGTTCTGTAGTCCGCTGTCAAAATAACTAGAAGTTGATCAATGTGACATGGATGCCTCTGCCAGGGATCATTGTATGAACATACATGTATTTTAATTAAAAATGGGCGAGTAATTATCAACACGAGAACACCCATCTTGGAGGTCTGGGAACAGCGAAGGCACAGACCAGCCTGCGCATCTGCTCAAACTGATCATTGCCTTTGTTATTCGCTTTTTGGTGTCGCCTGCGAAGCATGGCAGATACTCCGTCGTCGTCGTCGTCACACTTTTTGTTTCCGATCGATAACTTCTGACGGGATGCATCAATTTCATTAAAACTTTAAAGAAGGTTAAAGCATCATTAAAAACAGGTCAAGTTCGAAAATGGCGGTCATCCGCAAAATTTTGACCGAAATATGGCCCTTTATTGTTTGCTGCTTTTGAAGCAGCAAACTTTCAGATGGACTTTTTCGGAAATCCGGTCATGCGCACTGCACATTGAGATTCTACTGTCTGACGCAAAACGTTTCGCTTATTTTTGGACACATGACTCTTCATTAATACGCGGATCATTGCTATGAATAGTCGGATATAACGTTAGACGTTCAATAAATGAGAAACTATATTACTGGCTTTATTTTTTTGACAAAATTTACCCATCGATAATCTCAAACCACTCACGCTTCTTAAAATATCAACTCATATACAAAGTTAGAAGACAATAGGCCAGCAAATGCGCGAGATAGTGCGCGGAAATCAATTTTCTACACTTCCGCCCGCGTATTTGTCCTGCGAATTCGCGTTTCATATGCGTTTCCAACGCATTGTACGTGCGTTGAGTTTAAATTGCGTATGAAACGCGAATCAACGTATTTCGAAACTCATGAATATTCATTAGCAGCCCTCAAACGCGTTTCAACGATAAAATATGCGTTTCTTCCTTTAGCCAATCAAATCGTTTTGTTACAACGCAGTAATGCGTAAACCAATCAAAATTGAGTTGACCTTGCTCAATGTTTACATTGTTACTCACGGTTTAACTTTGCTTTGAATATTTCTGATAAGACTTGTCTTGCAAATCTCAATTCCTGTTTCCTTTGAGGTTTTAAAGCCCAGTTTGTATCAAATATCTCACTCCATTAATTGATCAATATTTTGAGCCGACTATCACGACTTTTCAGCAGAGAAATGAATGGAGTTACTCAAGGCCGAAAAATGAATATATAACAGTAAAATCACATCGATATTCGTCAGATATAGATCTATAATTAGTCTCTTTTAGTGCCCAATTTAAAATATTTTTTCTTAAAACAATGACATGAATCAAATGAATTGAAAATATGTCGCACTGCATTCAATTTTGTTTCTTGGGATTCGCATCAAAATATTTCGAACTTCCAGATTGGGTCAACTGAGATTAGATGCAAACTCTCCTTGTTAAGTAAAATAATCGAGCCAAACTCACTTGTTGATATTCCAAATGAATACATCTCTCTCAAAAGAAAAAAGAAGGCACTCCTTAGCAAAAGCAATTGCATGTGCCCAGGCTTCACCTGATCAGTCCTAAAATAAAAGTAGAGCAGTATATCCAGTTCTGCCCATCTAACCTGCTCAGGAGGTAGAAACTGACACCGCTTAAACAACCTGCACCCCTGCTCGACAGTGCCTAGGAGGTAGGTTCAGACCCCATTCAAACAGCCTGCACCCTTGCAACACATTGCCCGGCAGGTGATTCCAAAACCGCATAAACAGCTGCATCCCCTGCAGCACAGTGCCGGAAGATAGGTTTTGACACTGCTTTAACAGCTGCATCCCTGCAACACATTGCCGGCAGATAGGTTTCGATACCGCTTAAACAGATGCACCCCTGCAACACAGTGCCGGCAGATAGGTTTCGATACCACTTAAACAGCTGCACTCCTGCAACACAGTGCCGGCAGATAGGTTTCGACACCACTTAAACAGCTGTACCTCTGCAACACAGTGCTGGCAGATAGGTTTCCACACCACATAAACAGCTGCACCTCTGCAACACAGTCCTGGCAGATAGGTTTCAACACAAGTTAAACAGCTGCACCCCTGCAACACAGTCCCGGCAGATAGGTTTTGACACCTATTAAACAGCTGCACCCCTGCAACACAGTCCCGGCAGATAGGTTTCGACACTGCTTAAACAGCTGCACCTCTGCAACATAGTCCCGGCAGATAGGTTTTGACACCACTTTAGCAGCTGCAACACAGTCCCGGCAGATAGGTTTCGACACCACTTGAACAGCTGCACCTCTGCATCACAGTCCCAGCAGATAGGTATTGACACCACTAAAACAGCTGCACCCCTGCAACACAGTCCCGGGAGATAGGTTTCGACACCACTTAAACAGGTGCACACCTGCAACACAGTCCCGGCAGATAGGTTTCGACACTGCTTAAACAGCTGCACCTTTGCAACACAGTCCAGGCAGATAGGTTTCGACACCACTTTAGCAGCTGCTACCCTGCAACACAGTGCCGGCAGATAGGTTTTGACACCATTTAAACAGCTGCACCCCTGCAACACAGTCCCGGCAGATAGGTTTTGACACCTATTAAACAGCTGCACCCCTGCAACACAGTCCCGGCAGATAGGTTTCGACACTGCTTAAACAGCTGCACCTCTGCAACATAGTCCCCGCAGATAGGTTTCGACACCACTTTAGCAGCTGCAACACAGTCACGGCAGATAGGTTTCGACACCACTTGAACAGCTGCACCTCTGCATCACAGTCCCAGCAGATAGGTATTGACACCACTTAAACAGCTGCACTCCTGCAACACAGTCCCGGGAGATAGGTTTCGACACCACTTAAACAGGTGCACACCTGCAACACAGTCCCGGCAGATAGGTTTCGACACTGCTTAAACAGCTGCACCTCTGCAACACAGTCCAGGCAGAAAGGTTTCGACACCACTTTAGCAGCTGCAACCCTGCAACACAGTGCCGGCAGATAGGTTTTGACACCATTTAAACAGCTGCACCCCCGCAACACAGTCTCGGTAGATAGGTTGCAACACCACTTAAACAGCTGCACCCCTGCAGCACAGTGCCGGCAGCTAGGTTGCGACACTGCTTAAACAGCTGCACCCTTGCAGCATAGTGCCCGGCAGATAGGTTTCGGCACCACTTTACCAGCTGCACCCCTGCAACACAGTCCCGGCAGAGAGGTTTCGACACCGCTTAAACAGCTACATCTCTGCAACACAGTGCCGGAAGATAGATTTTGACACCACTTAGACAGCTGCACCCCTGCAGCACAGTGCCAGCAGATAGGTTTTGACACCGCTTAAACAGCTGCTCCTCTGCAACACAGTCCCAGCAGATAGGTTTCGACACCACTAAAACAGCTGCACCCCTGCAGCACAGTGCCTGCAGGTTGGTTTCCACACCACTTAAACAGCTGCACCCCGCAGCACAGTGCCGGCTGATTGGTTGCGACACTGCTTAAACAGCTGCATCCCTGCAGCACAGTGCCCGGCAGATAGGTTGCGACACTGCTTAAACAGCTGCACCTCTGCAACACAGTACCGGCAGATAGGTTTCGACACTGCTTAATCAGCTGCATCTCTGCAACACAGTCCCGGCAGATAGGTTTCGACACCGCTTAAACAGCTGCACCCCTGCAGCACAGTGCCCCGCAGATAGGTTGCGACACCGCTTAAACAGCTGCACCCCTGCAACACAGTGCCTGCAGATATGTTTCAACACCGCTTAAACAGCTGCACCCCTGCAACACAGTCCCTGCAGATAGGTTTCGACACCACTTAAACAGCTGCACCCCTGCAGCACAGTGCCGGAAGATAGGTTGCGACACCGATTAAACAGCCGCACCCCTGCAGAACAGTGCCCAGCAGTTAGGTTGTGACACTGCTTAAACAGCTGCACCCCTGCAACACAGTGCAGGCCAATAGGTTGCGACACCACTTAAACAGCTGCACCCCTGCAGCACAGTGCCTGGCAGATAGGTTCCGACACTGTTTAAACAGCCTTCTTTCTCTCCCTCTCTCTCTCTCTCTCTCTCTCTCTCTCTTTACACAGTGCCTTCTGTGAGGCTTGGACCCGGAGCCTCATCAACTGAAGACCCAAATTTAATCGAGCCAGTAAGAAGAGATTGATCGATAAAGACTTCAAGCTAATTATTTGATCAAAATGCAGCAGGTTCAGGTTCTGAAAGCTGATCCCAAGGCCTGATAACACAGAATTACGGACCTATTTGATATTGTTGGACTAAACACGATGAACTGGTTTACATATTTGATTTGTAACCGATGTTAAACAAATGTCATGGGATGTTAAGTCAGCTGACATGAAATATCTCGCAACGATGGCCATAAATGAGTGAGTGCCATTGGCACAAAAAAAGAAAAACAGAAACGATAAACAAAGCATTTTTTGGGATAATGTTTTCGCTGTTTTCTTGGTTTCAATAATAAATTTATCATTGATTTACATGTAACAGGTCTGGCAACGCAATTGAACCTTTTTTATTGGCTGTTCAACAATGCGTTTCAACGTGAATTGTACGTTGAACTGCGTTGCTATACTTGAGTTATTGATTGGTTAACAGGTAAATGCGTTGCACTGCAGTTCAACGCGTATCGAAAGTGAGCTTTGATTGGATCTTCGAAATTCGCGTTGGAAAACTAATGCGTATTACGTGCGTTTTCAATGCGTTTTCAACGCGAATTCGACAAGGACAAATAGATGGGCGGTAGTGTACACAAATCAAGGACAATAACTGTCCTTGATTTGTCACTCCTTTAGGAGCAGGCTGGTCTGCGACTATTTTGTTAGCAAGATGTAGTTATGGAACCCAGTGAGTTAAGTTTTCAATATTGCAGAGACTAAATCAATCAATCAATATTTTTTTTATCTGCGACTTTTGTCATCTGCTGATAACCTTTGCAAACAGCTTGGATCCAGAGCAGGACTAAAATATCGGTCCAGATCTGGATTCAAACCGTTTGACACCCTGATAGTGTTCCTGAAAGAATTATTTTAAAAAAGTTAATTTTAAAATAAGTCAGCCGACAACAAGAGCATTAACAATTAGATCCCAGAATGTAAAGAGTTAAAATATAAAAAAAAATCCAAGCTGTGACCCCTATAGTCACAGGTAGAAAATGGGCCAATCCATGTTTATTGTATCAATATGTTTGAGAAAACCCATCAGAAAGAAAATAATTATAATAACAAGATAATAGAATTCGACTTTACGAAACCGAGTCTGCTAGGTTTTTATACCCCGCCATAAAAAGTGTGGGTATTATGGTATACCGTCCGTTCAAAAATTTGCGTTTAGTGTCCGTCCCCCCGTCTATCACCAATTCGCTTCCGCTCTCTATCTTGAGCATTTCTTGACAGTTTTTCTTCTTACTTTGCATAATAGTTGATATTCGGGAGGAGTGGTTTGGGATTGTAGATGGGAAAATTTCGTCAGATCAGCACAGAATTATTGCCCTTTATTCGTGTAGAAAATTGGTGTTCAAGCTGTTTCTCGATCGATTTTTGGCCGATTGTCTTCAAACTCTGTATATGAGTTGATATTTAGTAGGAGTGGTTTGGAATCGTAGATGGATAAATTTCGTCAAATTAGCACAAAGTTATAGCCCTTGAATTATGTAGACAATTGGTTTTAGTGCTCTATCTCGCGCATTTTTGGCCAATTGCCTTCAAACTTTGTATTTAAGTTGACATTTAAGAGGTCAGTGGTTTGGGATTAAAGATGGACGCATATCGTCAAATTAGCACATACTTTTTACCCTTGATTTGTGTAGAAAAATGGTGTCCGTGCTCTATCGCGCTCATTTTTGACCGATTGTCTTCAAACTTCGTATATGAGTTGATATTTATCAAAAGTGGTTTGGGATTGTAGATGGATACATTTTGTCAAATTAACACAGAGTTATAGCCCTTGATTTGTGTGGAAAACTGGTTTCTGTGCTCTATCGCGCTCTTTTTTTGGCTGATTGTCTTCAAACTTTGTATATGAGTTAATATATTTAGTAGAAGTTGTTTGAGAGTGTAGATGGATAAATTTTGCAAATTAACACAGAATTATAGCCCTTGATTTGTGTAGAAAATTGTTTTTGTGCTCTACCACGCTCGTTTTATGCCCATTGTCTTTAAACTTTGTATTTGAGTTGATATTTAGTAGGAGTGGTTTAGGATTGTAGATGGATATATTTCGTCGAATTAGCACCGGGCTATAGCCCTTGCTTTTCGTAGAAAATTGGTTAATTTCAGTGCTCTATCTCACGCATTTTGTTGGCCGATTGCCTTCAAACTTTGTATGTGAGTTGATATTTAAAAGAAGTGGTTTGCGATTGAAGATGGATACATTTCGGCGAATTAGCACAGACTTCAAGTTACACAAAATAAGATTATCAGGTTCGTTCTTAAAATAGATCCAAGGTCTCATGTAGGTGCTAATGAATTCAAGTCCATTGGCTGGTTGCCAGTTTCACGTAGAGTTGATCAGATAATTTTAAACCATGTTTTTAAAATCAAATCTGGGCAGTCGGCCCAGTATATGGCTGAAAATTTTATATAAGCAAGTTCTTTACATTCTTATGGCACTAGGTTTAGTAAAAGTGGGAACTTCTCCATTCCTAAAGTGAAAAGATTTGGCAAGAAATCTTTTGTTTACAATGGATGCATCTTGTGGAATAACCTGCCTAGTCATATAAAAGAAAAACTAAGCATTTATGATTTTAAAATGACTGTTAAAAAGCATTCCTTAGAATTGCTTCCAGAATAGTTTTGTCTACATTCTATATGTGAATTTCCCATTTTGCCATTTTACTATTTATTAGTTTTTTTTGAAATTTTAAGATTTTAGGGCATTAGTAGTCTACTGGTTCGTCTTATTACTATTATTATTATTTAATGAACATGTACTAGAATTTTACTTCCTGAATCAATTTTACGCTTCGCGCCTCACTATGACTTGCAATTAAAACATAAGGACCGCAATGGAAATAAGAGAAATCATTTTCTTTTTTTTTGTGTCATCCTTGGTACTGATTAGCAAACCATGATCTCTTAGATGTGACTTTTAGATGTATATGTTTTAGCATGTATATTTGTTATCACATTGTTGTTGTAACATGTATTGTTGATCTTTTATACCGAAATAAATCAATTTTTATCCAATTACTCCTTTTTGTACTTTTAATCTATTTTATTACCTTATAATCACTTAGATAAGACTGGTCTTTGATGTGAGCTTTGACCTTGAGGACTGTTAATTTCAAGCCACCATCTTGGGGCACCTCAGTTGCATAGAGAACTAGAAATTGTGTTTATGAAACACTGTGCCTCCAACCATATGTCTGTCCATAAGAATGATCTCACCAGGTAATCTACTTACCATCCTCTACCAGCTGACCAAATCGAGGCAACTAGCTGTAATGATTTTCGAGATTTATCTTTGTTTCAACTTTTCTATATGCAAATTTACAAGGGCAATAACCCGTAAAAATGCAAAGGGCAATGACTCGAAAAAAATCAACTTTTTCTAAAATTTTCACCAGGTCATCTACTTATTATCCTCTATTAGCTCTCAAAGTTTGAAGCTCCTAGCTGTAGTAGTTTTTGAGATATCAAACTTTCTATGTCCAATTTTCAAAGGGCAATAGCAACATTTTTTTTTCAATTTTCACCAGGTTAACTACTCATTCACCTCTATCTGCTGACTAAGTTTGAAACTCCCAGCTGATATACTTTTTGAGATACCTTGATTACAAAATGAAATGTACAAAGGGCAATTACCCACAAAAATGATAAGGACAGTAACTGGAAAAAAATATAATAACTTTTTCTTGAATTTTCATCAGTTAATCTACGCATTATCATCTATCAGTTGTCCAAGTTTAAACCTTCTAACTGTAAAAGTGTTTGAGATATCAAGTTCTCTATGTCCAAATTTTCTAAGGGTAATAACTAAAAAATGAAATAACTCCTTTAAAAAAAATTCCCATGTAATTTACTTGTTATCATCTATCTGCCGATAAAGTTTGAAGCTCCTAGCTGTTATACTTTTTGAGATATTTTGATAACAAAATTTCATTATGACTCTTTAAAGAGTCATACCTTCACAAAGGGAGATAATTTGGACTAAAAATACTGGTCAACTATTTTTGATGATAAATCTATTAATGAAATTTCAAAACAAACTGTTGCTTATTTTTTGTAATAGATGCACAAACGGACGGAAGGACGGACGGACAAGCCGAAAGCAATATGCCAATTTTTCTTTTTTCAAGGTTTGGGGCATAAAATGTGTCTTTAAGAGTAAATTTTTGTCCCCTACCCCAAAGGATTTTCTGGACATTACCCGGAGATCATGACTGTAAAGCGAACCATGTCAAATATGTATTACACTATTTAATTTTTGTGCCAACATGCTAATTTTGAAAATATATAAATCTTCGTCACTGCACATCATTTGAACTCTATCCATCCCTCGATGGAATTGAACTGATAACATATTGAAACTGTGCAGTAACGAAGATGAATCATAGGGCCAGGGATCCGGGGGAGGTACTCTCTGTTTTTCTTCATACATAGGCTCGGGCCAGCATCTACCGTTCACCTCCAAGAAATATCAGGAATTTCAAGCACCCCAATAAAATATTTGAATTTTTATCAACCCAAAAAATATTCCCCATTCTGTCCCTTGACATTGATTGAGACTCTAAAATGCATAGAAATGACCCCTAAATATAGTCTAATAATGTGATGACCCCCCAAAAAGATCCACAAATCTTCATACCCCAAGAATATTCATTTTTTTCTACCCCCCCCCCCCCCCTAACATTTGAATTCAATATTCAATGTTTTGAACCAAAAAAAATGGCCCAAGCCTACGTATGTATGAAGATATCAGAATGCCTCCCTCCCTGGGTCATCAGGGATTGGTGGTTTTTCTGTTTGCTTTACTCTTCACTACCATCGATGCTCACTTTCAGAACAAAAATGTTTGTTTTTACCCTTGGTCCTTCTCAAAGGAACAGGACCTGATTTTTTTCATTTTTCATTCTCAACTCAACTGAGAATGAACTTTCAATTTCTCACGAAAAAAAATACTGAAAAATTAAGTCTTTTCTTGCTTTAAAACTCTCATATATTGAATTTATCCTGTTCATAAATGCCACGATGACAACAATTGACGCTATTTTAACATTTGTGGGTCCACTAAATTTTCATGCTCAGTTGAGTTCAGAATAATGGAGTTTTATAACCTCGTTGCCACATGTGAGTGTGTGTGCGTGCGTGCGTGCGTGCGTGTGTGTCTGTGTTCTCCATTCTTTGCAATTTGATGCGCAACATGACCACTTTCTGAGAGAAAAAAATGTTGATTTAGAGGGCAAGAGAGACAGTGGGTTAAAAACATAATAGCATACTGGTTTACTCTTATGTAACCTATATAAATGATATGCAACAGAAAAAAACAGTTACCTTTAACGTACAACAATTCTGATTTTTTGAAAAAGTCGTATAAGATGGTCTTCGCCTCCTGTATGCTACGTTTACAGACCAAACCCACCCACCACCACTGACCATTTAAATGCTTGGAAAAACTGAATATGTCTTACCGTTTTAGAAAGCCACGCCTATTAACCCGTTGTCTACTATTGTCGTCTGCTGATAATATTTGCAAACAATTTGGACCCAGATCAGGACCAACATAACGTCGATCCTGATCTGGGTCCAAACCGTTTATCACTCTGATAGTATTACTGAAAGTCTTAGAATTGTTGATAAAAAAGTTTATTTTGAAAAAAAAAAAAAAAAACAGTCTGGTCAAGGATTGTGTTTTTACCCGGAGTTTGGAGTTAGGGTTCGGAGAAAGGAACTGGCCAAACCCTGGTTCCGCAGGTTCGGAGATTGGAGAAATGAAACTGAGCATGAAATTTTAATTTATCATGAAATTACTAAAAAAATAAGTATTTTCTTGGTTTTAACTCCCACATATTGCAGTTATTGTTCTCATAAATGTCACAATGTCAACAGTTGTCGGTTTTTTAACATCTATGGGCACACCAAATAAATTTCATGCTCAGTCGAATTCAGCATGACGGAGTTTTATAACCTCGTAGCCAGATATGTGTGTGTGCATGTGCGTGTGTGTGTGCGCGTGTTTGCATGCGATTGTGTGTGGGTGTGTGTTCGTCATTCCTGGCAATTTGACCACTTTCTGAGAAAAAAGGCTGATTTAGAGGGCACTTACTCCACACGGTTTAAAAATCTTATACCACCCTGACTAACTTTAGCATTAAATATCTCGTGATCTTCAACGTCTACACTGATGTAGGTGGTATAAAATAGTAGTACCATTTTTTCCACCTGTACGTAAGATAATCCACCCGCTAAAGCTCGTGGATTATCTCCACGTACAGGCGGACAACCCATGGTATAACTATTACACAGCATACTTGTTTACTCTATTGGTATGCAACAGAAAACCCAATTACCTATAATGTACAGTAATTCATATTTTTAGAAAAAGACGTATATGAGGGTCTGCACCTCCTGTATGCTACTTTAACATCCCAAACCCACCACCGCTGACAATTGAGTTGATAGAAAAAGTGAATATATCTTACATGTATCTATATGTATGTCTCCAACATTCCGATCTAAACAAGACAGTAACTAAGATGGTTCGAGATTGATATCACTTCCCCATTCATCATTTTTGTAAAAAGCTTATTCATATGAGGGTCTGGATGGGAGTTTGCTCATAAGAGCAAAGGCGCTACATTTTACTGATACAAAAAATTAGCATAACACTACTAATGGGAGAATAATAGGGGCTAAAATTGTAAATGTTTTATCGAAGAGAAACAAGAACACAATTCTACTGATAAAATTGGCCTCGTCGTGAGAAAATCTGTCTTCGGGGGGTTGCGAACAACACAAGCGCAGACCAGCCTGCGCATCCGCGCAGTCTAATCAGCGCCTTTGTTATTCGCTTTTAGGAAAGTACCATATGTAGACTTGCTACAAATGAAAATTCAATTTTCCAGCTAGTCTCTGTAGCTGAGGAGACTGTTTTGTAACTCGCTTTTCGGAAACCCCGAAGACAGATTTTCTCCGCGACGAGGACAAAAGAATCCAGACCCCATCCCCTCCATAAACTCACAGTAGTAGTTTCGACCTTGACTACTTTCTGAAAACGTTGTTTTGACGACAAATACCATGCTAATCATGCGCAAGTGCACATGAAAATGGTTTGTGTTGTCCACTGTCAGAAATAATTAGATATTGTGACACAGATGCCCCAGCCCGGGGCCATTGTATATAAAAAAAAACATTTTCGTACGAGACGGGACGTGCGTACTTGACATACGGACACTGGTGTTGCTGTGTGCCTGTCATTGGCATGGTAACAACAACTTTTGTTATAAATATAAGTAAAGATAACTTTCCGTTTTTGCATTATCTTAAATTATAGAGAGAAAGAAAATGCTACTGTAGTTTCAAAGATGCATAGTAATGAGGCAATTCTATTTTTCTTATGAATGGGAAATGCATGATTATTCACTGCCACGCGCATATGCAGTATATAATCTGTGGTAGGCTCAATATAACTGTAAATTGAGACTACCAGCAGGCCCAAAATCAAGGTAAACTCGCCAGTGTTTGTTTACAACGATTCTCGTCTATCTTTGAAAGTACTATATATGCCCTATTAATAAACATGATATGAGGCCCAATGACCTAGGTCAAAGAGGGGTGCATGTGGTAAGGTGTCATTTATTAATTCAAAAGGTAAACATTTCGTGTCATTCCCTGTCATTCACTTACAGTGTGATTCACGAAAGTTGGCAGTGAATTACCGTTGTATCAGACAAGTGCATTGATGAAAATAGGAGACACAGGTATATCTTAAACAAGTAGCCCAATGGGCAACGATCGCTTACTTAGGAGCCAGGATAATGTTTGGAGATACCATAATTGATAATGCTCAAAGGCAGGTAACTCTGTACTTGAAACAGCGACCAGGAAATAATTAAAAACATAAGATATTATACCAGTCGTAGTTATTTGCAAGTTTTGTTTGATTTGATTCTTTACGTCCCATCAACAATCTTTCAGTTAAACAGGGACAGGCCTTCCTGGGTTGAACTAATGCTCAGCTAGGATAAATGTGTCTTGCTCAAGGAGCACAACGCAGTGACGCCGGTGAGGCTCGAACCTGTGGCCCCTCGGTCTCGAGTCAAGCACTCTACAACTGAGCCACTGCGCTCCCTTTATCTGCAAGTATTAAAAAGAGCTGAATAAAAATGGTGAAAGTGTATTTTCAGATGTTCAAGGGCAGCTAACTCTGTAGTCGGTGATGGGATCTGACCAATCCAATCTTTAATGTATGTCCTGATAACCTACAAGGATGAAAAAATCAAATGAAAAGTGAAGGCGCTAGAGTGGTCACAACATAACGCAGCTATATTTGAGACGCTCAAGTGCAGATAACTCTGCAATTTGTGGTCTGGTGTGGCGAATAATCTAACTCATTGAAGCTTTTATGGGTGTTATTGTTACCTGCAAGACTGAGAAGATCCATTCAAAAATGAGGGTGCTAGAGTGGTCACAAAAAATCTCCCATTGTAAGTCCATGCAGATTTCTTTATAACACTCAAGGGCTGTTAACTCAACAGTCTGAGGTTAGTTCTACTTCAAGTTCAAATTCATCCAAGTTCTATGGTTGTCCTTGTTACCTGAAAGAATGAAGAAGATCCAATCAAAAATGAAGGCGCTAGAGTGGTCACAACACTATCCATCAATTTTAAGATGATCAAGGGGAGCTAACTCCATAATGAGTGAAGTTATCTTAACGAAATTCAAACTCATCCAAGTTTTTATAGTTGTCCGTCTTATCTGCAAGAATAAAGAAGATCCATTTAAAATTGAAAGCACTAGAGTTGTCACAATATTTCTCCCATTATAAGTCTATGGGGATTTATCCAGATGCTCAAGGGCAGTTAACTCATAAGTCCTTAGTCGGATCCTGCAGAATTTCAAACTCATCCAAGCTTTTATGTTGTTCATGTTAGATGAAAGAGTGAAGAAGATCCAATCAAAAATGTAGACGCTGGATAGGTCACAACATTATCCATCAATTTTTAAGATGCTCAAGGGGAGCTAACTCCAAAATAGGTGATTGGATCTTGACGAAATTGAAACTCATTCAAGCTTTTATAGCTGGCCTAATTGTATGCAAGAATGAAGAAGATCCATTTAAAATAAAAAGCACTAGAGAGGTCACAACATTTCTCCCATTATAAGCCTGTGGGGGTTATTCTGAACGCTCAAGGGCAGATAATTTATAAGTCCCCGGTCGGCTCCTGCTGAATTTCAAACCCATCCGAGATATCATGGGTTTACTTGTTGCCTGCAAGAATGAAGATGATCCAATCAAAAATGAATAAGCTAGAGTGGTCACAACATTATTCATTACTTTTTCTGACGCTCAAGGGCAGCTAACTCCAAAGTCAGTGATGGAATCTTGCCAAAATTCAAACTCATCTGAGCTTTTATGGTTGGTCTTGTTATCTGCAAGAATGAAGAAGATCCAGTCAAAAATGAAGGTACTAAAGTGGTCACAACATTTCTCCTATTATAAGTCTATGGGGGTTTTTCCAGACGCTCAAGGGCAGCTAAGTCATAAGTCCCTGGTCCAATCTTGTCGAATTTCGAACCCATTCGAGATATTATGGGTTTTCTTGTTGCCTGCAAGAATGAGGAAGATCCAATTAAAAATGAAGGAGCTGGAGTGGTCACTACATTATTCATTAATTTTTCTGACGCTCAAGGGCAGCTAACTCCGAAGTCAGTGATGGAATCTTGCCACAATTCAAACCCATCCAAGCTTTTATAGTTGACCTTGTTTCCTGCAAAACATGAAGAAGATCCATTGGAAAATGAAGGCACTAGAGTGGTCACAACATTTCTCCCATTATAAGTCTATGGGGATTTTTCCTGACGCTCAAGGGCAGCTAACTCATTAGTCCCTGGTCCAATCTTGCCGAATTTCGTACCCATTCGAGATTTTATGGTTGTACTCGTTACCTGCAAGAATAAAGAAGAACCAATTAAAAATGAAGAAGCTAGAGTGGTTACAACGTTTTCCCCCATTATAACCCTATGGGAGCTATCTGTTGCCATGGAAACCAGAGTTCTGGTCCGATTTAGCCCAAAACCTAATGCAGTCAATCCCTCACCCAAATGATGCTCCAGATAAAATTTGATAACGATCAGCCAGCTGGTCTCAGCGATATTCATGTTTGAAAGTGTGGACGCACGGACGCACGCACACACGCACGGACGGACGCCGGCTCGAGTCCCATACTATTAGCTCACCATGAGCGTTCGGCTCTGGTGAGCTAAAAATCCTTATTGAAAAATGTTGAATGCGTCCTAGCTGTGCGAAAATCAGTAACCTATATTGTACAATAATTCATTAACAAAGTCGTACCTGCTCACTACTGTAAATCCGGAAATTTTCGCGAGAATTTTATTTTCGCAAATAGCGTTATAAAACATACAAGCGACCGGAAAATTTCGCGTTTAGTTTACCTATTTCAGTAATCGCCAGAGTAACGCCATTTCTCAAGGATTTTATTTTCACGAAACTGCGAAGTTTCGCGAAAATATAAGTTAAACCTTGCGAAAATTTCCGAATTTACAGTACTTTAACAGCCCAACCCACCACCACCACTGACCATTCCGATAAGTAAAATAGAAATGCTTGGATAAGATATTTCTTACCTACATATGTCTCCTTCGTTGCTAAGTAAACATAGACGGTAACTAATCTCGCTCAATATGGATTTAACTTCCTCATTTATAATTTTGGGAAAATGCACATAGGCCTACATAATTATTATGAGGATCTAGATGGGGATTCACTATGACCACATTTTACTGGTAGGAGTAAAGGAGCACATCAATTTATGCTCATTTAAAAGAGCTAAGATTTAAGCCCATATTATTCTCCCATTAGCATTATGGTAAAAGGGAGAATGATATGGGCTAAAATTTTAATTTTTCATCGAAGAGAAAAAACAAAAATGCGTTAAATTTCTACCGATGAAAGGAAATCAGAACCATCCCCTGTAAACCCTCACACTAGTAGTTTCAACCTTGACAGTTTTCTGAAAATGTTATTTTGTCGACAAATACCATGTTAATCATGTAAGCGCACAGGTGGATGGGTTATGCAGTCCAAAGTCAAACATGACTAGAAAAGTGATAGTGACACAGAAGCACCCGCTGGGGCCAATGTATAAGAAAAAAACATGTTTTTGTACATAACGGGACGTATATACAGAACGGGACGTAAGGTCAATGGTGATGCTCTATGCCCGACATTAGAGGAAATCTTGCATACAGATAGATACATGTAGTAGTACGGAGTTACGGAAGTCTAGTAGTACACGGGACAAGCTGAAAATCTGCCCCGGTGTTAGCTGCTTCGTTCCTGCCTGGTTCAATGATCATTGGAACCCCTGACCCCACTCCTATTTCGACTGCTGTAGAATCTCATCAAGGAAAGGTCAATGATCATCAGAAGGCGCTGAATTGGGAATACATGTGGTTAAAAATGTAGGGAAAATCAAAACGGATAGGCGACAATCGAAAACGCTCTTAACAATAGGCAAATGCGGATAATAAAAGGCTAGAAACAGTGTTTTCGATTGCCATTTGTCGCACGTCGGGCGACAAATGGCAATCATAAAACTCTGTTTCTAACTATTTTTGATCTGCGTTCATCGATAGTATTAACGTTTTCGATCGCCGCCTATCCGGTGTATGTGAAAATACTGAGTAGGTTATGCACTTGAGCATAGTTGAGTGGTTGTTGCATGCACATTCGGATACAAAGAAGTACATTAACGGGCCAGTGCAGGAGATTTACGTACGTATCCCATCAGCGAGCAGCGAAGGCTTAGGCAAGTCTGTGCATACGAATCGCCAGAGCCTTCAACGCTCACATGCATGAAGTATGGTTGAACATGAAAGCTCTGAACATGAAAGATTAAAATTTAGACCTCTATCTTTGCTGCATTTTCGTCAACATGGGCTTTTATAAGAGGCATATGCGATAAGTCCAAAATCCCGTGCGCTGGTTTATGAAATATATTTATTTTCTTTCATGCAATGTAGTTAATTAGGGTTATGCGTGTTACAAAATGAGCCGTGACATGTGATTTTCAAAAATGTGACATTTTGACAAGTATAGACTTAGACGAGCCTGTGCAGACTCCATTTAAGCTTAAAAGCTCCAAATGATGTTCAGTCAGTAGCTCGACATTCATAGAATTTTCAAGCGACTAGCAAAGGTTCTGATCAGACTGCGCGTATGCGCAGGCTGGTCTGAGCCTTTGCTGGTCGCTTATACCATATTGTTTGAAATCTCATGTTGCGGCTCAATTATAGTTATTCTATACCACTCAAGCGGTAATTAAATGGGTTTCGAATCAATAAATCATAAATGCATTTTTTAAAAATATATGAGTTTCCACAGCATTAATTCGTTTGTTAATCCGTAGGCTATAAACATTGTTATATGTTAAATGCTGAATAAATATTTGAGGCCCTGGAAGGGGGTCCAAGTATACCATATCCCTTTAATTATTTTGAAAAATACCCCATATCCCTAAAGTAAATATGGCAAATATCCCCAAAATTCAGAAAGCATTGTATCCCCATATCCCTCAAATTGATCCAAGTATCCTGTATCCCTTAAAATATTTACAAAAATATCCCGTAACACTTTAAGTTTTTGGCCAATACCCCTGTATCCCTAAAAACCCTTCCAGGGCCATTGTATTGTTTTGCATTGTATTTAAAAAATATGTTTTAATTGCAGCATATTTATAAGCATCAATGGATAATTACCTATTCGTTCCACTTAAAAGGGTGATTTGTAGCAAACAGGGTATAATTAAATGTTACTAGTAGTATTACTAGGGTATAATCAAATGCTACTAGTAGTATTACTAGGGTATAATCAAATGCTACTAGTAGTATTACTAGGGTATAATCAAATGCTACTAGTAGTATTACTAGGGTATAATCAAATGCTACTAGTAGTATTACTAGGGTATAATAAAATGCTACTAGTAGTATAACTATGGTATAATCAAATGCTACTAGTAGTATTACTAGGGTATAATCAAATGCTACTAGTAGTACTACTAGGGTATAATCAAATGCTACTAGTAGTACTACTAGGGTATAATCAAATGCTACTAGTAGTATTACTAGGGTATAATCAAATGCTACTAGTAGTATTACTAGTGTATAATCAAATGCTACTAGTAGTATTACTAGGGTATAATCAAATGCTACTAGTAGTATTACTGTAAAAAATAAGTGTAACTTTACACCAAATATGGTGGCAACTGCAATAATTTTGGTGCAACCTTTCATCTGCTTTGTATTGATCCGGAGAAGAACTTAAACAATAACAGGTAGCAATGTTATAACTGTTATCACTGCCAAAAGTTGCTTTAGTAAAAATCAGAATTTGGCTGCAAGCAAGGCTTTCAGTATACCTCGCAACACTATGTTTTCCTTAAACTTGCTCGGGCCATTAACGTACCTATATGTAAAGTTAAATATAAGCAGTGACATGACACTTCGACAATCATGACAATCATGACAATAGGCCAGCTCTCTGAACTGAAATGGAAATTAATTGAAGCAAGGTATGCACTGCAAAGATCCAAAAATGGCTAAGTTAAAACTGTTATAAGAAAAAAAATAATCGAGACCAACCTACTTCATGCACATCTTGATATGTATTTAAATTACTCACCAAATTTTGAAAGGATACACTCAACGCTGCAAGAGGAGTTGATTTCCTAAAGTGTGCTTTGTTTAAATACCATTTTATAAATTGAATGGTTCAAAAATGGCCAAGTTTGAAATGCGGTAAATTAATCAAAAATGTTTTTTCATCAATAAACTTCTTCATGCACATCCTAAATATGTCTGTAATAAACTTGCAGGTATTTAAAGGATACACTGAATATTGTAAGAGGAGTTGATTTCACAAAGTACATGTACTACTAATTTCGGTTATAGTGACGGTGTGTCGTGGCCCTTCGCTCATTTACATATAAAGCACTCACGACACACCCAGTTTATGCACCCACTTAGGCTTTAATAAGGGAGTAATGACTGTATCCTGTCAATGTCCCACGCCTATTCGTATTGAGTAAAGGTGTGGGGCATTTGTAATTCGAATTTTGAAAATGTTCTAAAATAAGTACCAATCTTGTATGGGTCGACGTGACAATTCCGTCTGCACAATGTCACCCCTACTGTCCTGAAAATATAAGTTATTCCGCCTGGAAGGGCTAGGAGGTATATTATTGTTTGTTTATGTTTGCGGCTCTTATATAGTGAGCTATACGTTGATGTTTTTAAGGTAACATCACCCAGGGTATCACCCCGCTTCTCCGTCCAGTCCTTGTATACATAAGCTCGCGGGCGGTGTAACTAAGACGCGGACGTCGGTCTACGAAGTTAGCTTCCCCTAGGGCAAGCTTTGGGAAATAAAATTTTGCCTCTTTAATTATGTTAAAGTACATGTATGCACTATAAGGCATTGTTATATGACTGGAGAGAATCCTATCTCCTGATTGGCCCAATTTGTCTCTATAAATCCATGTCTACCTGGAAACTGGTCTAAACCGGTCCATAAGTCAATATTGCATGAAAACCAGCTCGAACTAGTTTCCAGAAGTTAATATTTTGACACGGCTGCAATATTACCCTCTAGAGAGCTAAAACTAGCATGATTAGTGTGAAACTAGCATGAGCTGCATGAAATTGACATGATTTGCTGTTTTTAATTTAAGACTTGCATGACATTTCACAACAGTTTTGTTTTGTTTGCTTATTTATCATTGTTTGAATAAACAAATTGTAAAAACAGTTTTATGATAGTATTTGATATTCCAAATTAAGAGAATTAATATACATTTGAAAATGCAAAATGCTATACATTCAAATATTTTAATGACAGTTGCTAAAACTTCTGAGAAAGTCTTTAGATGTCTTTAACAACAAAAGTGAAAGTAGCAAAAATTTTCATTCTTAAATGAAAAGTCATATAACAAAACAGTTATTGATTTCAATTTCGGTAGACATAAGGATTTATCTACCCTTAAAAGTGATATTGACCTCGGCCTATCGGCCTCGGTGAATTATCACTTTTACGGGTAGATAAATCCTTAAGTCTACCTTATTGAAGTCAATAATTGTATATTATTCAACATGTGCATTTGTCCAAAATGGCTAAGTTAAAAATGCAGTAAATTTATCAAAAATGTTTTCACATCCTCAATATGTCTGTAACATACCTGTAACGTATTAAAAAGATACACTGAATGGTCTATAAGCCATTATTCAGTATGTACATTGGCCAAAAACTGACTATAGATATTAAAAAAAATATTTTTTTTTCAACATTAAACTTCTTCATACACATCTTCAATATGTCTGTAACATACATGCAAATTAAAAAAAAGATACACTAAATTGTCTAGGAGGAGTTAATTTAACAAGTTAGCCACTTTAAGCCATATTGCAACACCACACAGTTAGAATTACAAAATAGAAAAACACTTGGGTACTGACCATTTAGCCAATTTTCCCTACCAAACATGCATTGTCTTATGGTTAAGGTAGGGTGCAAATTTGATCAAAATCAAACAAAAGCTATGTAAGTTATTCAACAAAACCTTGAAATGTTAACGGAATGACGGAATTGACAGAAAGACAGAAGGACGAACAGGCTAAAAACAGTATAACCCCCTAAAACTACGTTTTGCAGGGGGAATAAAAATGTATGTATAGGGTTATGCCCAATGGGGGTGTTTACTTAACATTTATTTTTACATTTACTTTGTAGATTCATGCTGCCCCTTTGACAGTGATGGACGAAGTTACTGTTACTGCCGACCTGTTGGGCTTGGGAATCGCCGACCGTATATCCGATGATATACCTCTCCAAATGAAAATTTTGAATACACTTATCCCCTAAATGACATGATACGACCTATGATACTATCATTTTTTAATGATGTAGAGGACGTTTTACAGCTTGAGATCCATGGATAATAAACCCTAGATTCTTATCTTAAAGCTGCATACTCTGTAACTATGAACATTTTTCGAAAAATTTTCTTTTCTTTTTAAATCATTTGTAAAAGTAGAATTAAGCTATGTTTTCACAATAAAAATGTTCAGTACAGCTGAAAACTGCATGGAAAGGTGAATTATCTTATCAAATAGGTGTATTTTTCTCTTGTTGGTAATTATTTGCGTCCCTCCAATAATTATAGACCGTTGAATTTTAACAGAAATGCAGTTGTTTTGATAGTGATAACTTGTTAAGATTTACGAAAATGGTAAAATGTTTACCTGAATTTGAGTATATTTACTGCGTTCTTGAAAAATAAAAACATTATTTTTAAAATTAGAAGATCAAAAGTTACAGACTATGCAGCTTTAAGTCTTCAAGTTGACATCTTTTAACATCTCTTAAAATAGGGCATTCAGTGGCATTCATTGAATGCCCTATTTTAAGAGCTGATAAAAAGGAATTTCATATGCTATCCATGCCATGCTAATGTGTTGTCCACACATTATAGCTTTAAATATGTTTTGCTGTTCGTGGATATCGTCTCCGAAAATATAATGTACACAATTCCAAGAGAGGTCATGCTGAATCCGGATTTTTCCTTTTAGAAACCACGGTAGTTCCAGACGAAGCCACCTAAATCAGGGTTCACACTGTTGTTTCGCTCTGATTGCAAATACATGCACACAACTGGAGGCTGTAGATTAACAACAGGATAAAAATTGGAGGAGGGTCGCCCACAAAAAATTATTTTTAAAATCGAATTTAAACATTATGTTACTTTCACGAAAGTAAGTAAAAATGGCTTAAGGTAAAAGTCTACCAAGCTGAAAGTGAAGGTCTACCAAGCTGAATGTAAAGGTCAATCTAAGGTGAATGCCAACCAAAGCTTAAGGTCACGGTCTACCAACGCTGAAGGCCAAGTCAACCAAAGATGAAGGGAAAGGTCAACTTAAGCTAAAAGTGAAGGTCAATTTAAGCTGAATGTGAGTATCAACCGAAGCTTAAGGTCAACCAAAGCTCTTGTGAAGGTCAATAAAAGCTTTAGGTGAAGAACTATCAAGCTAAAAGTGAAGGTCTACCAAGCTGAAGGTAAAGGCCAACCTAAGCTGAAGGTCAACCAAGCTAAAGGTAAGGGTCAATCAAAGCTGAAGGTCAAGTCAAGCAAAGATGAAGATGAAAGTCAACCTAAGCTGAAGGTAAAGGTCATATGGCTAAGCTGAGCCTTAAAAACAAAAAGCATTGCTCCGCCCATTGATTAGAATATCTCCAAAACTATATAAACTAGATTAATGGAAAACATTTTGTTGAAGGAATATGTAGCCAATTTACCAAAACAGGTGAACACTGATAAGATCTTGATAATGGGCTAGCAAGAATTATTTCCTTTGTTTAAAGATAAGCTGAGGAAAACAATGAAAACAGGTACCCCACTCATTTCTAAGCATTCCTAAACATATTCAGAATAGTTCATGTATGTAAGACAACTTGGTCGCAACCCATGAACCAGGCCAAACATTGATAGATCCTCATGTATTTTTAGCAAATTATCCCTCATCATGCAGAATAGTTTTATGTACTACATTCCTCCCTAATTTTTATCCTGCGCATTCCAATGATAAGCATTTATTTCAATCAGAGTGCAAATCAGTATGGATCCTGGTCAGATGGCTTCGTCCGAAACCAGCTGATTTGGATCCAAACTGTTTCCAAAAAGCGATAAACATGCAGATTTATCTGTTAAGCGCCCCATATACGGGACAACTGCAAACAGGATAGGCATAGTTGAGCTGCTTTGGAATGTAACATTTCATCAGGATCTACTCTACTTTCTTTGATGAAAAAATTATTCAGCAAACGATACAATTTGAAAATTTCGACCAGGAACCCATATACAATGTACCTTTGATATAAATTGTGGATAATTTCAAAAATGATAAAAACGATAAAAATGGAAGGTTCCATTCGGCTTGAATAGGTGAAAAAAATGGCACTACATAGGAAAAGAAGTAGGTGAATCTCGTCAACTCTTACATCACATGTCATAGATTTGCTTTGAATCATCAGCAGTTTGATTAAACAGTAACTGGTCTGTAATTTATTTGTGGAGCCTACTGTGTTTGGCTTACTAAAAAGATCACTTTCTTTTTATCTATTCAAAAATATGTTGTGGGTACTTAAAAGAACCGTCTCGGCGAGACGGTTATTTTATGTAACCACAACATATCTTTTAGAAGGAATTATGAAGAAAAATGTCAGAAATATGCCCTCCGTCTTCTCTATTCAATGTGTCCTAATAATCTTAATCACATACTTCGAGTTATCAGGATTCGAGATATCGAGAGTCCTCTGAATTTTCATCTTATGATACAACTCAGTTAATCTTGACGTTTGAACCATAATGTTCTCTATTGCTGTTTTTGAAATCCAAAGAATCTGACTTGACGGCAATTTTGCCACTTCAAATTAGTCACGGCAAACTCTTCTCCATTCTTCTTGAACCCAATCGCAAGCGGCCATCTAGGACAACCTTCTGACGTCTGGATAACAATCAGAGCATTACCTGCTGGAGATATGACGTGTATCGCATGGTTGTTGTTATCACATACAAATATACTCCCGTAACCATCCACGGCAACACCTCTAGGACAGAAATTATCATTGCCTTTGTATTTAAACTTTGGGTTACCAATGAAATCGAAGCAATACACTGCTTTATCTATAGTGCACGGTTGTATGACATGTGATCTGTTTTCATCTACGGCCATGTAGTCGAAGTTTTTAAGTTCTCGTCCTTCTTTGTCATGACTGAAATAAACATGTATTTTCTCTGTAGGTTCTTGAATACCATCAAATGAAATAATCCCAAAGGCTACTGGATCATCAAAGGCTACTGCTATGTCACCTGTTCGGAGACCATGAATTGCCTTTGGTTTATATTTTGTTGAGCCGGTGAATGTAGACTTTAGCTGTTTGTCAGCAGAGATGATACAAATTTTCTTCTTTTCTGGAATACTTACAGCAATCTCTCCATTCTTGATAACAGTAGCACAGTATGGGTTACGTGAACCAGTTGATGTATCTGAGCAATATTTGAAATCACGAGAAGCTACCACGGTGCCATCTCCTTGGGCTAAAATACAGTGTCCTTCATCGTTACGTGTGTCAATTAGCACAAAGTCGTTATTAGGAAGGTAACTCAATGAAGAATAGTATGGATCGTCACCCCCTTTGTAGTTTTCCTGCACACATTTATCGCATGTCTTTGTTATCTTATCATATTCTAGCAACGATGCTACCTCGTAGGCTGGTAGACTATAATTATAGTTAGTCTGTTCTTCAACATATGCAAGGTTATGTGTATCATTTAGGCCTATCTGCAGGATCTCAAGAAGAGGGCTCTGTGGCTTCAATGATAGTTCTGTAAATCTGAAAGCTCGTGTTGTGTCAAGAATGGCTGACTCCTGATCTTTTATTTTGCCAATAATTTTTGAAGTTACAATGTATTGGTGAATTTGTGAACCACATGTTTCTATTGTCTCAGTCAAGCCTTCGTATACGCGCAAGTTGCCTGTCATTTCTTTAAGACCGTCGATTACCTCAGTGGTCATAAGAACATGCTGCTTGGCCATAGCCTTTGCCTGGTCATTTAAGGCTTCTTCTAGGGAATCCATTTTTTGGTTAATTTTCGCGCGAATTTCTTTAATTTTTCTCGCTATTTCTTCGATCTGCTGTTTATAATCTGTCGTGCAGGATTCAATTTTGTTTACAACTGTTTCTACATATTTCGACAGTTGCGATATCAGCTCTGTCATTTGTTTCTTTTTCACACCCTCTGCCTCAACAAGCTCGTTGATTGTAAGCACGGAGTTGCACAGTTTGTGGTCTGATAAAAGACAAGATGCACAACAAAACACGTCATTGTCCTTACAACAGTAGTTTATAGCCTCATCTGGATGAGAATCACAGGTTGGATCTAAATATTTGGAAAGCATGCTGATCGTCTTAGCTCCGTCATCATTTTTAAAAGCTTTTTCAATATCAATATATTTATGATGTTTCATAGGCTTGTATGTATGGCGACTTTCTGTACAAACCTGACAGAGCTTTTCTAAACAGTCAAGACAGAAAATCGTTGGCTTTGATTCTCGACCAAGACTCTTGCATGAAGCACAGCCATCTTGTTCTTTGCGTCCCTTTCTTTGCCCATCAACACAATCTGTCTCTAACATCATTACCCACTCTTTTATATCGTATCTCCCTGGTATTGTGTTATATCTTGTACATACAGGACATTTTACTTTATTTTTTAACTTCTTGTTGTCATTCAATTTCGTCATATAGGTAATAAGACAAGATTCACAAAAGCAATGACCACAATCAGGAAGTTTTCTTGGGTTGACGAATTGCTCCAAACACAGAGAACATACCAAACCCACGTCAGCATCATCTGAAGCTTCTGCCATTCTTCAAACCTTTTTATGCTAATAGATTCTACCACACAGATTGCTACAATAAAGTTAGGAAAGTATTTTATATTTGAAGGTTCATTTTTATTGTTCGATATTTTATTCCCTGTATGGATTATTTAAAAAAAAACTCTGTCCCCTACCCCTATAGTTAATCCTTGGTAATCCAGAGGTCTAATTCGTAAACCCTCTCAAATGTGTAATAAATAGACGATCTTATATGGGTTATCATGTTTGATTGAATTTATTAAACGAGTTGGGGAAAAGAGATAAAATACGAGGTTTGCCAAGCATTTTACCTCTTTTTCGCAACGAGTGTTAGATTATATTTATCATATGACATTAAGATTACTTTGATATCTCATCTCCCATAAAACGTTATAGTTTTGTCATTATGTACGCAACGTTATTATGGACGACATAACTAGTGGTTAATCAATTTTATTGCATGGTGTATTTTCACTCCAAGATGCGACATCATATTTTTTTTATAATTATTTTATTTTAGTGTCAATGTGCTATGTTTAAATAAAAATCTTTGCACTACACAGTTTCAATATTTTATGATTTCAACTCAATCCAAGCCATCCAAGGATGGAGGTAAAATGATAAAATATTGAAATGATTCATGGGGTCAGGGGTAGTTAGGTTCATCTGTTTGCTTGTGAATAGTTTCACTCTTCATTGCCTCCAATGCTCACTTTCAGAAAAAAGCTTGTTCTACTTCTGGTCCCGCCCAAAGGAACAGGCCCCTAGGTTATTTATTCGAGCACAACGCAACTGAATATGAAATTTCAATTTCTCATAGCAAATAAATAACAGAAAACATTAAATCTTTTCTTGTTTTAAAACTCTCGTATATCGTATTTGTCCTGCTCATAAATGTTACAATTTCAACAATTGTCGGTATTTTAGCATTTATGAGCCCGCCGAATAAATTTCATGCTCAGCTATAGTCCGGTAGAAAACCAGAATGACCTGGAACTTGATTTTAAAGTTTTTTTCTTTGTTGATTCTTGTTATTGAGGCATTGTACTTAATGAATCCAACTGATGCCACTCTGGCATCATTGAGCGTTTTGAAATATTCAAGATGGCGTCCAAGATGGCCGTAAGCTAGGCTCCTAAGACCTATATGACCATCATACTCGATCAAAATCATTTTATTTTTGACTTTTCAAGGATGATTCAGAACCTTAATGTTACAACCAATTAAAATGGAACATTATTTTGATTCAGAAGGTTGAAATATTAAAGATGGCGCCCAAGATGGCCGTCAGTTAGGCTTCTAAGACCTATATGACCAACATACTCGATAAAAACACTTTAATGTTGACTTTTTATCGATGTTTAGAGACTAAATGATACAAACGATCAATGAGAACATGGTTTTGATTCAGATGTTTGAGATTTAAAGATGGCGTCGAAAATGGCCGTCAGTTAGGTTCCTAAGACCTATCTGACTTAAAAAGCGATATAAATCATTTCAATTTTGACTTTTTATCGATGTTTAGAGGCCTAATAATACAAACGATTAAAATGAAACATTCGCAGGTTTGATTCACAAGGTTGAAATATTAAAGATGGTGTCCAAGATGGCCGCAATTTAAAGCAAAATTCAACCTGAAATCAAATTCGCAGTCAGTAACTATTTGTTGATAGTTTTCAGTTGCATTTGGAAAATTTGACTAGCATGTTATTGCTGTTTTTCAGCGTTGTAAGATATTTAAGATGACGTCCAAGATGGCACCAATAACACGGTGGGGAATCACGTGGTTTTTGCTATGATACACTGCAAGGAAAAAATAACAGACTCTTATTTTTCGTAATGGTAATGTTTTTGTCTTTGTTCTGATAATCGTATCCATCAATCCATGCAACATGCACTTTCCAGTCCACTTTTGAGCGGATCTGATAATACCATAATATAATATTATTCTCATATAAATTCTTACTTTGGGAAAACATTTCTTAAAAAAATGAAGTGATAAATGACAGGGTATACTGAACGGACGATACCACTGAAAACTTTGAGACAGAGTGTATTATCAAAGTACAAACCTTTTTTGAATCAATACTTATGCGGAAAAAGTCAGCTGGATGGAAAGATAAAATTTACAAAAAATACTTATGGAGAGTAGTGTAACAACACAAAAAAAACAACACCTGAGTAAGGTATCTGCATGCTGCAGATGTTCATTACCATCTTGACTGCTGGTTGGTATGGGCCTGCTTGCCTGGTGCAATTGTAACAACCATTACTACTTCTCTGGTCTGTTGCACTTACAGACAACACATATGGTTGGATATTGCTATAACAAACATGAATGCTGGTCCAGAGCAAGTTAACAGACATGCATGCTTGTATGCACATGTTTACAGATATGACTGTTGGTTAGATGCAACTGTTAAAGACATGTGAAATGGTCAGATGCAATTGTTACAGACATGGCTAATGGTCGGGTGCAAATGTAATATGCATGGATCCTGATAAGATGAAACTGTAACAGACATGCATGTTGATAGTTTGCAACTTATAAAGACATGGCTGTTTGTCAGGCGCAACTGTAATATACATGCATGATGGTCTTATGTAATTGTGCTTACCAGCCTGTTAGTTGGGTACGGGCATAGGGGGCATAACTGCGAGTCTGAGGCAAATGTAACATATATACTTGCTGGTTCAGCCACACAACTACAGATGTGCTTGTAAGTCAGTTGCAACTGATTCAAACATATCTGCTGGTAGATGCAACTCTAACAGACATGCATGCTGGTCGAGTTTAACTGTAACTGACGTGCCAGGTGGTCGGGTGCAACTGCAAAAAACATGCCTGTTGGTTCAAAGCAACGTTTAAAACATTGGTCTTGCAACATGCCTGCAAGTCTCGTGAAGCTGTTACAGACATAACTGCTTGGTTTCAGACATGTACGCTGGTCCAGTGCCACATAATCAAACATGCATAATGGTAAATATGTCTGCTGAACCTGTAGCAATGATGCCTGGGCAGCTGGTGGGGAGAAAGTAGAAAAGACATGAACACTGGTCGGATGTAACTTCAACAGACATGCCCGCTGATCCAGTGCAACAGTAGCCAGCATTCCTGTTAGTTGGATTCAATTGTAACATACATTATTGCTGGTGCGATGTAACTAACACACATGACTGCTGGCCCCAAGTCTCAATAAACGGCATGTGTGCTGGTTCAGTACCACATTATTAAACACGTATGATGTTTAGGATGTCGGATATGATGAGCTGGTGGCAATACATGGCTGTTGTTCAGTGAAACTTCATCAGATTTGACTGCGGACTTGGTACTTTTCAATCAAACACGCCTCCTGGTCCATTGGAAATCAAAGGGAAAAGCTTCTTGACTGATCCCCCTCCATCAGACATGCCAACTAACACTGTGAAACTTTATTAGCCAAGACTGCTACACTGTCAATACAGCATACATGCCGTGTAGATAGTTGTTATGCTGCTGCATATATGCCTGCTGGCCTAGTTTTACTGTTACAAACACCGCTGCTGTTCAAACATGCCTACTGGTTGAGTACCGCTGCACGATGGACGCTTGCTGGACTGTGGCCACTCAATCAGTATGCCTTTTGTCACTCAATATTGCATGTCTGCTGGCGTTGTGCTTCTCTATCTGCTATACCTGCTGGTATGGTGGTTCACTATCAGCTGTTTCTGCTGATATAGTGTCTCACTATCAGCGGGGCCTGCTAGTGAGGTGCCATTACATCAGACATGTTTGCTGATCCGGTACCGATCTCAGATATGCCTGCCTGTTCAGTGCAACTCTATCAGATATGCATGCTGGGTTCATTTATTCAGATACATGTGTTTGTAAAGAACTATTCAATCAGGCGAGAAATTTGGTATGTTACAAATCCACCAAACATGTCTACAGGTTAGGTGCGGCTCCCACGGGTTTGTAAAACTTATCAGCTGCCATCCTGGACGCCATCTTGAATATATCAAATTCTGAGTGATGCATTAGCTGCATCACTGGGATGTTACAAGAATGATGTCTGTAACTCAAGAATCAGTAAAATCAGCATTTACATGCAAATCCTTGGAGTTTGGCGGCCCAGGGAAAATTTTCTTATGTTTTTGTAATAAACTGCCATGATTTTGGCGGCCATTTTTCCTAAATTCTTATTTTATTTTTAAATTTTGGTTATGAGCTAAGTGTCTTCAACTAGATTCCAACGTCATAGCTAACAATTTAAGGAAAAAACGGGTTTGAGGCATTTTTCCATATCACACAATTTTTTAACTTATAATTGGCCTCCATCTTGGACGCCATCTTGAATATATCGAAATTCTCAATGATGCCAGAGTGGCATCACTCGGATTTTTCAAGCACAATATATGCACTACCAGAATCCATAAAGAAAAAAAGTTTAAAATCAAGTTCCAGGTCCTCCTAAAATTCGCCCAAATTCTGCTGGACTACTAAGTTCAGCATGAAATAGTTTCATAACCTCGTGGCGAAATGTGTGTGTGTGTGTGTGTGTGTGTGTGTGTGTGTGTGTGTGTGTGTGTGTGTGTGTGTGTGTGTGTGTGTGTGTGTGTGTCCATTCCCTTCAATTTGATACTCAACATGACCACTTTCTGAGAAAAGTTGATTTAGAGGCCACTAACTCCATCCAAGGGAGACAGGGGTTTAAAACATCACGGTATACTCGTTTACTAGTGGCCTATAATTTATAGGCAACAGGGCCTAGACGAAAAACCAGTGACCTATATTTTACAAGTACAATAATTCATAATTGAGAACAGTCGTATATGAGGGTCTACACCACCTGTACGCTACTGTAACACTATAACCACCCATTCAGATAAGTAAAAAATAAATATTTTAAAAAATGTAATATATTCCTTACCTAAGCTATATTGTACAATAATTCATATTTTTTTTTTTAAAAAAAGTAGTATATGATTGTCTAAACCACCTGGTCGCTACTTTAACACCATAACCCACCCACCACCACTGACCATTCAGATAAGTAAAAAATAAATGCTTTAAAAAAGCTGAATATGTCCTACCTGTGTCTCCTACGTTGCAATATAAACAAAGACGGTAACTTATATCGTACGATATTGATTTAACTTCCTCATTCATAATTTTTGGAAAATGCATAATACATATGAGGGTCTAGTTGGGGGTTAGCTGTGATCACATATCTAACTAATTGGTGAAAATGTGTATACAAATAATATGCTCATTCAAAAGAGTTATGATATAAGCCAATATTAGTCTCCCATTAGCATCATGCTAATGGGAGAATAATATGGGCTTAAATCGTAAAGAAAAAGAAAAAATAGTTTAATTTCTACTGATGAAAGCCCCTGTCAACCCTCACACTAGTAGTTTCGGCCTTGACTATTTTCTGAAAATGTTGTTTTGATTTCAAAATACGATGTAAATCATTTTAGCGCACAGACTGATACGTTATGCAGTGACTAGGAATGTGCCAATGTGACACAGCTCCCCCGCCCGGGCCATTGTATATAAAATGTTTGGTACCAAATGGGATATGTGATATACGGACACTGGTGTTAGTATGTGCTCGCCACTTTATAAAAAGAGAAAAAAGTGCTATATGCCCTATCAATAAACATGAGGCTCCGTGACTTAGGTCGAAGAGGGGAGCATGTGCTAAAATGATGTTTACAAATCCAAAAGGTAATGATTAGGGTAAAGTCGGGTAAATTCGGACATCAGGTAAACTCGGACACACATTTGCGAACAGTGTAAATCTAGATTAGACGGCTCCTTATCAGGATTTTCACTGTTTGCTTAGTTAAATTATTTTTTATTCCAATATTTGAAAAATGAAACAAACGAGGTCGCTGTCCGAATTTAGCTGTCTGTCCGAATATACCCGACTTTACCTTAGTTTAGTTTTGGTTCCCTGTTATATGTTTCCTACTAAGGAATACTGGTTCGGACCCCCTCGAGATACTATGCAAAAATGCAACTTATTTAATTTCAAAGGGTCAAAATGGGAGGTGACAAAAATGGGAATTTCCGCTCATTGATTTATGTTTTCAGAAAAAGGTTATCTTTTGGAAGACACTACATCAAAGAACTGAAAATGTAGACTGTGCAAGTTTTCTCTTCCAGACCAGCTAATTAGGCTATAATAAAAGTTATTTGATGAGGCCCTGAATAACAACCTCCAGTCTCCTGGAAGCTTCTGTTCTTACATTGACATTTGTCATACTGTATTCTTACATAATGCTCTTTTAACCAGTAGCAGTTGTTAACATGTATGTTCACCTACTTTGGAAAGCAGTGCGGGTCCTCGTCAGAAAGCTGATCTGGATTTACGGATAAATCTGGATCCAGCAGTACCAGGATAAAATAGCAAGGCGCTTTAATAATAACGGCTAGAAATCCATGTCACAATGTGACGATTTACATTAAAAGGCCCTTCATTGTACAAAAAAAGATCGCCGTCGTCGATCGCATGTATGAAGGCTGATAAAAAAGGGCCATTGTCACCATGTGTATGCACAAGAAGTAAAACTAGCTGATGGCTACAAGCTCTAAATCGTTCAATGGATACAGTGCTTAACAGGTAATGCAATTCACTATCGCGACACATCAGTTAACTTCCCTGGATACCAGATTGCTTCTGAAAACCAAAGGCTTATATAGATCAAAAATTTCATTGGTTCATAATCAGACTGTCCGCTCGAACTTATTTTGTGATCCATCGATCACTGAAAATTATTTCAAAGACTAGAGATACAGACTGAAGCAGCTGCACTTTTCTTCTCAGGAAAATGTCAACTAAAACAGAAAGTAGACCTTTATTAGACAAATCTATTCATTGCAAAAGTCACTCTTGACACATTAAAACAATTTTAACTAAAGCTGTCATACTCTATGTTTAAAAAGTTCAGTATTTTCATATCATTGAATTTCCAAAATAATGTTAAAACGTCATCTGCTAACCGATGACCATCGAGCTAGCCGTTGCGCTAAAAGTGAATGTCCCTACCAAGGTCCTTATGATGATTAAAGGTGAATCCCGCCAAAGTTTTGTGTTTGTGTCTTCTCTTTGCACTCAGGTTAATTAATCTTACATGCTTTTTTGTCATCGGCATTTTTTTTTAAAAAATCAGAAATACCATCAGAGTGTCAAACAGTTTGGATCTAGATCAGGCCCGACATTTTATTAACAGTACATATAACGTAACAATCCCTCCATGATGGAACACTGTCCTCTCGAGAGGTTATCAACTTTACAAGTGTAACAAACAGCTATACATATAAAAATCAAATTCTACAATTGAAATGCAGCGGAATATCTTTTGTAAAGATAGTTCTTGTTTCCTCTGAGCCGGAATCCAGATTCCCATAGGGCGCGCCGGGCGCGTGTTCTATTAGCCAGTGGCGGAAATATAATCTGGCAAGGAATCGGGAGTTAACTTCCAAGCAGCAGTGTCTTTAACGGTTCTTTCCCAAATTTCACCATCCCGTGAGCGATGTTGATATACGTTGGATACCGGCTTACTTCTAAAAACGAAAAGGCCAATAAGATACCCTACTACTGAGCTAGAATCCAGATTAAACATGGAGCCTTCGGATGTTCTAGGCTAAGTGTGACGAAATAACTAGATGTAGATGGGACAGTTTCAATATGCCCCATAGGCATTATATGCATTCCTCGTTTATTAGATTTCGATTTAGGAATACGGTGGCATAACCTATATATACTGCTGGGAAGGGGGATAACTCTACCACTATTTAGTGTGTTCATGAGCAGAGTCATACTGGAATATGCATATTTCCCGTGTTTTGTTTGCTTTCAATGGACCACCTATATACAGATCAATAAGTAAAACAAAAATTACTTATAGCTTGAAATACATTGAAACACTGAAACGAGTGGTTTCATCAAATGCAATATTAAAACACTATATTTACATTCTCAATGTAGCTGCCTTAGATGAAAGCATAATTCCTAGCTGCTTGCATTTCTCGATGCAAAACATTGAGCAGTCACGTGGTCTAGGTCGCGCCTCTAGGTGGAGTAACGTCAACGTCAACCAATAGCTTTCTTTGTTTATCAACGTTTGCGTGACGTCATTCACGTATCGCCACGACGTTATGTACAGGAATTTCGTTCGCTGGCTGTTCCAACACCTCCGTTACAATTAAAATATTTCATTTTTCAAGGATTACCAGCGAAATTGGGTGGAAGATAATTAAGTATGTTTGATTAATAATATAAAATGTAAATATAAGGATTGAAATTCAGATTTTTAGCTTGCACTGGCTGATGCAAAACATTAGGCTTTTTAATGTCTGTGAAGCCCAAATGCAATATTAAAACACTATAAACTTTCTTCTATAGTAACTTTAATACGCTATAAGATGTTTCTAAGCTTTTTTAAAAGCTAGCCTTGGAGTTCTATATCGGAAAAATCACAGTGTAGGAGCGAAAGTGTACTGTGTTTGAGATAGTATCATCTCTTGGGATTCTGTATTGGGAGTCTCTGACACTTGGACACTTGGAGATTGTTTGTTTGATTGTTTGTTTTGATTCTTTACATCCCATCAACAATCATTCAGTCAAACAGGGACAGGTCTTCCTGGGTTAAACCAGTACTACGCTAGGATAAATAGGTCTTGCTCAAGGACCACAACGCAGAGACGCCTGTGAGGCTCAAACTCGCGACCCCTCGGTCTCGAGTCAAGCACTCTAAATGCACTGCCTCTCTTTACGACTTTCACTTTTGAACATAAATGAAGTGGATCCAGTGAGAAAATTATCGCATTTTGGTCATTTAGCAAAAAAATGACATACAACCTCCGATGGCTTCTGACGACCATTTTCCAGTGCTTTTTAATTTGAATGAACGTGTCTATACAAATTGAACAGCTGCCCATTCTTACCGGGATTTAATGACTTTCCTTATAAGGAGAACATGTGACTTTTTGTATTACGTGATATCTGTCAGTAACAGACGACAACTCAAACTGAGGTAAACAAACTGGATCGCTTGTTAAAAATATCCGAGCTGCTTTTATAAGGGGAGGGGTAGTGAATAGCAATATAGAAACTGGTAAACTTTGTAATGTGTATATGAAAATAATTTTCTCATCAGTTGACTTGACATATTGTCAACTTTACCTGGATTTGACGAGCTGGGGGCTTCCTTCAACTGTAGTTAGCGTAAACAATCGCGAGGGGGGCGCCATGTGGGAGAAATAATGAGATTTGTAAAATCCGCGGTAAAATACGATCCGCGATAGACTAAGAAGGGAGTATATTACAATACCCCAAGTGTCCGATTCTTGCTATACAGAATTCCAAGAGACGATACAATCTCTAAAACTGTACACTTCGGCTCCTACAATGTGGAAATATACACGCTTTGAAAGCTGTGCAAAAATGCTTAGGAAACATAGTTCATGTACAGTTCTTTTATGAGAAATATGCAGATCAAATTTCACATAACTCATTAAAGCTGAATGAAATTTCCTACCACTATTAGTAGGACGAGCTCAATTCCAGTTTTAGGGAAGTCAGGTGGTATTTTTCATTTTTATTCAAATTTTGATAGAATATTCTGTAAGCAAATAGTAAAAACCCTGATCAGACGCCACGGTATGTGGTATCTGATCCGCGTCTGCACTGTTTGCCTATGTCCCACAAAAAGGACGCTATACTTATATGGGTTAATAGCGCCATTGTTATTCCCCGTCTGAGATACAAACAATCAAAAGACATATAATTTCACTCGCGTGTGACGTTGTAATTTTTCTAAAGTTAGATCGTGTGACTGGGTCAATTTGTTTGAGTGTTACATGGCCCGAGATTATATTTTTTTACATCCTTAACTCATCTGAGCATGAACTTTCAACTACTCATGAAACTAAAATGCTGAAAGGTGTGATTGCTTTAAAACTCTCAAATGCTGTATTTATCCTGCTCATGTTAAATTTAACATTTATCTACAAGATGAATTTTCATGCTCAGTTGAGTTCAGCATGAAAAAGTTGTAAGCCCTCGAACGCTGAAGCTATTTGTTCATTAACGTAGTTCATTTACCTTGGAATACTAATACATATTGCGCTCACATTTTAATTGCTTCACCTGCAGCAGACGACAAATTTTGCAGCAGCTTTTTTGAACCGCAAATTTCACATTTCGCAAATTTCACACCGTGTGAAGAATTGGTACCAAAACGTCACTTTTGGAAAATGTGAAATTTGTGTATGCTCAATTTCGATAATTTTGGGGGTTTAACACCTGTGCTCAAATCTTTTTCATTTTTAACTGTGAAGAATTGGTACGTAATCGTGCCATCTGCGAAAGACTGGTTCGATTTTTCTCAGATGTGAAGAATTGATACTCACAAATGGGAAGAATCGGTACCAGTTCTTCACACCTGCGAAGAATTGGTACTCAATTTTCACAAATATGAAGAATCAGTACCAAATGCTCACAAATGTGAAAAATTGGTACCAAATGCTCACACATGTGAAGAATTGGTACTTAATCTCCACAGATGTCAATGACAGAATTTGTAATATCTAGTCACGTGTGAAAGATTCTTATTATCACATGACTTTGGTTGGACCCAACGCGGTTTCCTTTTGCAATGAGAGCTAATCGCTTTATCATTTTATACCCTCTTTTTCTATAAGAAAAAAGCATATAGCCAATAAATTTCCAAATTCGGCCAGTTATCCGTCCGTCCATCCGTGCTTTCGTCACGTTTCTTACGAATGCACCTCCTCGTAAACTGTTGGAGGTAGCAACCTTAAAATAGGTACATATGTGACATATTGTAGAGGGTACTTGGTGGTATTTTTATGTGAAGTTGACTTCAAGGTCAATGGTCATATACATGTAATATATTTCTTTTAAGTACGTCTCCTCCTTAACCATTTGACGTAACAACTTTTGCAGATGCATATGTCACTGATGTAGACCTTTTGTGTGTTTGTTTGTTTGATTAGATTCTTTACGTCCCATCAACAATCTTTCAGTTAAACAGGGACGGGTCTTCCTGTGTTGAACCAGTACTAAGCTAGGATAAATGTGTCTTGCTCAAGGACCACAACGCAGAGACGCATGTGAGGCTCAAACCCGCGGCCCCTCGGTCTCGAGCCAAGCACTCTACCACTGAGCCACTGCGCTCCCAGACCTTTTGTGTAACCCAATGCCAAATAATGTATACAACTATTTTCACTTAAATGGATCTCCTTTTGAACATATGGACGTTCAACTTCAAACTTTGCAGATACATAACAAGATAATTTACATGATTTCGTGCCAAAGTAAAGGTTTATGGTTAAAAAGGTATCGACTGCGGTCCAGTTTCGTTTCTGCGATGCTGCTTTCATGAAGTTAGGAAACCGCTGCAAAGACTCTCGGATCTAACGCTGTATTCACTTGTGACATTTGTTTTCGCGTCCTTTTATTTGGGTAGCTGGCAGGACGGACATCCTATGACCACAAAGTGAGTAAAAAAAGGTATCCACCATTCAAAGATATATGAAATTGTGGAAAAATGAATCTAGCTCTCCTTTAGCTATATACAAGCCTCAACCTGAGCAAATACTATTTTTGCATATGCCAAAAGGCGCAGTTAAGGTCTTTAAATACATAGCTGGATCAGGGCCTATGTTTCTTTGCTACAGTGATTGAAAATTCTCCTGCACTGATTGAAAAGCCTTCAAAGATGCTCAATCTAAAATTAAAAGACAAGTGTTTGTTTCTGTATCTGCATGAACACAAGCTGGCAAATCTAGAGCATGAACTCCAAAGAAACGTTTTCTCGCGACGCGGCTCATATAATTGATTTGTCCCAGATTTGCCAATTGTAAAACACATGAAAATCTGTAACCTATTTGAACCACGTTATAGTTGGCCATCCAAAGCCTGAAAAAAAATTCTGTTGGCATTTTTGAGTACATTTTGGCATCCATGCTCAAAGTGTATTTTGATGTGTTTTAAGAAGGATAGGGGTGGATGCCAAGTCTGGAACTGCCCCAAAGTCCCAGAATTAGGTCAAAGGTCAACTGAGTGCAAATTCTTGTATATACGTCAGATTTTAGCGTTTATAACCATTAACTATCCAAAATTAGGATTAAAAGTAATGCAAAATCTCCTTTGGATAATACAGCCATGCTATATAAACAAACAGCATCATCAAGGCATGATGTGTGTTTGGATCATAGGTCATTTAAGTGCAAAATCGGTGAAAATTGTAGCAATATTTTATGTATACAGGGACCAAATTCAATTTTTAAGTTCCCTCTACCCTAATGGAAGAATTTTATATTGCTATCCTGCTAGGTGTGTGTCTATCATGTTTGGAAAGCAATAATTTACTAAGTTTCCCGCGGTCAAATATTCATAATAGGCATGTAAAGTATGTTACTTTTTAAAATCAATTAAAATGTAATACAGCTAAGAATAACCATTTCATTAAAAATAATTTCTTTTGCTTAATGCTTTGTATGAATATGTCATTTTATGCAGTTATCTATCGTTTTAAACATAAGATGTGTTTAAGTTGTTACTTACGTTACATTTTACCATCTGATATTGAGTCATTTCTCAAAGGTATATGTTCCTAGCTACAGCTTTTATGAAGGACTTGGCCATGGTCTCATGCTTATAGGACTAAAATATATTTCTTTTCTCATTTCACACAATTGTTGTGTTTGTTCCCACCTATGAGTAATTGTAAAACTCTTTCTACAAGGCCACTACCTGCTAATTCTTTATACTAAGCATAGCTTCATTAAAACACAAAGACCAAGCCTCATTTCATAAAACATCAGGCGTGTTCAAACTATCATAGAATATGGTAAATACCATATACTGGAAGGAATATATCCTCACATTGGTCTTCACATCAGCCTGTTAGCAGATGGTAACATACATAACATAAAGCTAATATACAGGTACATTTCTAATAATGACGATCCAGTGAAAACATTGTTAACTTTTTGTGGGGTATATCATGGAAATAGCCCTGACATTAAGGCAATCCTCCTTATAACTTTTAAAAAATTTTAATTGTAGGGGTGTCCTTTCATTTGCACATATTAATGACATGATGTTGATTCAAAAGCAGCATTTCTTTGAAATCAGGCTGCTTGTGTAAACGTATTCATCTATATATAGAAGCAGTATAGATATGATATTAAAGGTTACCTCTAATTTTAAGATACCATAAAATATATATCTATGTCTTTCACAGCGCAACTTTTTATACATTGTAATTGTTTCAGTGTCGATAAATTCAATTCTATGTATCAGTATTAAACATATTTTGCTCATTTTTTTTTAATGATGATAGAGATCAAATGACAAATGCTATGATGTAATTGGCATGTGTTTCTTTTATGTTATTTTTTTAACTGTAAAATGCCAATGCAAGTTTATTCCAAATTAAATTTCCCCAAAACAGATGTCTGGTGACTTCTTGGGAACACAGGCATTCACCATATTGCAGCACCTGATGATTTGATTGTGTTCATAGTGTTCCATCAGTTTGGGGTCATTTCTTAGTATTTAGAGTAAATGTGTCCTGAAATGGTTATCTAATATGTACATTTAGTAGCATAATCGATTGGTTTAACATCTCCAATTTGCTTGATGTATATAAGATACTAAGGTAGTTACCTCGCCTGTTTTAGTGTAGAATCTATCTGTTAACCATGACAATAGTTGCTAAGACAAGGATTGATTGCATATAGGGTAGGTGACATACATTAATGTATACATCTACTGCTCGTAGATACAAGTGCAATATATCAGATTGGATAGCACTTGTAACATACTCGAAATGTGTAGTTTTAATATGGCATTACTCTTGAAATAAAACTGAACTACTTTCCTTTCACTATATACAAGACAGTCCTCAAACAGTGCTGTCTTCACAAATATCTACAATGATATAGGTACAAGAGTTAGCAAGTTTATGCTTAAAATGCTTCCTGCAAGCTGCTGTCAGCAATGTTGTTCACATTTTCGATGGTTTTGCATAATATTTAAGACTATCACAAATAGCCTAATTTAGTAAACCTTTTAAAACCAACAAACAGATCATAACTCACTTTTCATAGGACATATATAAAACATGTACTAGGGTTACAAATAGCTCAACAAAATCAAATAGTGCATAAACAAAACTAAAAACAAACTACCTTGTGAACAAGAAAAGCAAAGAAATCAGCTGTGTGTGACACTACTTTTTCAACATTCAGTTTAATCTGTGAGTTTCAGAGATGCAAACCATACTAGTGAATTTTGGAAGTCATGTTTTTGTTTTATGCCTCAAAAAAAAACAGTCAACTGATCTTTAAACTAAAGTATCACTAACGTTCGAATGATTCGTTGTTTATGTTACCATGAAATATGTTCAGATGTTTTACAAGACTGCTACATGGCTCAGGTAACCTTACCTAAACCAACCTAAGTCTAAGATAATTAACAAGCAGAATAGTTTCTATCAGAATTGCTGCAGAATATAAAAAGATAATCATCATTACAATATGATATGATTATCTAGTTCAACAAAACATAGAAGATTTAATGGGGACAGATGATGAATTATATTTATAATGTAATTGTCAACAGTGAAAAGTGAAAATTAAAATAATTCAGCATTCAAGGAGAAACTTTAATACTAGATCTATGTAACACCCTATATTGGGACATAAACCATGCTGGTTCTGTACTACGAAAGCTTTGGTTGATGTTATATTTGCAATCTTCAAAAACCTATACCTGCTCTAGAAGACACTCAGCACTATCCCTGCCTTAATTCCTGCGTTGCCGCTAGACGTACAAAATATTGCTATGCTATTTTAAGTAAATTATTGATATTAAGTCAATATTTAAATCATGATGTAGATTGCATGTTTATCGTTATGTACCATTTGTAGAAATCTGAAAACTGCAATATGAATGTAAAACAGCCAATTTGAAGTAAATTGCAAAAAGAAATTAAGTAAGACCAGGAAATGCCACATTCACATATTGCAGACCAACCCATGGCACTCTTTTAAATTAAGTCTTATATAGAATAAAATGTGTGTAGTATATGTAAGCGAATTGGGGAGAGCAGACCCAAATTTAATATAAGCATAACAACAATTTACTACCTTTATCAATTTATGTAAGGCATCTTTTGTTACCTACGTTACCTTATTAATATATGTGCAGCATTTTAAAATCCATTATTGTTAATATAGTTATTTTTTTATTTCATTATGAAAGATATTTTGCCAATTCCAATGCAATGTAAATAGAAAAATGAATCTGTAAGCAGCTATGCATTACATGCTGGAGCCGGTACAAATCACATACTAATTAGCATATTTAAATATTTACTTGATTTCACTTCATTGCAAGTGAAAAGTTATAAACAACTTCAAATATATGAAAATGAACATTTTCAATTAGAATATAGATCAACATCATGTATATTTCAGGTCAGGTATCATGGTTTATTCTAATACATGTAATTTGTAAAGTCATTAGCTGCAATTTAGTATTAAATGTAACATAAGTATCGCTGACGAGCAGAAATACATATCACAGATGTATGCAATTGATTTTTATGTCTTGTTTAAACATTTAATGCTTAAACTGTTTCACTAATACTATTAAAATAAGTCAGCATTAGCCTTGTATTGTGTGTACTGTTATTTTCAATGTCAGTAGGGTAACGTTAATTACAGGTGATTTATAGAAAAATGACCACAGAAAAGTTATTAAATTATGGGTTACTAAGGCCCCAGGACATGTCCCAAACTATAAAATAGTTTTACTTTCTGAGAGGTGCAGCAAACTCTCAAAGTAGCCCATATATCTCAGTTTAGCCAAAATGAGGGAGAATTTCCGTCATAATTGCACAAAACTTAATATGTTTGTCTTTAGAAAATCCTTAAAAGGATGCTTCCAAAGGGGTTTCTTTAATAATAAACATGTTAATTTTAGCCTTCTGAAAGACTTCTACCTTTTTTAGCGTTTAAAAAACATCTTGTTGTTGGACCAGAGAAAAAAAAGAAACACAGTTTGTAAAAATGATCCGATTATTGTACTTGATGACCTTTGACCCCATTTTAAAGTCGACATATGAACATTTAGTTATAAAAAAACAATTCTCAATGTTTTTTCTGACTTTTAACTATAAGCATACAAAATTTGGCTTGAAATGGAATAGGTTTACATATAAAAAGATAAAGTTGTTTTACAGTAGTACATATTTTATCATTTTTGCACTCAATGACCTTTGGCCTAATTTCTGGCCTTCATATGCAAATTCAGACTTGGCATCCACCCATAAGGCTTTGTATACATGCTAAATATTATGTTAAAAGTGGTCTAACAAATGTACTAAAAAATGCCAACAAAACCAAAAATATGCATCTTTTTTCAAATCGGATTGCCAACTATTATCAAATCCTGTCATACATGTGAAGAATTGGAATCGAATGCAAAATGCAGCAGATTTGGGGTGCATTTTATCGATGTGAAGATTGCTCATGTATGCTACATATAATTTCACTACGTGCGCAAATTTCACAAAATGTGAAATATTCGTAGGAAATATGCGACGTATTGGTACCAATTTTTCACAGTGTGTGAAATTTGTGGTTCAACACAGCTTTCATAATTTTCGAAACAATATAAGGTATGATAATTCATGAGAATCGTCTGCCAGCAGACGATTCTCATGAAATATCATGCCTTATTTGTTATTTTTGAAACAGCGGAAAAATTTGAAATTGTCTTCTGCAGTCATATTACTGACATGGAGACCCAGATTGATCTTTTCCTGCGACAAGGCCCGGGTTTTTTTCATTTCGATGCTTCTTTCACTGAATTAAAAAAAAGAAAAAAGAATTCACTTGATTTCATATAAGCTAATGGCACGTGAAATCCTAGCCAATCCATACTAAAGCCATGTTGCCCTTCATTCTCAGAGGATGATATCATATTGCAGGAAGCGAAAAACGCCACTTATATTGAATTGAGACATGACGTTAGGAAGTACTCAACTTGCCTCGGTAAAAACTGGGCTAAAATAAAAGCAGCTTGCAAAGCAAAAATTAGAAAACTTGGAAAAATATAAATTCAGTTTCTGATGTAAGTATATCTTTGTTTTTGATTTTGCTGTTTTCCAAGAAAATGTAAGCTCTCTATTCCATTTTTATCATGTAGAATTCCGGCTGTTTTTGTTGTTGTTTTTTCTTTGCTTTTCTTTGTTTTTTTAGCAATAAAGAGGTCAGTCACTATTTTAAAACATGCGTTAACCAGGCCTCCAGATAAAAGTGTGTAATTGAAAATTTTTATTCTTATTTTCCAACCAAAACATATATGTTGTGGGTACTGAAAAAACCGTCTCAATGAGACGGTTCTTTGGAGCACCCAAAACGTTATTGAGCCGCATTCTGTAAAAACCAGCCTTAATGACTTTTATGACTTTTTATGTAAAAATCATTTGAAAAACACCAAAAATTAAGAAGTTGGACATATAAACCTACAATTTCAGGTGCATAGTAGAATAAAACTGGCATATTTCTGATTAAACTGCTTCGCCATCATGCCATATGGTCTAATGGCCATAACTTGACCTTAGCAACCATTAACCGGTATGGTCAGTCGTTTTCAAATCATGCAAACTCTTGATAAAACGGAACCACTGTCAACGTTTCTGTCAATTCCATTGCACACATGCTTAGGATAAATAGCATGTTTTTAATGCACCAGACAAACCCGCAAATCAGGAAGTTAACTTTGACGCCATTAGTAACGTCATGACCTTTCCGACGTTGCGTGTTTTAAAAGTTTAGACAGTGTATAGTTTCAAAAGACCACATTTCCATTAATAATGGAGATAGAACTTCATAAAATTTGATGGATATCATCTAACCATTTCGTAGATAAAGTGTGTAATTAACTCATTTTTGACGATTTCGTCATTAAGGCTGGTTTTCACACAGATTGTGGCTCATATGTTTTATCTGCTGGGTAAGAAAAACAAACAAACAATTTTTCTCTCAAAAATGTTGCTTAACTGGACATAATTCTGTGATTTATAGTGCTTGTCATATATGAGACACCCTTCCTTACCTGTATGAACATGCACTAGCAGTCAAATAATAGCACAAAAGAATTATCAACACACAGAATTCGAATAATATTAAAGAATTCTAAAGAAATATATAACACTTGTCCTGCTGAACTCGGATATGTAGATTAAGATCAGTTGTCTGCTGACGAAGCCATCCGGTCAGGATCTGTACTCTTTTCCATTTCAGAAACTACTTTATTTGTTAAAATTAAAATTGGCTGAATATGTCATTATCTGGCACTGCAATACCTAGTTATTACAATTATACTTTGTTCCGTTTGACTTAAAATATGACACACATTGTTCTAAACAATTAACTCTTTGCTTGCTGGGTATTTTTTCATGTTTTTGTTGTCGTCTGCTGACGTTTTTCAAAATGTACGTTTTCAAAAATTTTTTCAGAAATACTATCAGTGTAGTGTCATACGGTTTGCATCCAGATCAAGACTGACGTTCTGTCGGCCATGATCTGGGTCCAAACAGTTTGCAAATGTGATCAGCAGACGCCAAAAGTTGCAGCTAGCAAGGAAAGAGTAAATGGAAAAAATCTATATTTCACTCCTTGATTAAAGGCATTTGAAAATCACTAGCATGGTGCCAAACGGTTTAGATCCAGATCAGGACCGATGTCGGTCCTGACCTGGGTCCAATCTGTTTGCATAGGAAATGGCAAAATCTTAATTTTCACTCCTTTATTGAAGGCATGGGAAATGGGTTGTGTGGCATCTCTAGATGTTATTGACCTTGGCGAGGACAAGGAACTGAGTCAATATCTACACGAGGATGATATTCGTCTGGTGCAGATGAGCTGGGAACTACTACAAGACGATCTGGGGAAAGTTGGGGTCATCATATTTCGAAGGTATTATCTTACTTCACTGAATATAAATGCTCTTGGATAGTACACATATTCAAGTAGAAAGAAGCAAAATTTCAATGGCACGAGGAATGATTATACAGTATCTGGTCCATGTCCCGCAAGCATGATGCATGAACGAAACCTTTTGGGCATGCTAGCGAGTTAGCGATGAATTATCTTCCTTTATACCGTTCGCCATTCCGAGTCCTGTAATTGTTGCAACGCTGGGGTCTTTTACGCACCCGGCGAACTTAGACATCCATAATGTGCGCAATTGGCGACATATCGGAAGATTTGTCTGGCCACGGCAGTGCTCTACATGTTGCTGTCTCAGAAATTCGACGGCAACACGGACTCGATGAAGGTGTGCTTTGTCGTCCGGGTAATGACATCGCGAGCATTTGGTTTTGAGGCATTTTAAGAGATATGAGGACCGAACTTCAAGCTCCTGTGGATCAAGTCATTATTTCCGTCCTTTGGGTAATGACATCGCAAGCTTTTGGTTTTGAGGCTATTTAAGAGATATGAGGACCGAACTTCAAGCTCCTGTGGATCAAGTCATTAATTCCGTCCTTTGGGTAATGACATCGCGAGCTTTTGGTTTTGAGGCTATTTAAGAGATGTGAGGACCGAACTTCAAGCTCCCGTGGATCAAGTCATTATTTCCGTCCTTTGGGTAATGAGTCTATGACATCGCGAGCTTTTGGTTTTGAGGCTATTTAAGAGATATGAGGATCGAACTTCAAGCTCCCGTGGAGCAAGTCATTATTTCCGTCCTTCGGCCGTACTTGATGGCCAGACAGACCTTGATACTGCCACCCCTGTACCTATCTTGCTGCTGGGTGTTGCCGTCGACCTTCTGAGACAACAATGTGTAAGAGCACTGACGTGGGCATGGAACAGATACTGATCCCCTTGCTTATTAACATTCCTTACGCCACTGAAGTGTTGGTCTTAAAATCCGCGCTTTTTGAAGAAAATAACATCAACAAATACATAATTCAGCCCCGTCCGTCTGTCCATGCGCCCCTCCGTCCGTCAGTAACCGCAGCTCTTAACACGAACTTTTCTTTCACTGTTTGTTGGGGGATGGGGTGTTCATATTTGACACAATACTGATATGACTTTGGAGTCAAAGGTCAAGATCGCGACCAATAAAATCTATCTTACGGTTCGTAGCGTGAATTTCTCTTCATTTTTTGACCGATGGTGTTCATGTTTAGCACAATGATTGCCTATTACGGGTTGTAGATATTCTAGACCACTAAAATGACATTGGGGTCAAAGATCAAGGTCACATACACTTAAAACACATTTGGCACATTGATGAACTATGGGGTGTAGATGACACTATGCTTTTCAGACCACATCAATATGACCTTGGAGTCAAAGGTCAAGGTCACTGCTAACAGAACCTGTCTTATGGCTCGTCATACGAACTCGTCACTCATGTTAGGCCGACGGTGTTCATATTTGACACAATGACTGCTTTTAGGGTGCATATATATCAATAAGGTATGCAGATCACCAATATGACGTTGGGGTCAAAGATCAAGGTCACACAAACTTAAAATCTGTCAAAAACTGTTTTACTTCTTGTAACGCAAACTCAGCAATCATTTTTTTTGATCGAGGATGTTCATATTTGGTGCATTGGTTGCATATGGGGTTTATATTTCAATAGGCTATTTAGATCGATGATATGACATTGGAGTCAAATGTGAAGGTTACATTAACTTTAAATCTGTCAACAAATGTATTACGACTCGTAATGCGCACGAATCATTCATTTTAGAATGAGGCCGTTCATATTGGCACAATGATTGCCTGTCGGTTAGTAGATGACATTAGGCATTTCAGAATAATGATATATCTTTGTAGTTAAAGGTGAAGTTTACACATACTTACAGCCAGTATGCGGCTTGTTACGTAAATTCCTCTTTCTTTTTGTAGCCAGGGTGTTCATATTCGGCACAATGGTTGTCTATTGTGAGTGGATTACAACAAAGGTCCACAATACAGAATATGTTTTTGGTGCAAAAGGTTAAGGTCAAATATTCTTAAAAGCTGATTATTGTTTGAAAGCGAACGAACTCGCCTTTCATTGATTTGATAGAGGGTGTTCATATTTAGCACAACTATTGCTTATAATGTGTACGAGTAGATTACAACATAGGTTTTAATTCGTTTTGTTTGTTTGTTTTGTTGCTTTACGTCCCAAGTCAACAGCTATGGTCATTGCGGGACGGTCAGTTCACCTAACCACACTTTTTCCTGGGCAAGCTTGAACAAGCAGTTAACCAGTACTTCGTGCACATACTTTCGCTTGTAACTGACAACAACCCTTCTTGAATGATTCAGCGGAAGGGAGGAGAATGACCGTAGAAATTATTTCATGATCAATCTCCACGAAAGTATGGGACCGGGCCGGGATCGAACTCGCGACCCCTGGATCTGCAGTCAGACTCGCATCTGTTGCCAGACACGTTACCGACCTACGCGGCCCGGTAGGTTTTAATTCGTCAATACAACATTGAGTATTGGCCAAGATCACATATAATTAAAACATGTCTACAGCTTGAAACTAAAACTCCACTTTTATTTTTTGACAGAGGGTATTCATACTTGTTGCAATGATTGCCTAGGGTGTTAAGATAAAAACAAAGTTTTAGATTAGTCCTGTGACACTGGGTTCAAATGTCAAGGTCACATATACATAAAACCTATCTATGGCTCATAATGTGAATTCCTTTCAGCTTTTTATAGAGGGAGTTCATATAGCAAAGCGATTGTTTATGGTATGTAAAATAAAATAATGTTTCAGCCAATATAACCTTGGAGTCAAGGTTATTGGTCACTAATACTTAAAACGTATGCATATTCTTCTTCACTTTTCAACCAATGATGCTTATAATAATTGCGTAGGATGTGTAAATTACAACACAAATCTCAGAATACTGATATGACCTTTGCGTCAAAGGTCAAGGTCAAATATCTCATTGCTCCAAAGGTGGAGGGCACACATACTTACAGCCAGTATGCAGCTTGTAACGTGAACCCTTTCATTCTGATGATGGAGGGTGTTCATATTTAGCACAATAATTGCTTATCGTGTTTAAAGTACAACAAAAGTTTCAATTTACCAATATGACCTTGAGTAAAAGGTCAATGTCACAGGTCTACGGCTTGAAAATCGAACTCCTCTTTTTGTCCGATGGTTTTTGCATTTGACTCAATGATTGCCTATGTTGTTTAGATCACACAAAAGTTCTAGATCAGTGCTATGGCCTTGTAGTCTAAGGTCAATGTCACATACATTAAATCTATCTACGGCTCGTAACGTGAACCCCTCATTCATTCTTGATGGAGGGAGTTCACAATAGCAAAAGAAATCACTAGCTGATGCTAGACTATTTAAAGTATTTCAAGACTATAGGCCTCTTGGTGTCAGACCACAAGATTTCAAAGTTATCGTTTCCCACACCGTTGCGGGTGTGATTAATTCCAATTTGACTTTCAATGGGAAGAGGAATGCAGATGATAGATGTCACTGGGGTTTTGGTACTATCCCCAGTGATACCTAGCAGCGAAATATCTACCTCTTTTTCGATACGAACATGGTAAATAGACAAGGGGGAACAACTGAGGCTATACCAGATGGTTTAAGTTTAATACTGGATACTTTTGATTTTTCCCCACCCACCACTCCCTACAGTGACATTTGCCCTTAGTCTTCTTATCTTCTAATATGACTCACTTGCCCAATGCTGTTCTTAAAGTATGGAAGTAGATGAATGATTATGCTAAATATTTAGCATCTTACCCCACCAGGTAGCTGCGCAAGCATGTTTGCATAGTGGCTTAAATTTACGCATATGCCATAAGTCACAGGAACTTGTCACAATTTTTTTATGAAAAAGTAGGGTTTGTATCTGTAAACATAGTCTATACAAGTAAATAATAAAGCCTACTTTTTCTATTCTAAGGGTTTGTAACTAGTTCCTGTGTCATAAGTGTATCAAAACCTCACGAGCTAGCAGAAATATCATTTGTCAGATTATTTCGACGGAGGCGTTCCCGTTGTAAAGTGTTTCGCAGATTCGCTTCACATAAAAACATAATGATGCCCAACATTTAATATCTCCTTTATTTTTTCAGGCAGTTTTTGGTTTAACTTTCAAAGAAAATGTTTACACACTCATGCGCGTAAACTTTTTATATGTTTAAATGAATGATTGCTATTAACAGCTTATCATGTGAGGTTTCATAAGCTTAAATACATGAACTAGGGGATATTAACTTTTTTTAGGTGAATACCAAATATATTTCATAGAGTGTGTTGAAAACATCAAGATTTCACGAATGTGAAGCACGAGTGAAAATTCTGATGTTTTCAACTCACAAGTGATTTATATCACTTTTTCTTGTCTTTGATATGCATTGATTTTACTGCTTAGTATAAAATAAAATCTCTAAATTGGAATTTACGCGGTTATATAAACATATTGTTAGGTTTTTTTTTGAAGGTTTGTAGTTTTTCTTATCTGTAACTCGATATTGCTTGTCTAGTTCCCCGTTGTCCGCGAGTATGGTTTATCTTAGAAATTCCTGACTCCTTCGCCCTATTGAATTTTCATCCTTGCAGACAGTGTTAGTTCTGCTTCCCCTGCATGTGCGCATACTGATTTTAGGCCTGTCCCTCTTCCCCTTGTCCCTGGGCGGTGTGGTGGCGCATTCTCCGTGGTAGCTTCCGGGGATTGGTCCCTGCCTTGCTTGGATTATTGGCAGGATGGGATTTGCCCCTCTTGAGGCAAATCCGGGCGGGGGTGGGGCCTTTGGGTCAACATCAAGCTCTCTCTCCCTCTTTCTCTCTCTCTCTCTCTAGCCCTTTTCTCTCTGGTCCTTGTCCGTGTCCTTGGGGACTTTTGGAGTCTCTTGGGGTCCTTGTGGCCATTTTGGCCTCGTCCTTTGACCTGCCTGTCTTTTGGATCCGTGGGCACTGGGATGGTTTGGTGGTTTGGGTCCGTGGGCCTCTGATTTCCCTTTGACCGGGTTGTCTCTGGTGGGCCGTTGTGGCCCACTGAATCTGGTGGGCCCGTCGGCCCTCTTTCCCTGTTAGCCCGGGTCTCGTCGTTTTATCGGTGGTCCTTTGTCCCTCTTGGTTCTGTATCTCTGTGCCCATGTGGTCCTGGTAGGCCATTGGATTTGTGTCTCCTGAGTCCCTTTCTCTTCTCGGCGGGCCCATATTGGGCCCCGTCGGCCCGCTCATGTTTGTTGTCTCTTTTCCGTGGTCTTCCCCATTGTGGGTTGGCTGGTCTGGGTGGTTGGTCCCTGTAGTCTTGTGTGGCCGTTGGTCGTCGGCCCTTTGGTCGGGGCCGACGTTCGTCTTGGCCCCTCTTGTATATGTTGTTTTCCTCGCATGTCCCGGCTCCAATCGGCGTCCTCTTGTTTGTAGGTTAGTGTGGCTCCACCGACTTCTTCTTCAGCAAAGCAGAGGTCGGTCTCGTCCTCTTATTATTCTATTTTTATGTTCTTGATATTTTTAGAATGCTTCGTTCTGCTTCAGCTTCTTGCTACCTTTTGTGGAAATCACTGACTGTGTCGATGATTGTTTTCGGGGTATATAATTCGCGCCCTGCGGGCGCTTGAGGGAGTTCTAATGCTTATTTTGAGTCGTTGTTTTAAAACGCTAAGGAATATTCCATGTTTGATTTAAAGAATATGTGTGCGCGCTTTTGCTTATTATGCTTTGTTAATAAAATAAATAGTCAAAATAGCTTCGATTTTGGTGATCATTTGCATGAGCATGTACATTGAATCTCCTCATGCGGATTAGACTTAGACTGTTCTAAGAGGCAAGAGACGATTCAAATGAGTAGTTAATATAGTTATAATAAAGAAGAAAGCTTCAGTATCGAAATTTAACAAGTGGTGGCAGCGCTAAAGGATAGGACTTTAACACGTGGTCTTGTGTTGCTCGGAATACCCTATGTGTGCTTAAAGTTTTGATTTTAAATTTTAATTTTGTTCTCTGTTCTTATGGCTATGGCGAACTTGCGCGAAGAAATCAAGGACTTAACAAAAACGCTTAATCAGCTTTCTGAGGAACGCAGTAATCTTTTGATAGCCCTTCAAACGCAAGAGGAAAATTATCATCACACCTTTAGAAAATACGAAGATTGTGTGGAAACGCTCCTACGTCAAAAAGATGAGAAAATCGAAACTCTGTTAAAAGAAAATGTGTCTTTGCACGCGGCTGTGTTTGGGGATGATTCACAAGTACTCCAGTATAGATAAATTTTGTGTAACGGATTTATTGTAGTTAGCACTCAATGGGCATTGTCGAGGTATATGTTAATGTAAATGTAAATGATTTATTTTAATTGCGTGTTTTTGCAATCTGATTAAGCTTGTTCGCTGCCGTATAATTCCGCATGATGGGGCCTAAAAGAAATGTGAGTTCGGACGTGGATAAAAACACTGCTGAGGCGTTAAATATTGAAAGTGACACTGAGGAGGAAAATTTAAGACGGACGATTCAGCAGTTAGAGGACCGGTTAAAACTGACAACGGACGAACGTAACAGGGAAAAAGACAGGGCTTCGGCGCGTGAAAGGGAGCTTGATGCCCTTTCCAACACTCTCACGAGACAGGAACGTTCTTCCGCTGCGGAGCGCGATGCCTTGGTCAGGGAGTACCAGGGGAGGATTAACGAAATGAGGGCCACTAGGGATTTGGTGGCTACATTATCAGAAACCCAGTCGAATCAGGAAACATCAGCTTTGGACTCTCGTGCACACGATCGTGGAACACTGCGACCTACGGTACAGCAGAATCAGCATAACGGATCACATGGCGTTTTAAACGGAGAACGTGGGCGCGTACAGATGCGTGCCAACTATGACGTGCCAATGCCTCGTCAGGCATTATTCGATGGGAAAACTACATGGGAAAGCTTCTTTCAGCCGTTTGAAGCTTTGGCAGTCGCTTGCAAGTGGGATCAGAATGAGAAACTGTTTCGTTTGACGAGTTGCCTAAGAGGTGACGCGGCCGAGTATGCCTTCGGTCAGTTACCTCAGGATACGTTGGCCGATTTTAGTCAGCTTGAAAAGGCGCTTGAAGCTCGTTATAAGGAAAAACGGACGAGCTCTTCGTACGTGGCAGAGTTGGAAAATCGACGCATGCAGATAAAAGAGAAATTAGCGGACTACGTTGCGGATATCAAACGGTTGGTGATTAAGGGATATCCTACCGCCGATGGCCAAACAAGGGAGAAAATAAACGTCAGGCATTTTTTAAAGGGACTGCCTGATCAACAAATGGCGGTGGCGGTCGGTATGCGTGAACCTGCTACGATTGATGAGGCAAGGCAGATTCTGGAAATGTACAACAGCTTAAAGGATGAAGTCAAGGGGAATCGTGTCAGATTTGTACAGCCGGGAGAAAATCCTTCTGGCGACGCTCAGTATGTCACAGAGAAGCGTTTACGGGAATTTGGTGCCGAGTTAAAATCCAACATTGGGAAAAAGATCGATTCCTTGTCACAGAAACTCGACAAGAATAATGGAGCTGGGGGGCAGAGCGAGATCCCCTGTTCCACTGGTTCCAGATCATGGAAATAAACCTCTCGTTGATCAACCAAAACGGAAAGTGCGTTGCTATTTCTGTTCTGAGGAGAATCATATCTCGAGATATTGCCCGAAAAAGCTTAGCAGAGGCAATTTAAACAGGAATAGTGGTGCTAATAATCAGGGAAACTAACTTGTACCACTGCTGACGGCCTAGCGGTGGGACAATCTAGTTTTTATGATGGATCTAAAAATGTTCTGTGCAGTGTTCGTAACCTTAAACATGGAATGTCTATTTTATTACCTGTTTTACTTGGTGATGTAAATGCCAAGTTTGTTATTGATACTGGTGCATGTGTTAGCATTATTTCTAGTGGATTGTACTATAGGATTCCTCCTGACAGCAGGCCCGAATTGCGACCTGTTGACGGTTCTTTCAAACTAGAGGTTGCAGACGACAATCTGCTGCCTGTTGAGGGATTGGCGACTGTGGAATTCAAAGTGAATAAGGATTTATTTACCTGGGAAGTCTGTGTCGCGCCGCTTGATTGGTCTTGATTTCCTTCAAACCCTTGAATATATGCTAGGAGCGAAAGCCGGATTAAGGCTAGATAACAGAAAATATGATACTATCATTGAAAAGGTACCTTTGCGGGCAGTAAGAGTGATTTGTCAAGAGGATGTTATAGTACCCGCCAACTCGGAATTTATTCTGGAGGGGGAGGGAAATTCTATGTCATTGTGTTCGGATTATGGCTTAATTAGTCCTTGTGGGGATATAGATAGGGAGAGTGTTAGGTTTTTTTTTGAAGGTTTGTAGTTTTTCTTATCTGTAACTCGATATTGCTTGTCTAGTTCCCCGTTGTCCGCGAGTATGGTTTATCTTAGAAATTCCTGACTCCTTCGCCCTATTGAATTTTCATCCTTGCAGACAGTGTTAGTTCTGCTTCCCCTGCATGTGCGCATACTGATTTTAGGCCTGTCCCTCTTCCCCTTGTCCCTGGGCGGTGTGGTGGCGCATTCTCCGTGGTAGCTTCCGGGGATTGGTCCCTGCCTTGCTTGGATTATTGGCAGGATGGGATTTGCCCCTCTTGAGGCAAATCCGGGCGGGGGTGGGGCCTTTGGGTCAACATCAAGCTCTCTCTCCCTCTTTCTCTCTCTCTCTCTCTCTAGCCCTTTTCTCTCTGGTCCTTGTCCGTGTCTTTGGGGACTTTTGGAGTCTCTTGGGGTCCTTGTGGCCATTTTGGCCTCGTCCTTTGACCTGCCTGTCTTTTGGATCCGTGGGCACTGGGATGGTTTGGTGGTTTGGGTCCGTGGGCCTCTGATTTCCCTTTGACCGGGTTGTCTCTGGTGGGCCGTTGTGGCCCACTGATTCTGGTGGGCCCGTCGGCCCTCTTTCCCTGTTAGCCCGGGTCTCGTCGTTTTATCGGTGGTCCTTTGTCCCTCTTGGTTCTGTATCTCTGTGCCCATGTGGTCCTGGTAGGCCATTGGATTTGTGTCTCCTGAGTCCCTTTCTCTTCTCGGCGGGCCCATATTGGGCCCCGTCGGCCCGCTCATGTTTGTTGTCTCTTTTCCGTGGTCTTCCCCATTGTGGGTTGGCTGGTCTGGGTGGTTGGTCCCTGTAGTCTTGTGTGGCCGTTGGTCGTCGGCCCTTTGGTCGGGGCCGACGTTCGTCTTGGCCCCTCTTGTATATGTTGTTTTCCTCGCATGTCCCGGCTCCAATCGGCGTCCTCTTGTTTGTAGGTTAGTGTGGCTCCACCGACTTCTTCTTCAGCAAAGCAGAGGTCGGTCTCGTCCTCTTATTATTCTATTTTTATGTTCTTGATATTTTTAGAATGCTTCGTTCTGCTTCAGCTTCTTGCTACCTTTTGTGGAAATCACTGACTGTGTCGATGATTGTTTTCGGGGTATATAATTCGCGCCCTGCGGGCGCTTGAGGGAGTTCTAATGCTTATTTTGAGTCGTTGTTTTAAAACGCTAAGGAATATTCCATGTTTGATTTAAAGAATATGTGTGCGCGCTTTTGCTTATTATGCTTTGTTAATAAAATAAATAGTCAAAATAGCTTCGATTTTGGTGATCATTTGCATGAGCATGTACATTGAATCTCCTCATGCGGATTAGACTTAGACTGTTCTAAGAAGCAAGAGACGATTCAAATGAGTAGTTAATATAGTTATAATAAAGAAGAAAGCTTCAGTATCGAAATTTAACAATATCATATCACAACTAGTCGGCCAGCATGTTATTCTGTTTGTTTTCCTTTAACTCTTTGTATTCTGGGTAATTTTTCATGCTTTTGTGTCGTCTGCTGATTTTCAAAATCAACTTTTAAAAGAAATATTTCAGGAATATGACACACTTTGTTCTATACAAGTAACTCTTTGCATGCTGGGTATTTTTTCGTGTTTCTGTTGTCGTCTGCTGGCATTTTTTCAAAATGTACGTTTTTAAAAACTTCTTTCAGAAATACTATCAGAGTAGTGTCAAACGGTCAAAATGTACGTACCCAAAAAACTTCGTTCAGAAACACCCTCAGCGTGTCAAACAGCTTGGATTCAGATCAGGACCGACATCCTGTCGGTCCTGATCTGAGTCACCTGTTTGCAAAGGTTATCAGCGACGACACAAGTAGACAAAAAATTATGATTTTTTTTTCAGATTATTTTCACAAAATCACCATTTGAAGAAGTTGTTCACAAAACTGATTACAAGCGAGGTTTCTGGAGAAGTTTTCTTGAATGAAGAATTACTACAGAACCATGCAAGAATAGTTATGGAATCCCTGAGTGCCGCTGTTGAATGTCTACACGATAGCAAACAACTAACAGCCCTGCTCATTGCAATCGGAGAAAGGCATGCTATGTATGGTGTTAAACCACACATGATATGGGTATGGTGCTTATCATTATTTCTATTGTAACTATTTACTCTTCGGCTGCTAATCGAGACTAGATGTCGTATGCTGTGTGTCGTCTGCTGGTTTTTAACGTTTCTGAGACAAACTGCATTCTTAACTGGGCCCACACTGTTTGTTTGTAAGTCGAAATCAGTTCTTGACGTATGCATTTACAAGCAGCAGACGACTTTGAACAACAGACGATTTTTTCAGACGCGCATTATAGCACAATGAAACGTTTTCCTACTGTCCTACCAGCGAAGAGTGACAGTGACGTCATATTTGTTTACAAAGTTATCAGGGTCTTAGAATCGATATATCACTTGTGTATTTATCCTATCCCAGGATAGGATTAATACACAAGTGATCCATAGATTGGCATTAGCTGATTTTGAGTGTACAACTTAATGTTTACGTAACATTTGTAAACAGAGTATTACGTCTCTGTCAATTTTGGTTGGCAGGACAGTACCTGCCATCTTTTTTTTGTCCGTGCATTGACAGCGTGGCTACATGGGCATACATGTAATACCTGATTGGTTGATTCATTATTGAATCAATCTGCCAAGTGTGTCATCACGTGTCATTGAAACACTTCTTTGATCTGATCATGTGCAAACCATTTGCAAAAATGTTTTAATGAAGCAAAATAGTATCATTATATGGCTAAATACAGTGGCTCAGTGGTAGAGTGCTTGTCTCGAGACCAATAGGGGTGCGGGTTCGAGCCTCGTCGGCGTCACGGTGTTGTGTCCTTGAGCAAGAACATTAATCCTAGCTTAGTACTGGTTCAACCCAGGAATACCCATACCTATGTTACTGAAAGATTGTTGATGGGATGTAAAGAATCAAATCAAACAAACAAATGGCTAAATACTATAATGCCAATCATTGATATGGTTTGGCTTTCAAAGGTGGCTTGATGTCTCCACAGATGGATTATTTATAGCCTTTTGTCTCTCGCTCCTTTTTAACGATAGTGTTTTGAGTAATGCATACCACATATTAACACATTATACCCATTGTGCCATAGCATGTCGAGCATGCACAGACATTGAGGTATGCATGCTCAAAGGGAAGCTACTCAAACGACTGATTTGTTTAATCCTTCGCAAACTTATCGCATATTATGAGTTTGTGTTCTCACAAATTCATGAAATTAAGTGTGCGCCGAGCACGGTCTGATCAGTCTTCACTGTGGGTAACAATGGATCTAAAAAAATCATGCGGAAAGCAAAGACTGTGATCAAACTGAGCCGATGCCTAAGCTGATCTCAGTCTCTCGTGACGCACAGCCACATTGTCACATTGGTGGTTTTCTCATCCTAAACTCAGATATCTAATGCCTTTAGCTTAGAACAAATCTAAAAATGATTAACTTGCTTTCAGTCTCATCTAGTCACTCAAAAAATCAAATTCTTTTATATTTTCAGCTTATGTGGCCGCCTATATCTATCGCACTGAAAGAGTCGCTTGGTCACGTGATCACACCTGAAGTCAACAAGGCATGGGAGCGTGTGTTCATCTATATCGGAAGTAAAGTTATAGAAGGCATTACAAAATGGACGGATACCAAGCAAAAGCCAAATGACTGGACCTAACAATTCCAAATAAAATAATATGAACCAGTCAATAGGATAGTGGTTCATATTATGGTATCCCAGCACTGAGGCACATGTCGTTTAAACAACGTCGTATCAACGTCAATGCGACGTCATGACGAATATATCAGATGCAATGTAACGGGTGTTTTGTTGTATTTTTCTCTTTTTTTTTCAAATTTTAAAAGCGCATTCTACAAAATAAACAGTGAATATCCTGTTCAGACACCGCATTATGCGGTGTCTGATTTGAGTCTTCGCTGTTTGCCTATTTCCCATTTAGAGGACAGAAGGCTTATATGGACAATTATTTTCTTGCGGAACTGATCATGAAAAACGGAATTTTTACTTTGGTGTAAAATAAGAGTAGAATTTAAATGATTTCGATGAGATGTTTTTAATGTAATTTTCATAGATTTTAAGGAAAGCGTCAATCCTATACCAATTAGCATGTCTACAGAGACATTTTAAAGTGGTAATACATGTAGAACCCTATTTAGTTTCATTTAGCTGGAAGTATATATTCTCTATGAAATCTCTTTTTACAGAAGTCTTTTGTCTTAGTTATGGTTACATGGCAACTAAGCGGGCCAATACAAAAACCGTTTTATAGAGTATTTCGTATAAATTTTAGCTGTTTGGCTCAAAATTGTTGCTATTCTAGTTGCGACTGGAAGGTGTACCTCTGTTTCGTTTTAAAGCTACTAGCCACGGTTATATAGTGGCATACATTTATATGTTATAATTGATGGAATAAAGCTACCTTTTAAAACATCATTTAAACAACTCTAATTTCCTAACCTTATTGACGTGCTTAAAAGAACCTATCTATAAAAAGTCTTAGAGCATACTTTGCTACAGGAAATATGTAGAGAGACATACTAATTGTTTCTGTACCCATATTCGTACCATGTTTCCAATTTAGAAGAAAATAAATGGTTTTAAGATTAAGTAATATATGCACAAATATTGCTTGATATCTAACAGCTATTTATCTGCGACATATGAGCAAAATACAAACTTACTGTTGATCTTATAATTAAAATTAGCAAAACAAACTATTCATGATTAAGTGAAGCATAAAATAACTCCTTTTGGTTTACAGTTTTTTGGCAAACGTTATGGAATGACGCTTTTAACGTCACACGCATATGGCAAAACCCCTAACGTTTTAATGCCAAAAATATGTTTTCAAAATAATTTTAAATTATATGATAAATAGAATCTAACATTCATGCTCCTGTATTATGGAATTTAAAAAACTCGTTGCGAAAAAGAGATAAAAAGCTCGGCAAGCCTATCATTTTATCTCTTTTCCTCAACTCATTTAATAAATTAAATAAAACATGAGCTCTCATGTTATATCCTCTATTTAAAATGACTTTCAAGGAAATAAATCGACTCCCATGTTTTCATATCTTTCCCTCCAAAACTATATATTACACAGAGTAGTCAGATCACCCTATGACTACTGTAAATTCGGAAATTTTCGCGAGAATTTTATTTTCGTGAATAGCGGTAAAGGACATATTTGTCACTGTTAAAAATCGCGACTAAGGCATAATTTACCTAGTATATTATTAATTGACAGCGCGATTTCGCCATTTCGCGAGGGTATTATATTCACGAAACTTCGCAAGTTTCGCGCAAATAAAACCCTCGCGAAAATTTCCAAATTTACAGTTTTAGAACAGCTGGTGGATCTTTTCTGTCACCATATTATAACATGTGAGTTGTGGATAGCTTCTCGTTAATCCTTTATCCGAAAGTGGTTCTTACTTTAAGCTTTAGAGCCACTAGATTGATTTGTGGCAGCTTTGTAGAAGCTAATGAGTGGCTTAAAAGTGGCTACCATTTTCATCTTTCAAAGGTCCCGTAGATTGTTATTTTTAAGGCCGGTTCAGAAAAAAGACAAAACTAGTCATAGTATGTTTATGATTATGGTTTTTACATTTCTACTTACGAATTATTATATGGGTCGCTATATGAGCTTTCCAACAATGTGGTATGTGCGACCAGCAAGGGCCCAGACCAGCCTACGCATATGTGCAGTCTGATCAGAGCCATTGCTAGTCGCTTGAATATTCTCTGACAGTTAAGCTACTGACCGAATATCATTTGGAGTTTCTAAGCCTTAAAAGCGACTGCACAGACTCATATGAGTCTACACATGTCGAAACGCCATACTGTTGTAAATTTCATTTATAAAATATAGTGCTGACACCCTAGTCCCTTCGTATACTAAAAAACCTTTTGAAGTTTCACCAACTTCAATGTAGATTTTGATCACATTTTGGCGAGATGGATATTGTTTACAGAAATACACAGTTATAAACACCCCCTTTTCATTTGAGAAAGTTGTGACCAACAGTTATATCGCGACTACAGATTTATTTTCTGTGTATTAGGCCTAGGCCCTCAACCGGAGCTCCTACAATATCTTCTCCATTTTCGCACTGACTGACATTCTCTTCATGTTTAAGAAATAGATTCGCGCTCGCAGTGGTTTGTTGCTCAATATATACTAGCAAAAAGTTCTAACCGGCCAGCAGCATTTTATTAATTTTCTTAAAAACGTAAAATGCTTTGACTAGTCTTTTTGCATCTCGAAATAGCCAGACGTGTCATGCACCATGACAGTAAAGATATTGACAAAATGTTTATCAGTACATGCAGGATACCAGTTTGAATAGTGGTACCCCTATTTTCAAAATTCGAATTTTGGCACAATTTGTGAGTCGTGACTTTTTGAATTAACCACCTTTAACACGCAAAACATTTTCATATCAAAAGCCAAACTCATAGTCCGAGAGCCAGCAATACTTTTAATCAAGTGGCTGAGGCCAAAAGGTTTGAAGGTGTGTTCTTATGTAGAAAAGTATGCTGAATTTAAAAATCAAACTTTTAAAAAAATTGGCTGGTAAACAAAAATGCTTTGCGCAGCGGAATACCCCCGGGGTAGGCAATTTCTCAAATTAGTACTGAAATGGGGTACCCTATACCACAGAATCTTATTTGACCTACCTTGCACTCCATGTTTTCATTGGTGCCCAAAAAAATTTCTGGGCCCTTGGCAGTTTAATATTTAAGAGCAGAATCAATTCCATGCTTGTTTAAGTTTGGCATGATAAAAATAATATAATATCGAGGCCTAGGCTCAGAATTACAATCGGTCTTGAGAAATCAACAATTTCTTAAGTATTGCTAATTCAACATGATTTTGAATGTCAAATACATTTCCATGTTCGGCGCACTACATATGGAAGAATATGTCATTGTGATCCACAAAAAACATGAAATAAGTTCAAATTGCATTTAGTTACATTCATTTTAAACTTAATAAAATTCAGAATAGTTTTACATACATACATACATACATACATACATACATACATACATACATACATACATACATACATACATACATACATACATACATACATAAGTTTGGGTTGAAGGTCCAGTGTGGTCCAGTGGGCGGAAGACATAGTCAGCATTCATGCTGGGACAAGATTACTTGCTCCAATTAAGGCTTTAAACTTCAAATATGGATTGTCTTGTTTAAATCAAAATATGGAATTCTGACTGTGTGGGCGCTATTGTAGTTTTGATATGATCTAGAACAGGCATAATTTCACTGTTCCTGGCTGCAAAATGCCTTCACTGCTTACATCTGAGGCTCTTTTGCCTGGAAGATTCCATGGCTGAGGGTTTGTGTTTTTGTTATTGTTGTTTTTCGCTCTCTTAAAATGAGCTGTGTTTGTCTGAAGGTATGCATTCTTGCATCGTGTCTAACATTTACTTAAGAAATTATTTCGACTATTGGAATGTTCATGGAATCATGAATACTTCGGGTCTCTTGCAAAGTAAGTTAAGCCAAGACCCAAAGTATTGATGATTCTATGATAATCCCAAAAATGACTTTATTTAGACGGATGGCTGAGAATGGGTATGCCCCCCCCCTAGGGAATTTTGCAGACATATCCTATCTTGTAGAAAATTAAAAGTCGAGTCTTTTAAGAGATGTTTGCACTCTGTGCTTCGGGGCGTTAGTCTGTAAGAGCCTGTAACATACGTTACTTAATCAAACTAAGAAAAAATAAATTGAAAGTTTGGGCTACAAATTGAAGACATTAAAATATTTATTTTTAAAAATCATTCATATTGTCTGCATACTTGATATCTTAACTACGTATGACAGCCATTTGAACAAAATTGCGGCTTCCTAAGGTGTCATATGCGTTACATAAAACAGATAACCCATTAAAATTTGCAAGGGTGGCTAACATCATTTACATTCAGAATCTCTCTGTGTGTTTTGCAAAATGTTTTTAACCATGTCTGACTAGCTTACGCAATTGGCTAACAGAAAAAATAAAGTTTGTTTCCCTAGCTTAAATAATTTTCTGAAATAAGCAATTAAACAACCCTACCCCTACCGAGTTTTAAGATGAAATGTTTGGTATTAAAACTAAAGTAAAATTAGTTAAAAATATTTGCAGTTGATGATTGTGTTTCATTGTTTGGGATTTATTTGCTTATATGAAAAGCCTCATAAATCTGCAAGTTTGTTACAAAATTTTTAATATCAGAGGCTGTAACATATGTTACCTGATGTAATAAATGGGCAAGCTCATTGTCTTTACGTAAGATATGCCTAAAAATGTTATAATCTCCTCGAGGGATTTTTGCAGACATATTCCTTCTTATTGTACAACACAAGCTGCATGGAATAAGGGATGTTTGCTCTTTCTATGTTAGGGCGTTAGTCTGAAACAGCGTGTCACATGCGTTACTATATCAAATAAAGGAAATGTAGTTTGAAAGTTTGAGCTAAAATTGTGAAAAAACTAGCAGCTGTTGGATATCTTACATTGTTTAGGGATTTTAAATTGGCTCCTATGATAAAGACTTATATATCTGCTAGTTGTCATCAAGTTTTAAAGATCAGAGAGCGTTACATATATTAGCGTGGTAAGTAAAATCATCAAACAGTATTTTGACATCAAGCAGAGTAAGGGCCTGCTCCATCCTAATCCCCTTTGGAATTCTGCAGACAAATAACATCTTATGTGACCATTCAAGGTGCATTTAATAAGAAATGTTTGCACTCTGCAAGTTGGGACGCTAGCCTGTAACAGCTTGTTACGTATGTTACTATATCAATTTGAGAGTAAGAAGAAATTTGAATGTTTGAGCTACCAAAAGAAGACATTAAAATTATCTAATAAATTGATATTCTTATAGTCTTTATACTGGATGTCTTTACAACATAGGGAAGCTGTTTAACCTTAATACTGCTAACTGTGGTGTTATGTGCGTTACATGAACCTAATTATAATTTAAAAGCTATAATTGTGGCTATCGTCATGTAGTTAATCAACTACTATGACTTGATTTCAAACTGTTTTATTAGATTTTACAAACATATACTTAATTGATGAATAGGAAAAACCAAGTTTTCTTTTCTATCTTAAATATATTGTCTTATAGGAGCTAATACACAGCCCTACTCCCAGTTTTACAGACAATCGAATTTTGTTATTACCGTTTAAGTAAAACACATGAAAGTGATTACAGCGTGTGGATATTTTTCATTATCTTAGTCTGTCTTGCTCATATATCTACAAGATGTCATTAAGTTAAAGATCAGGACACTTAATGTGTACTTATAAGTCTTTGGTGCCAAAACACTAGAAATTATATTCATTTCTATTTATCAAGCCCATGCACTGGTGTTACAGATGTTATCAATGACCTTTTGGACACATTTCCTAATACTGTGCATATAATGCTAAATATAGAGCCACAAATAGAAAAGATAGTTTTACATTTTTACAAGAAAATACAATAAATGAAATGGTCCAAACTATATCTCATCGATTTAACACTCATGTTAAACGTTTGTCGTTGTCTGCTTCTGTGGTAATCATTATTATCACTAGCCTCCTTGCAACTAGTAGAATCATCACACAATATTTCAATTATTTACTGTTATTCAATTTTACCACCAGTCCACTCAAAATTGATGAGCCATTATCAACTTTCCAATTTTGCCATTTGTGGCTTGGAACATTTGGAAACTGATATGAATTCCTAATAGTTGGCTTGTTGAGTATGTGTTTCAAGTGATACTCTGCAAGTAGGAGAAAGGACTAAAGCTTTACAAGGAGGAAAACTATGCCATTAAGAGTAATGAGTACCTGGACTGATGTACCTTGATATATCTGTGATAAAGAATCATATATTAGCTGGTTAACTTTTATAAATGTAGCCTTTCCATACATGCAACCCACATATTTTCATCTAATAATGTCTCTGCACTTATTATCTTTCCCTAAGCATTCAAAAACTTATTTGAAGTCTAAGTACTTCTGAAGTGCTGAAAGCGAGGTAACTCTTTCCCTTCAGATAAACAAGTTAGATGTATCACAGCAGGTAAAGCAATGAAATGCAGGATGAACAGAGCGCAAATTAGACCCTTTCAATTAAATATTTCACTATGTTTTTAAGATAAGAGAGCTTAAAAAAGGATGTAACATATATAACTCGTCATATTAAATGAGCAAGGGCATTGTCATGACATCCTTTTTGATTACACAGTCAGTGGCAAGTGTTTTCAATTTCAGTGTTTTCAATGGATCACGAAATGAGGCACCTTATCAACTAGTTTACTCTGTATAAATCTTTCATAGAGCATAATATAGAACTACTGGTTATCCCATTCTACCTATAGTCCACTTCCCTTCTTTTGAATGCAACAGCTAATGATATGGCTGCAAAAACTGAGAAATCACAGGTTTTACATTATTTTAAGACATGCTTCCATGTACTGACATCAAAAAACAACCAACTGCAAACATAATTGATGACAATGTCCAACTTCATATTCTTTTTCTTATACCAGATAACTTTCAAGGTGTAAGAGAAATTGTTTCAGACGGTCTGCCAAAACCATCAAGAGTCAACATTGTAACTAAAGAAAACTTATTAAGTTCTTTGGGCACAGCAAAATACTATTGATCTAAGACCTGAGGACTTAAGCACCAAAAGACTGGATAGGTTCCATGGCAAATGATGCAAAAAGCAGCCTATCAATTTTCTGTTTGACCAATGTCAGAAATCTTAAAGTATTCTTAGAGGTACACGGTAGAGACATAGATTTTGCAAAATCAGAGCAAAGTTATCATTTGACTAGCACGGATGCAGAGGCAGCTGCAGTTAGATTGCTCTTGCCACTTCACAGGAAGAGATATATACCAGAGTCATACTCCATTGTATGCATATATGTGAAATGGCATTAAACCCATATTTAATCAGGTGTTTGATCCCATGACACTGACATGCTGTTTCTGCTTTTGAAGAATGCTAAGGATTCAAGTTTGGCTGAGTCAAGTTGTTTGACGCTGGCACTGGCCACACATACAAAGAAAATTAAGTCTTTTGATGGCTAAAGAGGAGGATCACACGAAATGCTTATAAAAGATGTTTGTCACAATTACCAATTTTAAAAAGTAATCTTAATTAATGTAACACATATAACACCATAGGAAGTTGTATATTTGTTAAAAATCTTTTCTTGTGTATCAAAGGTATTCAGCATGCAAACTACATGAATAATTCAAATAAATAGATGGTTTTATGTCTTCTTTCTGTTTCTCAGACTTTCAATTCATTTATTCTTAAATTGATATGGTAACATACGTATCATACCATTACAGACTAACCCCTAGTTAATAGAGTGCAAAAATCTCTTATTTGATGCAGCTTGAATTGTTCTTTAATGTAGGATATGTCTGCACAATTCCCTAAGGGGTGGAGAGGAACAGGACTTTACTCAGTTTGCAGTCCTAATACAATACCATGATTCTACTGGTTGTGATGAAATGGGTGATTATTTTGCACTAGAAGCAGACACAATGATAGACATTGTGAGGGTGACTTGAAAAAAGATTGTTTTTGAATAATTTTATTTAATAGGAATATTTATTTAATTGTGTCATTTAAATGAGAACTATTATTTTCTATCTATATGTCTATATATTTTAATATTATAGGCATAAGGAAATATGTGATTAAAAAGGTTATATACAACATAGGTAACACAAATCCATGGGCTTGTTATCAGCAATGACTGTAATTACAAAGGCTAAGGCACCAGAGGCTAGAGATTAATAGAAAAACATGTGAAAAACGGTATTTTTCTGAAATATCATCTCTTACTACCAAGAAAATTTCCTAGCTCATTCATTATGCCATGTAACATATGTTACATACTTTAATAAGTGCTCTGATCCTGATGTCAAACTTGCAAATGTATGATTCTTTATTGCATTAGCAAGACAGTGCCAAAAATGTAAGATATCCACGAGTGTTAAATATTTTCATATATTTTTCTTCAATAATAGATACCAAAATTGGATACTTAAAATTGGGGGTAGGGTTGTTTAATAGCTCATATAAAACAATGTATTTGAGATAGAAAAGCAAACTTTGTTTTTTCTATAAGTCAAATAAGTATTTTAGTAAACTAAGATTAAAAACACTTGTAAAAATGCACAAATCGTCTGTAAAATGAATGATGTTAGTCACAATTTCAACTTTCAAAGGGGAAATTTAATCTATGTAACGCATATAACACCATTGAAGGCTGTATTTTTGTTTAAAATGCTGCTTTTATGTAGCTTAGGCATCCAGCTTGCAAACTACATAAGAAATTTAAATAATTAGATGGTTTATGTCTTCTTTCTGTAGCTAAAACTTTCAATTTGATTTTTCCTTAGTTTGTTACAGTAACATATGTAACAGGCTGTCAGATACTAACGCCCCGGAGCACAGAGTGCAAACATCTCTTGAAAAATGTGGCTTGAAATTTTCTTCAAGATAGGATATGTCTGCAAAATTCCCTAGGGGGGAGCAGGACCTTTTTTAGCTCGAAGTCTAATTACTTATATTTATATGTTATCATAAATATTTAATATATGGATATTATTTATAATTTAGTAAAAAAACAATTTTGAATTAAAATATGTAATTGTTAACGGTTTTGTTGGAGTGTTAAACAGAAAAGCAGACTAGCTAGTATGAACTCGCACAGCCAATGGAGCAAACAAGAGTCTTGTTTTGCACGTGCGACTCAGGTGTGGCTCGTTGTCAATCACAACACCAGTGACACTTCTGACGAATGAATTCGATGTTCGAAACGTAATGCACGGACAAGTGAGCTTGGCAGTTGTCAATCAAATTTATGTCTTTTATGAGGCTATAAACGGTTGCAAAAATCTGAGGATTCATTTAAGGCTTGCGTTGAAAATGTCAATATAAACAAAAGAACAAATTTGATGATGATGACGGTACCACATTATTGGAAATTACAGTTTAGTCTGATTGACCTTTTGATTCCGTTTTTCTTTTAAATTTCAAATCAGAAGAAACGACAATATACAACCTATAAGACGACAATATACAACCTATAAGACTATCTTATTTCTAAGAGAAGATTTTTTACAGTTTGAGATGAAACCTAGATTCGTCTTCTAAAATCTTCAAGTAGACACCTTTTAAACATTTCTTAAAATAGGACATTCATTGAATGTTCTATTTCAAGAGCTGTTAAAATGTAATTTCATTTGTTTTCCTATTTCACTGCATCATGTAATGATAATGCGTTTCCCTTACATTATAGTTTTTAATATCCACTGATCACTGCCGATCGTATTACTTGACTTTTCGCTACCTGTAAAGGCGGTAACTTTAATATTCATATCTGGGTGTGGCTCGGCTATTTCATCTGCTAAGGAAGGGAAATCAGGTTTTATTTAGGTAACTGGACATCTCGGCCCCTAGCAAACACGGCCCCTAACAAACTCGGCCCCTGACCAACTCGGCCCCCACAAACTCGGCCCACCCAAAAAAAAACTAGGCCCAAAATATGTATTAATAATCACCAATGTATAAACAATGAACATATAAATATATGAGTTAGTATACTTCAGATCTTGTAGTTACGATTTTATTAAGTGCCCTGACTCAAACTAGCCCATTCAGCTTTGGGATTCACAACCACCCAATATGCGACCAGCGAAGGCCCAGGTGCACATGCGCATCTAGATCATTCGCCATTTGCAAACATTTATTATTTTAACCCTTTGCCCGTCAGTCACGAATATTGTCGTCTACTCACCTCTTCTATCACTCGTTTTTTTTACAGAAACAAGCACATATGGTACACGCCATAATGGGGCCTCTGGAATATATGGAGTGCTCTGTTTGCCTATAGATGTCCCATGAAGTCATCACTCACCCTTATTGTTTCATACCCATTAAGCACGCACAATGAGAATGAAAGATTAAAAAAATGAGATTAAGGAGGGTCTGAATGGGGTATAATGATTAGTGAATAATGGCCCTTTTTATAATGAATAATAAGCCAATGTGGTATAATGAATAGTGAATACTGAGGGCTTAAAAATAAAAAATAATCCTATTTTTTTAATGAATTGAAGAAAAAATAATGCATAGTGAATAATAAGCTTTCTTTGCCACCTTTCTTACATTTAATGAATAATTGGTCTTATTTTAATGAATAACCCCAAATTTTAATGAGATGAATAATGGGCTTATTTTTTAATGAATAGTGAATATCGGACCCCCCCCCCCCACAATCCAGACCCTCATTAAGCACATGTGCAATGAAACAATCCAGCCTTCTGAAACAAATTGCACAATATTTCTATTGAGGGCGGAGTTTGCTAGGGGCCGAGTTTGTCAGGGGCCAAGTTTGTCAGGGGCCGAGATGTCCCGGAATCATTATTTATAATTCGGTAAAGAGTTAATAAGCTTTTTGAGTCGCGCAAACGTGCGTGCATTTCATGAAAATCCTAACCGTATACACACTGAGTTCACATTTATTAACCCTTAATGCGAATAATCACAAAATGTATGTTTTATCGTCCACTAAAGTATTTGAAGCCTCATAGATAAACAGTGTGGACCCAGATATCAGACTGCTCCTGTAGGAGACGTCTGATATGGGTCAACAATGTTTGCCTCCCTGCTTATGTTAACTAGACATTTTCAGATGCAGTTAATTTGCTGGAGTTTTAAGGACTAAATAATGACTGAGGTGGTGGCTCAAGATGATACTAACTGTTACTTTTGAATAAAACCACGCTTCATTTTTAGCTTTTACCTATGCCTAAGGTTGACTAGTCCTAATTACGCATTCATGAGGCACCGCCTTTACAGTAAGCGAAAAGTCAAGTAATATAACATAAAATTCTGAGAGAGATCCTAACTAGGTTAAAATTTTGGTGTCCTTATGGAAAGAAATGGTTTGGGTTAAAACATATCACCCTATGCTCTAGCTTTGGTATAACCCTTGTCCTGCTGAACCGGGATTTATCTGTCTTTTTTTAAAACATGGCAGACAGGAAGCCATCTGATCAGGATACACTCTGTTTTCCACTCTGGTTGCAAATCGGAATGCTGTAGATTAATAGGATTAAACTGTGGGAGGAGGGTACATAAAAAGGTTGAGCATGACAAGGGTAAATATGTTCTTAAAAGGGTATCCCCAGGAATAGAAGCAAAGACTGCATTAAAGAATTGAAACTAGAGTGAGCATATTTCCTGGGCCAGACTAGCTAGTTTCTGCCATTTAGGCTTCATCGGTGACCCTCTTATAGTTTCAAAGTTCCACAATGAAACCCATGGTCCCAAAGGACAAGAAAATAAAATCTACACTATAGTGAAGGGCAGGGAGACGTTCTACCGCCACCACACAGTCCCAGTCACCAGCTGTAGTGAAGTCAAATATGTTCTTAAAAGGGTATCCCCTGGAAGCCAAGACGGCATTAAAGAATTGAAACTAGAGTGACCGTTTTGTAAGTTACACGTAAATAGGTCAATAAGGTGAAGGACAACCAAAGTTAAAGGTGAAATGTGCCCTACAATCAAACATGAAATCAGTTTGTTATTTTTGTCGGAAAAAAATCGATAAAAATTTCGATAAAACGGTATATTTTAATGTTTAATGCTAGCTTTTGCATAGACTGTATACAAATGAGATCTATCAAAAGGGTTTTTGCCAAATCTAATCGACTATGCATCAATTGTAACCCTTTCTCATTCTGGATAATTACCAATAAACAGATCCTTTGTCAAACAGTGAAATGTCGCATAACGAAATACCGTATAAGGCAGCATTTCATCAGGGTCCGCACTGTTTCCAAGATAAAAACAATCTTCAGGAACAGAATATATAATTGTATAGTATTTTTGAACGCCAACACCTTAAAATAAAAAATAAATGAAATGTTCCATATTTAGTGTATGTATCTGTATGGGGTAATTCATCAAGATGAGAAGGTTTAGGATAAAAAAATGGATGTGCACTGTATTCAATATGTCCGTCCGTCAGTCCGTCCCTTATCAGTAAGCGAAAAACTATGTAACTACTTTTTAAAAAACATACCTAAGAGATGAACACTAATAAGATCTACACATTAGGCTTGAATGAAATATGTTGTTCTTTGTCTGAAGCCTAGCAGAGCCAAACCTGTGAAAACAGGTACTCCACTCATTGTTCAACACATTTACATGTATATGAACTATTTTCATGAAACTGCATTAGTTTGATACACTTTGTCGATGGGTTTGATTTTCATATAAATAAAACTCACCTCATCGTCCGTCCATCTACTATCAGTTAGCCCAAATTTGTAGAACACATATTATTAATTTACTTGGATCTATTTCTTCAAACAGATGAACACTGATAAGATCTAGACAATGGACTTGCAAAAATCATTTTCTTTGAGGCTAAGCCGGGGAAAAAATGAAAACAGGTTCCCCACGCATTTCTAAGCATCACTTAACCTATATGGAATAGTACATATATGTAAGATAACTCGTTCGCAAACCATGAACCAGGCCAAACATTGATAGATTCTCAATCACTTGAAGCATATTAACCCTTATCATGAACCAGGCCAAACATTGATAGATTCTCAATCACTTGAAGCACATAAACGTTTATCATGAACCAGGCCAAACATTGATAGGTTCTCAATCACGTGTAGCAAGCATATTAACCCTTATCATGAACCAGGCCAAACATTGATAGATTCCGAATCATTGGAAGCATATAAACCCTTATCATGAACCAGGCCAAACATTGATAGATTCTCAATCACATAAAGCATATTAACCCTACATTCCACCCGAGTTTTATCCTGCAGTATTCCAGTTGTAAGCATTAATTTCAATCAAAGTGCAAATCAGTGCTGATCCTGGTCAGATGGCTTCGTCAAAAGCCAGCTGATTCGGACCCACACTGACCAAAACAAGCTGATTTGGATCCACACTGTCTGAAGCAAGCTGATTTGGATCCAAAATGTTTTCAAAAAATGATACAGGCGGAGTTATCTGTATAGCGCCCCATGGACGGGACAATAGTTAACAGGATAGGCATAGTTGAGCTGCTGCGGAATGTAGAATTTCATCAGGATCTACTCTATTGTCTTGCACGAAAGAATTGTTCAGCAAACGATACAATTTGAAAATTTAGACCAGGAACCCATATACAATGTACCTTTGATAAAAATTGTGGATAATTTCAAAGATGATAAAAACGATAAAAATGGAAGGTTCCATTCGGCTTGAATAGGTGGAAAATGGCACTACATAGGAAAAAAGTAGGTAAATCTCGTCAACTCTTACATCACATGTCATAGATTTGCTTTGAATCATCAGCAGTTTGATTAAACAGTAACTGGTCTGTAATTTTTTGTGGAGCTAACTGTGTTTTGCTTACTAAAAAGATCACTTTCATTTCATCTACTCAAATATATGCTGTGGGTACATAAAAGAACCGTCTCGGCGAGACGGTTCTTTTATGTACCCACATCATATCTTTGAGAAGGAATTATGAAAAGAATATTTCAGAAATACGCCCTCTGTCTTCTTAATTTAAAGAAATCATGCACTTGGAGTTATCAGGATTCGAAATATCGTGAGTCCACTGTATACAAATAAGTTGATCTTGGCGTTTTATCCATTATGTTCTCTATGACGGTTTTTGAAATCCAAAGAATGTGACTTGTCGGTAGGGTGAATAATCCTGAGTCACAGCAAACACTTCTCCATTCTTCTTGAACCCAATCGCAAGCGGCTCTATAGGACAACCTTCTGACTTCTGAATAACACGCACAGCATTACCTGTTGGAGATATGACGTGTATCGCATGGTTTTGGTAAATATTATTACATACAAATATACTCCCGTAACCATCCACGGCAACACCTCTAGGACAGAAATCATCCTTTTTGTATTTAAACTTTGGGTTACCATTGAAATCGAAGCAATACACTGCTTTATCTGTAGTGCTCGGTTGTATGACATGTGATCTGTTTTCATCTACGGCCATGTAGTCGAAGTTTTTAAGTTCTCGTCCTTCTTTGTCGTGACTGAAATAAACATGTATATTCTCTGTAGGTTCTGGAATATCATCAAATGAAATAATTCCAAATGCTACTGGATCATCAAAGGCTACTGCTATGTCACCTGTTCGGAGACCATGAATTGCCTTTGGTTTATACTTTGTTGAGCCAGTGAATGTAGACTTTAGCTGTTTGTCAGCAGAGATGATACAAATTTTCTTCTTGTCTGGAATACTTACAGCAATCTCTCCATTCTTGATAACAGTAGCACAGTATGGCTCACGTAACCCGGTTGATTTATCTGAGCAATATTTGAAATCACGAGAAGCTACCACCGTGCCATCTCCTTTGGCTAAAATACCGTGTCCTTCATCGTTATCTGTGTCAATAAGAACAAAGTCGTCATTAGGAAGGAAAACCAATGAAGAATAGGTTGGTTCTCTTCCTGTATAGTTTTCCTGCACTACTTTATGACACGTCTGTGTTATCTTATCATATTCTAGCGACGATGCTACCTCGTAGGCTGGTAGACTATAATTATAGTTAGTCTGTTCTTCAACATATGCAAGTTTATGTGAATCATTTAGGCCTATCTGCAGGATCTCAAGAAGAGGGCTCTGTGGCTTCAATGATAGTGCTGTGAATCTGAAAGCACTTGTTGTGTCCAGAATGGCTGACTCCTGATCTCTTATCTTGTACATAAGCTTTTTAGATGTAATGCATTGGTGAATTTTCGAACCGTATGCCTCTATTGTCTCAGTCAAGCCTTTATAGACGTGCAAGTCGCCGGTTACTTCTTTGAGGCTGTCTGTTACCTCAGTGGTCATTAGAGATTGCTGTTTAGCCATAGCCCTTACCTGGTCATTTATAGCTTCTTCCAGGGAATCAATAATATGGTTAATTTTTGTGCGAATTTCTTTAAAATTTCTCCCTATTTCTTCGACCTGCTTTTTATAATCTGTCGCACAAGATTCAATAGTCTTCACAACTGTTTCTGCATATTTCGACAAGTTTGAGATCAAATCAATCATGTATTTCTTTTCCTTTTGCGCACTTTCCTCCTCAACAAGCTCCTTGACTTTTAACACAGAGTTACACTTTTTATGGTCTGATAAACGACAAGATGCACAACAAAACACGTCATTGTCCTTACAATAGTAGTTTATAGCCTCATCTGGATGAGAATCACAGGATATATCTAAATATTCTGAAAGCATGCTGATTGTCTTAGCTCCGTCATCATTTTTAAAAGCTTTTTCAATATCAATGCATTTATGGTGTTGTATTGGCTCGTAAGTGTGGCGAATTTCCGAACATCCATGACAGAGCGATTTTATACAGTCGAGACAGAAAACTGTTGGCTTGGATTCTCGGCCAAGGCTCTTGCACGAAGCACATTTATCTTGGTCCCTGCGTCCATTTCTTTGTCCTTTAACGCAATCTGTTTCAAACAGCATTACCCACTCTTTTATAGCGATGCCCTCTGGTTTAATGTTATATTTTGTACATACAGGACATTTTAATTTATTTTCTAACTCCTTGTTGTCATTCAATTTCGTCATATAGGTAATAAGACAAGCTTCACAAAAGCAATGGCCACAATCAGGAAGTTTTCTTGGGTTCACGAATTGCTCCAAACACAGAGAACATACCAGAGCCACGTCAGCATCATCTGAGGCTTCTGCCATTCTTCAACCCTTTCTATGCTGATAGAATTTACCACACAGATTGCTAAAATAAAGTTATGAAATTTTATTGAATATTTAAGGGTTCTTTTTTATTGGTCGATATTTTATTCCCTGGATGGGTTATCTTAAAAGTTCTTGTCCCCTGCCCCTATAGCTAATTCCAGGCATCATCTAGTGGTCTAATTCGTAAACCTTTCAAATATGTAGTGAACTATTTAACTAAAGTGCTGAAGTGCTCTGTTAAACCAATATAATTTGTTTTAAAAAGGGTATAATTTGGAAGCATAGAATGTACCAAAGAACTGAAACTAGAGTGTGCATATTTTCTGGACCAGACTAGCTAGATTCGGCCATTCAGGCCTCATCAGTGACCCTCTAATAGTTTCAAGGTTCCACAATGAAACCCATGATCCCAAAGGACAGGAAAATAAAATCTACACTATAGTATAAGCCTGCTGTCCTTTTTGTGGGACATTGTGCAAACGGCGCAGGACCAGATCAGATGTCGCACAATGCGGGAACTGATCAGGATCTCACCTGTTTTCTTACAGAAGGTTCTATCAAAAATTGAAAAATGAAATAAGAATAATGAAAAATAACAATAAAATATCGCCCACCAACCATTGAAATGGAAGTGGACTGGTCCAATTGATAAGGGTTGGAAAATCCATTCGGCCTAAATGGATTATATAAAAAAAATATTTGTACTGCTCAGTTTCAATATTTTACAGGTATCTCAATCCAAGCCATCCATACCAAGGATGGAGTTAGAATGATAAAATGAGCCACGACACGAGATGTCCAACAATGTGATATTTGCGACCAGCAAAGCCTCAGATCAGCCTGCGCATACGCGGAGTCTGATCAAAACCTTTGCCAGTCGCTTGGATATTCTATGAGTGTTAAGCTACTAAATGCACTCCATTTAGAGTTTCCAAGCTTAAAAGGAGGCTGCACAGGCTCGTCTGTGTCTACACTTGTCAAATTGCCACATTTTTATAAATCATATGTCACGGCTCAAATATTGAAACTGTTCACTGACGAAGATGATCGAAAGTTTGAGGAGTTATTAGGTTGATCTATTTGCTTGTGAATAGCTTTACTCGTCACTGCCTTCAATGCTCACTTTTAGAAAAAATGTTCGTTTTCCCCTGGTCACGCCCAATAGGACAGGCCGCCAGGCTGTTTTTTTCATGTTCAACTCGTCTTAGCATTCAATTTCAATTGTTCAAAAAAATAAATTACCGAAAATTAAGTATGTTCTTGGTTTAAAAGTCTCATAAAATTTGTATTTATCATGCTCATAAATGTAAAAATGTCAACAATTGTCGGTATTTAACATTTATGAGCGGAAAAAATTCATGCTCAGTTGAGTTCCGCATGACACAGTATTATAACCTCGTAGTCAGGTGTGTGTGTGTGTGTGTGTGTGTGTGTGTGTGTGTGTGTGTGTGTGTGTGTGTGTGTGTGTTCTTCAATCCCTTCAATTTGATACGCAAAATGACCACTTTCTGGGAAAAAAGTTGATTTAGAGGCCAATAACTTAACCTAAGGGAGACGGGGGTTTAAAACATCACGGCATACAGGTTTTCTACTAAGTGGCCTATAATTTACATGCAACCCGGCCTGTTGATATATATTAACGAAAAAACAGTAACCTATATTGTACAATAATTAATATTTTTAGAACAAAGTCGTATATGAGGGTCTGCAACTGAACTACCCAGACCACACAGCACCGATGACCATTCAGGTAAGTAAAAAATTAAGTGTTTTAAAAAGGCTGAATATGTCTTACCTTTGTCTCCTAAGATGCAATATAAAACAAGACGGCAACTTATATCGTTCGATAGTGATTGAACTTCCTCATTGATAAGTTTTGGAAAATGCATATACACATGAGGGTCTAGATGGGGGTTAATACATTTTACTGATAGGAGAAAATGAGCACATGAATTGTATGCTCATTTGAAAGAGTTACGATTTAATCCAATATTGTTCTAGCTAACGGGAGAATAATATCGGCTTAAACATGTTAAATCGTAACTCTTTTATCGAAGAGAAAAAAGAAAAAAATATCTACCGATGAAAGAAAATCAGAGCTAATCCCCTGTAGACCCTCACACTAGTAGCTTCGACCTTGACTATTTTCTGAAAATGTTGTATCATGTTAATCATGTAAGGGTTTTGTAGTCCGCTGACAAAATAGCTAGAAGTTTGTCAGTGTGACATATATAGATGCCTCCGTCAGGGATCATTGTATGAACATTCATTTTTTGTACAGAACGGGACGTATACTAGTATACGGAATGGGACGAACGTCCCAGTCAGCACATAGTATCGGGCCACCATCGGCCCACCAGCGAAACGCCATTTGAATGGCGTTTCGCTAGAGGGCCGATGGTGGCTCGCTTTTAGATGTTCACTGGGGTACATGGCGTACAGAGTGGGGTGATGCTATATGCTACCATTGGCATAAAACAACAATTTTGACTATAAATGGCCGAGTAATTATCAACACGAGAAAACCAGTCTTGGAGGCTTGCGAACAACGAAGGCGCAGACCAGCCTGCGCATCTGCGCAAACTGACCAGTGTCTTTGTTGTTCGCTTTTTGTGTCGCCTGCGAAGCATGGTCAGCACTCGGTCGTCGTCGTCGTAGTCACACTATCGGTTTCCAATCGATAACGTTTGAAGAGATGCATCAATTCCATTTAAACTTTAAAGAAGGTTAATGCATCATCAAATACAGGTCAAGTTCGAAAATGGAGGTCATCCGCAAAACGTTGACTGAGTTATGGCCCCTTTTTTACTTAGATTTTGGCTAAATTGTTGTTTCCAATCAATAACTTTTGAAGGGATGCAACAAGTTCATTCAGATTTGATAGAAGTGTTAAGCATCATAAAGTACAGGCCAAGTTCGAATTTGGACGCAATTCGTAAACTCATGACTGAATAATGGCCCTTTTCCAGTTAGGTTTAGGCTAATGCAGAAGCTATTTTGGTTTTTTTTTGTGAAAAAAAAACTTCATGTCTCCAAAACTATAATATCTGAGAACACACTATAGACCATGATTAACCAGTATATGTAGATAAGCATGACAGTGATTAAATTTTACCACTCCCCCACAATAACTCTGTCAGTTGTCCATATATTTTACTAAAATTTCGCATACAGACAGAGGTGTAGTAAAAAAGAAACATATAAAACGTGATTTTAGATCGAAGGCCAAGGTCCGACCCCCCTGTGTGGGCTTAGGGGGGGACAGAGGCCAGAATTCAACTTTTTAAGAATATGGTCATGTTGCAAATCTAATTAAAGGGAATGACGCATGCAGCAACATGGTAGCAAGTATTTTGCCGCCGGACGCCCCCCCCCACCCTGAGGGTGGGGTCAAAATGTCAAAATTAAACTTTTTTTCAGAATATGGTCGTGCTGCATATCGGATTAAAAGGAATGGCGCATGCAGCAACCTGGTGGCAAATATTAAGTCCACAGACCACCCCCCTCAATATATGTTGCAGATGGTGGCTCTAACTACAATACACAGAAGGCCCAGAGATCACGAAATGTGATAGGTTGGGATCAAAAGTTCAAAATTCAACGATTTCAGAACATGATCATGTTGCATATCAAATTAAATGAAATTGCAAATGCAGCAACACGCAAGCACATATTCTGCCCTTACACACACCCTCGACCCCTGGGGTGTGGCCAAATGCACAAAAAAATGTTGCTGCTTTTTCCTGAAAAAAAGTCATGTTGCATATCAAATTAGAAATGAATGGAGCATAGAGCACCATGCAAGCACATATTCTATCCTTACACACATACTCGATCCATGGGGTGGGGTCAAAGCTCAAAATATTTTTTTCTGAAAGTAGTCATGCTGTTTATCAAATTAAAGGGAATGGAGCATAGAACACCATTAATGCACATATTCTGTCCTTACACACATCCTCAACCTGTGAGTTGGATTAAAAGGTAAAAAAAATCTGAATACGTTGCGTATCAAATTAAGGTGAGAGTAGTATGACTAACATAAAAGCAAACACTTGGATTTCAAATTTCTAACTGGTCTCTGTAGCTGAGGTGACTGGTTTAAAGTAAGTAAGGGTGCAAAGATCAGGAATCGATACAATCAAATACCACACCTGATCCAGGATACCAATGAGAAAGGGACACACTTACAATTAGACACCACAAACGAGAGCCAAGAGGTCAGCCCTTTCCCAGCAGGTGACCACAAAGCACATACAAACAGACGTGCACAAAGACATAGTTAACACAAGACAGAACAAGAACATAAAAGATCCACAAAAGAAGTACCCCCTTGGAATGGTCAGTAAAATGTTTTACTGGAGGGCTTAAACCGGTTTAACGGCGCCAACCTCACCCTTAATTCAGATGTGGATCAAGACACATAGATATTTGGTTTGCATGAAAGACCCCTAACTTATCAATACAACTTCTCCTAAAACATATAAATCAAGATATAACAAGGAGATAAAGCAAAGATAAGGACTCAACAGTAAATAAAACTGATCATGAATACCTGAGCAAAAGAAATCCAACAGGTTAACCCCAGTGGGCTGACAAACAGCCAAAGCATCAGGCCCCTACCTTCTCATCAATAGATAAGTCTTTAAGTCGGAACCATTTTAAGTCTCTCATTGTCAGAAACACCAAAGACAAGTTTTGTCGCACTCCTTATGTAATGATGGTAAATTTTGATGAATCAGCAGTTTCAATACTCCCTCTAAGTATCGGCAAGTATCCATGTTCATGAATCAGCTGTTTCAAAACTCTCCTCCATGCATGCTCAGCTACATGTTTGTATTCTGATGAATCAGTTGTTACAATACTCCCTTCCAAGTACCTGCAACTATGTATTTTGATGAATCAGCTGTTTTAATACTCCCCTCCAAGTATCTGCAACTATGTATTTTGATGAATCAGCTGTTTTAATACTCCCCTCCAAGTATCTGCAACTATGTATTTTGATGAATCAGCTGTTTCAATACGCCCTCCAAGTATTCGCAGCTACAGGTATGTTTTTGATGAATCAGCTGTTTCAATACTCCCTCTTAGTATCCGCAGCTATGAATATTGATGGATCCGCTATTTCCATATTCTCTACAAGTACCCGCAGCTACTTGTGTGTATTTCGATGAATCAGCTGTTTCAATACTCATTTCCAAGTATTTGCAACTATGTATTTTGATGAATCAGCTGTTTCAGTACTCACCTTCAAGCATCCGCAGCTTCATGTTTGTATTCTTATGAATCAGCTATTTCAATACTCACCTCCAAGTAACTACATCTATGTATTTTGATGAACCAGTTGTTTCAATACTCCCCTGTAAGTATCTGCAATTATGTATTTTAATGAATCAGCTAATTCAATACTCCAAATATCCGCAGCTACATGTATGTATTTTGACGAATCAGCTGTTTCAATACTCCCCTTCAAGTATCTGCAACTATGTATTTTGATGAATCAGCTGTTTCAATACTCCAAATATCCGCAGCTACATGTATGTATTTTGAACAGATAGAAGTTTCAAGATGTCTGTCCCATCTTTCATAGACAGCGGTTATGCACTATTTTCCTTCTTTGGCTTTAAAATTTGAAATTGTGTCAACAACCCTTTACAAATGTGCTGTTTTGTTTCAAAGTTGAAACTATAAGGAAATACTTTCATTTTTAAAGCAAAACTTTATTGAATCTTAAGATGATTTTTGCAGCAGTTCATAGCCTCAAGAACGACACGAAATTGACAGACAGCTTCCAAGCTCACTTGCACATGCAATTCGCTTCGAACATTGAACTCATTCGTCAGAAGTGACACAGGTGTTGTGATTGACATCGATCCACACCCGATTCGCACGTGCATAACAAGCCTCTTGTTTGCTCCATTGGCTGTCGTGATCAAGCTGGCTGTTCCGCTTTACACTCCGACAAACCGTTAATAAGATTATACTTAAAGTACAAAACTGCTTTAATTCCTTAATTAAAAATAAATTTTATAGTTTAGATATTTATAATTAAATGGTAATATAAGCAATAAATTCATTTTTTGATCTGTTCACGGAATCATGAATCCATGAACATTCCAAAAATTGAATTCATTTCTTAACGAAATTTAATTTTTTGGTTTTTATCGATGAGTAAACTCCGGCAACTCACTCACAAATTTAGCTTTATTCAATTAATGAGTGATTCGCTGGAGTTTACACATCGATAAAACCAAAAAAAAAATAATTCCTATAATGTTCTGTTTGATTGTATTGATCCTGAGAATAACTTAAACAATAACAGGTAATGATGTTATAACTGCTATCACTGCCTCAAAATAGTAGGTGAGTATGATCAGGAAATACCACAATCACAAACCGCAGACAACCCTGTGGCACCGCGAGGAAGAGCCGCTCAAACATCACGAGACACCAGGAAGACAATTTAAGCAAAGCAACCAGCTCTCTCTTCCTCATCAAGATGATTGCAATACTAGAACGGACACAAAACAACGTACAACAAAACATAGAACAATTACAGACTCAAGTTGCCTTAGTAGGAAAGGGAGTGTAGTGTTACACCAAACTTTTACATTGTAGATTAAGGGTATAATGAAATGCTACTAGTAGTATTACTGTTGAAAACTAAATGTAATTTTACACAAAATATGGTGGCGACTGCACTAGCTTTGTTGTAACATTTCATCTGTTTTAATTGCCATGTTCTATTTGATTGTATTGATCCCGTGAATAACTTAAACAATAACAGGTAATTATTTTTAACTGTTATCACTGCCTCAGGTTGCTTTAGTAGGAAAGTGAGTGTAGTGTTACACCAAACGAGGTGTTTACTTAACATTTACTTTTACATTGAAGATTAAGGGTGCACCTTTCACAGTCACTGTGACGTACGAAGTAACCGTGTAACTCCGCCAAGTCGGACTTGGGGAAAAAGTGAAACCATTCTAGCTGGTTATTTAATGCACATATTCTCTATCTTAGTATATTTACCGAACCGACCACGGGCTGCTATACGCAATGTACAGTATTGTTGCACCTTTAATTGATATTACATCAAATACAAATCACAGTACACAAAGTGCAAATGCATGCCGTGCAATTTATTTATTTATTTTCATTTATCTTTATTTAAAGAGGACAGCACATTTAGCGATCAACGCTAGTCTACCATGCGTCCCTCTAGAACATATATACATATATACACAAGTTAAACATATGATAAAACATAGAAAATGTTAAGTATAAACGAGCGTATAAAACATTTGGCAGCATTTGGTAATGTTAATATACCTAGGCGTAAAAACTGGTAAATGAGCATTAAAGTTTATGAAAATGATTTAAAACTCCATGGTAAAAGTTAAAATCATTCATTAAACATAAACTATTTGACTTGCGTCTTAAAATGTAAAAGTTAAAATCATTCATCAAACATAAACTGTTTGACTTGCGTCTTAAAGCTGCATAGTCTGTAACTTTTGATCTTTTCATTTTAGAAATAATTTTTCTATTTTTCAAGAACACAGTAAAAATACTAAAATTTTACCTTTTTCGTAATAATTAACAAATTATTAGTGCCAAAACAACAGCATTTATGTTAAAAATTAACTGTCTAGAATTATTGGAGGGACGCAAATAATTACAAACAAGAGAAAAAACACCTGTTTTTATAAGATAACTCACTTTTCCATGCAGTTTTTAGCTGTAGAAATTAGATTTATTGTGACAACATAACTTTATTCTACTTTTACAAATGATTTAAAAAGAAAATATTTTTTTTTCGAAAAATGTTCATAGTTACAGAGTATGCAGCTTTAAAACAACTTAAGGAGGATGCCTTTTTGGTAACCTCAGGTAGCTGATTCCACAATCGTGGTGCAGTACATGAGAACGAGCCATCAAATATTGCTGTTTTCGATCTGGGTACCGCTAAAGAGCCGTTTGAAGTTGACCTCAGTGCTCTGTTATGCGTTTGTGATATATGAATAAGTAGTTCAGTTATATATAAAGGCGTGAGATTATTAAGCGCCTTATATGTAAGCACAGCCTTATTATAGCTATGTCGTTTTTCTATGGTTGGCCATCCTAAAGCGTTGAACATATCGGAAGAGGCTGTATCGTAAGGTGCATTTAAAAAAATTCGTGCTGCTCGTTTTTGAAGTTTTTTTAAGTCTTTCTAAGTTACTTCTTGACGTGGTACCCCAGGTACTTGAGCCATAGTTAATTAACGGTAGAATATACCCTTGATAGAACATTTTTTGGGCTTCAGTTGGGATGTATGTGGAAAGTTGCCTCAGTAGTGAAATTTTGGATGAGATATTAGCGCAAAGGTGGTCAATATGATCTGTCCAGCGAAGATTTTCGTCAATGTAGATACCAAGTAATTTCTGTTTTTAACATCTTTAATTTTATTTCCACCAATGCAAATGTTTAAAGGTAGAGTATTTTTTGTTCTGTGTTGAGTTCCTACAATCATACATGTAGTTTAAAAGGTTATTTAATGATCTGTGCGTCTGTATGGGCGATAATCCATTCGCTTAAGCTCATGGGTTATCTTTTCATACAGACATGAATTACTTTTCATACAGACCATAAATTACTTTTATTCAAAACTAAAAGCGCTAACATCGCCAAATTCGACCGCCCAGTGTCTTCTCTGCTCGCATCGGATCTGAAAAAATGAGTTTTTTTCCTGGAAGATTCCAGGAAAGATAGGCTAGTTTTTTTTAATGAAGAGTGTATGTTTGAATGTATGTTTTCTCTCGTCGTATCATATATTTACAAACAGGAGGACATTTTCATAATGATGACGTTGTCACGTTACTAGAATGGTCTGAAATTGAAACACTCTAATCTTATTGACCTTACGATTCCGTTTCAGAATTCACAAAAGGGTTTTATAATACAATTCCGAAGACATGACATGATAGGACCTATGAGACTATACTATTTCTAATGTAAAGACTTTTTACAGCTTGAGATCCCTGGATAATAAACCCTAGATTCTTCTTTAAAAGTCTTCACGTTGACACCTTTTTAACAGCTCTTAAAATAGGGCTTTCATTGTATGCCCTATTTTAAGAGTTGATAAAAAGGAAGTTCATATGCTATCCCAGTCCATGGCAGCATGCCATGCTAATATGTGTTTTCCTAACATTATAATTTTAAAGATCGGTGTGCAGTCCATGACTATTGTTTCCAAAATATAATAAACACACTTATAAGAGAGGTCATAAATCGGTTTAAATTTCAATTTGCATAATTGTGTCCGTATAAAATAGAAATAAATATGTTGAAGCATAATACCTGCTTGCCCTAGTTCTGGGTTTAACCCAGGTTATGCTGATCTCGGATTGTTCCTTTTAGAAAATACGGTAGATCTAGACGAAGCCACCTATTCAGGATCCACACAGTTTTTCACTCTGATTGCAAATACATGCACACAACTGGTAGTCTTTAGATTACAAGGATAAACTGGAGGAGGGTAGTCAATAAATATATTTATTAACCGATGCGATATTTATTTAGATTCTTCAAGTATTGAAGAAAGGTGGGATTTATAGAGAGTATACTTGTTTTCTGTAATTGTATTAAAGCATATACGGTATAAAAGAACTCACTTGTTCTTCACGAGAAATTCATGGAATTTCCTTAGTCTAGCTTATGTTAGGTCAAGAAACTCGTGATTTAGGTGCAATGATTGTTCAGCAAGGGTATAAATCATCATTTATGATTTTGTATAGTCATTCGAGGCTAGACAGACCAAATGAGAAATTCTGTTGGGTTTATGTGCGATTACCCACCCACCCACCCTCATGGTTCGAAAAATGTTTGGTTATGTAGATTTGAAAGAAATATAGCAAAACGTTTTCAGATATTCCAAGAATTTTTGTCTTTATATGATATTTGATTGGTTATCAGTTTCTTTCAGATAGGCTGTAAAATTGAGAGATTGGTTTTATGGATGAGTTGATGCACAGTCTATGTCGTGTTTTGAACCTTGAGCTACTTCTTAAGCAAGGAACTACATTTGGAACGAAGGATGCTGGCTAGCTGTAATTTTTTTTGTTATGAAATTTTGTCTTATGAATAAAGAGAAAGTGCTCTGGTCTGTGCTTGCCATCACACACGTATATGTTGTTACGTTTGATATCTTATGCTTTAAGATATAGTACAAAGAAGTATAGACGGTTATGATGTACACGTAAGACGCTAAATACTGATGTTGAGGCATATAGGCATGTACAACATAACAGTTGATAATTCGTGGTAGTGTATCTGGTTTCTAAAAATTAAGAAATCTAGGTAATGAATAATTTATGTTTCGTCTGAATGAAATGAAAGAGAACATAAAAATATTCACAATGACAAGAATTGAAATTTAAAACATTCTATAAATTGCACGAAAGTAGGTCAATAAAACTTAAGGTAAAGGTCAACCAAGCTGAAAGTGAAGGTTAACCAAGCTGAAAGTGAAAGTTAACCAAGCTGAAGGTTAAGGTCAACCAAAGCTGAAGGTGAAGTAAACCTTAGGCGAAGGTTAAGGTCAAGTGAAGCTAATGGCAAAGGTCAACTAAAACTGAAGACCAAGCCAACCGAAGCTGAAGGTGGAAGACAACTTAAGCTAAAGTTGAATGTCAACCAAAGCTGAAGGGTAAGGTTAATTTATGACGTCATGTATGATCTCACTACAATACCTTAGGGTACCCAATTATAATCATTTCTAAAGTAATTGACATATCATGTAACGGGCGCAGAGATGTTTTATTAAATAACTATATTATTGATAAGTTCGTTGATACTATAAATGGCTTTGTATGTATTAGGATAGCAGGTGGGCATTTATTTTTATGACATGATACCCCAATTTTCAACTGTATATTTTGTATTCAGTCAAATTTGGAATTAAAATCTTTACATATTGCGGTCTTTGCCAAGATACCATTTCAACATATAAACTATCCATATATCTTGAGAATATGTAGACCAAATTTCATGAAATTCAAGGACCGGTAACATATTTTTCAACTTGATGTAAACACATGGCCCTAATTCATCGAGATGTAAAAAATACAATAATTTTGTTTCAGCGTAAAAATACTTCAATACTTACTTATTTTGAATCACCTAGACTGGCATCAGTCCAGTAAATATATATAATTACATTTATAATAATATTTAACTGTGAAAAAAATCATCAAAAATTCTATCCTCTCTCTATAGTCCAGAACTTCTACTTCCAAGTGAAATTTATAAATTTCTATCTTAGAGAGATTATTAGTTTTACTAAAAAAAATGACATTAGAGACTGGGGCCAGTCTATCAATCGCCATGCTAGTACGTTTATTGGTAGAAGTTGATATGTTCAGTGTTTTTCCCTATTATGAATCGGAAAAAGAAAAAAACAATATTCTTTGATATTAAGTGCCACTATTCTTATTTAATGAAGTGCTTACACAATAATATTGCCCATAATGATACAATATGGTGATACCTGTACATACCACATCTAGTTTCTAACCTTAAAACTACATCTAACCAATGTTACACTTAATATGTAACATTATTAAGAATTTTAATTCATACAGAAGAGAAACATTATGACAAGTCAGTTCATACAGGAGAAGAACCTTATATCTATGATTTTATAATTGAAAGCCAATTTAAAAACCTGGTTTACAAGAGTAACCCCCTGTCAAACCTATTGATTAAAATTAACCATTTTGATCGCAGAGAATTCTTGGCTTCAAAGGTATTGCTAATTTAATGCTTAAATCTTCTCTATTAATTCTGATGCTGATTTCAATCAAATAGCAACATTTATGCTTTAGCTGACTTAATATTCCAGGCATATGGTTTCGTTTCTGGACCTCCATTATTCATGTAGAACACTGCTCTATGATACTTTTAAAAAGACTGTGTTACACTTTATCCTGGTCACGGCACCAAAATGTGGTTACTCTAGTTCAGTTGGGATATAAAGGGAATATTTGGCCATCTTGTTTTTACACGTTTATTGTTAGAATATAATGTGTCTGAAACAATATCATACAGGACTTGAGGAAGTGATACACATTGTCTTGGCCCTATAGTGCCATGGCATGGGGCCATGACCTTCAGCATTTATGGCCATTGAATCATTTGAAATTTTCCAAACATGCCTTTCATTTAGAAAAAGTGGAAGTAGATTAAAAAACAACCTCCTTCTGTCGAGTTATTGATTCATTTCAACTAAATAATCAATTTTGCTTAAATTGACCTATACCCATAAGAGGTAGGATATGACAAAATTACCGGTTTTGGATTTTCATGAAATTTGGCTCAGATCAGCAAGACATATACTACATGGTTAGTGATAATATGATATCTTGACAAAGACTAGAACATATCTAACTTTGGAATTCAATATTGAATGTTTTGCAAATTTTTGAAAAAAAAATATTGAAATTTTATAATCACTTCTTCAGAAAACGTAAACCATAATTTATCGAAATGGTTTCGTGGTATTTTGGATTCAATCTAGATGACAAATCATAGAAATAAACAAAACTATAGATTAGGGACATGGAAATTTAGAGACTGGTACCACCTCAAAGGTGAGTACGTCAGGGTTGCTTCCTAGGCCTAAATCTTAACTATCTACTTCGATAATTACATTTTCATAGTTTGTATATAATGAGTCATTAATATGCACAGTTTGAAGAAAATCCATGCGTGGGCACAGATGTAAGTACCCCTTTCAGAATATTTACCGATTTATGCATACAGATAAGATCTATCAGACCGGTCTTGCTAACTCTGCTTGACTATGCATCATTTTTAAACTAAACAACTCATTATTGTATTTTTTTGTTTTCTGGTGGTGGTATTTTTTTTAACATTTGAGTAAGTTTATTGGATTGGTCAGCCTAGGAGAATGGTGGGTTTGAGTTTATTCAGTATGTCCGTTCGTGCGTCTGTCTGTTTGTAATCAGTCAGCGATACACTCTACAACTCGGAAACAACTTAAAAAAATTGCATATTTTTCCAAAACAGATGATATTAGGTTTGCATGAAATAATTCTATTTGTCTGAAAACTGGTACGCCACTTATTTTTATGCATATGACTTAACTATATAAACTCATAGGTATAGATAAGCATTTTTTTGAGCGTAAAAGTTTAAATATTTTCTTACAAACCCGTTTTAGCATATGTTTTGGGTGCTCAAAAGAACCGTCTCATTAAGACGTTTTTTTAGTACCCACAACATATGTTTTGTTAGAGAAATACGAAAGCCCTTTTTTGGTGCGCACTCCTATTTATCTAACTATTGCCGTGAAGCTACATTTTATCTAGACAATGGGCTTGAAAAAAAACACCTTTGTTTGAGGCTAAACCGAGGGAAAAATACAAACCGGTATCCCACCCATTTCAAGGCATCGACTATTTTCATGCAAATCTATAGCCTAGGTAAGTACATTAAGTCAAAGACATGCGTCTCATATAATATAAGATAACTTTAATCAGACAAAATGAGTTAAGTTCACCAATTCGGTCTTTTTTGTGTCCCCTCCCCATTTTAGCATTTAAACAGTGTATTTTCTATTGCTTTAAGGTTTAGTTTAGGTTTATGTCTTAACAATCCAGTAAAAGAAAAGCAATGGCAATGGTCAATAGTCATTCCTTACGACGTTTATCAACAGCAAGTGCCCCCAGATTTGCCAAAAAATGCTGTCCCATCGCTATAGTATGTAATTTTAAGAATGTGTTATACTCAAGTGGTTGTTTTTATAAGCAGTTTTCAACTTTATTTTATTGACGCAAATATATACCTTTCATTTAATGTCTCTTATTTCATTGATAAATGAAAAACAAATTTTTTGTTGTACTGATTATTAATGACCCACAATCTAATGTGAATTACGTTACCAATTCACCCGTCTCACAAAATACAAACCATTCATGTTAAGTTCACATCAAACATCTCTATGTCAAGATAATAAATATGTGAAGTGGCAAAAGAAACTAATCTGGGAAAACATTTGTTTAAATTTCGCAGATGAAAAGATATCTGAGGTTGTCTAAAAAATTGGCAGTTTTGTGAATTACGTTACCCTAAGTGTATTATTTGTATAAGAAGGGGTACAAATATTGCAATTGAAGCCAGTGTAAGAACTATAACCTTACTATATAACGAACCAGACAAGAACTTTACAAGAAGCTGTTTGCATAGAAAAAATAGGTGGAAACATAAATTTGTGAATTACGTTACTGTGAACTACGCTACTGCAATTTTACTAAAATCCAAATACCTCTCTAAATGCATAAACTAGTTGAAACTAAATGTTTGCTTTTAATCCAAGCAAATCTGTCCCAGTTAATAAAGATAAATTTCAACCATATTACAGTTGTCAATTTACTTTAACAAGGATTTGCCTATATGCTCTGGGTACATCAACTGTCCTGTTCATATAACTTACGTAGATACTCATTATATCAGCACAACATCTGCAAAGTAATCTGTTTGAAAAACAAAATCGAATAGGGATTGTGCGTATGGATTTTGAAATGAGCTGGATTAAACATAGGTTACGTAATTCACAAGTAGGTAACGTAATTCACATTCTATAAAAAACGTAGATTAGTCCAATCAAAGGGCCAAAGGCAACAAATCGGTGGTGATTATAAGTTTCTGATTTGTTGTTCAATTGCTATTTTCTCTTTTTCAAACTATTTTATCTAGTTGCTGCTACCACTGGAAATTTATTGGTGAGTACTTTGTGTATACTTTGAAATTGGCACTCTCGCTTTTACATCCTGGTCCATTCCAGTTGATCACAGTGACCTCAAATGTTCCCATGACTTACTTTGCTGAAAACTTCTATGGTTTATATGATAGATAAAATAGTTAACTTGAATTTACAACTTCTTATCTTCAATTGAATTGAGCAAATTGGCTATGTGAATAACGTTACCATGAACATTTTGCCATTTTTCTGAGAAGGGCGTATCTTTGTGAATGATGCAAACTTTGCTTTTTTGTAATATATGTACATGAAAAGGCGGTTATTGAAGACAGATTATTTATTCTACATTGTCTTCGTTTGTGGTGAGCCACAATAAGTTTTCAAATATATGGAATATTTTAAATCATTATTCTATATTCATATTTTAAAGTGTTATTCCAACAAGATTAACGTAACTAAATGCAACAGCTTACTTTCAATGTGCAAAGGATGATGTAAAAAGTGTTAAGCAACCCACTAGAACCTGATATTTTGCAGAAAACTATATGTTTCTACGCAGGAAATAAGACCAGAGTGTAAGGTATGTGAATTACGTTACCATTGAAATCGAAGCAATACACTGTTCTTTATACAAGAATACAATTTATTATTTCCAATACCAAAGAAGAACGTAATTTTTGATATTCATCTTCTACTGTTTCAAAACCAATATTTTTTTCTGGTCAACTCTTCAAATTTGATGGATACATTTAAAACAATCATTGTAATCATAGAAATACAGTTGAATTCCACTGTCTATTCATAACAAACCTGCTGTTACAATGCTGAGAAGTACAAACATGCTATAAATTCTACATACAAGGCTTATTTGATTAAAAAGAGATCCAAGTAGAAGTGCATGCTATTAGAGCTCTTAAATATCTCAGTCTTGTAAGAAATTTTGCATGTACAAGTATACCTCATCACAGTAACGCAATTCACATTTAAATTCAGTGGTGCTCTTTGTGAGGCTGAATGAATTGAAATTTTTGGATGCGCACTTTTTTTAGACATCATTATCTAATTCACCTATACCAATAAGTAAAAAATAACATAAAAATGAAAATCTAGGCCAAAAAATGAGGGACAAAAATTGGCTGCAATTAGTGAACCTAACTCGTTTTGGCTGTAATACGCAAACACATGAACCAGATCAAACGTTTATATATTCTCATGTACTTTTAGCATAGGTCCAGATAAGGAAATTTTATGAAAGTTAAATTGATTTTTTTCTTACCCATCAATTTAAACATGTGTTTAGGGTGCTCAAAAGAACCGTCTCATTGAGACGGTTCTTTTGAGTACCCACAACACATGTTTTGGATGAGAAATAAAGAAAATAGATTTCCAATGATCACTCTTTTATCTAGAGGCCTGCATTTAGCATATTAACCCTTGTCATGCTTAAAAGTTTTATATACTACACTCCTTCCCAATTTTTAACATATATTCCTGCAGCATTCCATTGATAGACATGTGTTTTTCAATCAGAGAGGAAGCAGCGTGGATCCTGATTAGATAGCTCCTTCAGAAGCCAGCTGATCTGGATTTACACTGTTTTTAAAAAAGATAAATTCGGATTTAGCAGGACAAGATTTAATGCATAGCGTAATAGAAAACAGGGTAGACCATTATGAGCTTCTACAGAATGTAGCATTTCAGAAGGATCTACTCTGTTGGCTAGTATGAAAGTCTTAAACAACAACGTTAACTGACATAATTTGAAAACTTCGACCAGCAACACTCTAACTTTTGAATCGACGGTTATTCGAAAATGATAAAAAATTATATAAAAACAACAGCAAAAAAGCTAAAAACACAAAACAAGGAAGAATCCTTTCGGCGTAAATCGTTGAACTCGGCAATACAAAGGATACGAACTATGCAGTTCTCATTTACTCGAATTGCCGGATGTTTTGCTTTGAATCATCAGCAGTTTGATTAAACAGAAACTGGTCTGTAATTTATGTTTGAAACTAAAAATATATATATATTAGTCTGTAATTTCCTAACTAAACGTGTATTTAAAGGAGATCATTTTCGTTTTATCTTATCAAATGTATGTTTTGGTTACTTAAAAGAACCGTCTCGGTGAGACGGTTCTTTTATGTACCCACAACATATCTTTGAGAAGGAATTATGAAAAAATGTCAGAAATATGCCCTCCGTCTTCTCTATTCAATGTATCTTAATAAACTTAATCACAAACTTCGAGTTATTAGTATTCGAGATATCGATAGTCCACTGTATTATCATCTCATGATACAACACAATTAATTTTGATGTTTTTAGTTATTCTGTTCTCTGTTGCGGTTTTTGAAATCCAAAGAATCTGACTTGACTGCAATGTGACAACTCCGCTTTAGTCACAGCAAACTCTTCTCCATTCTTCTTGAACCCTATCGCAAGCGGGTGAAAAGGACAACCTCCTGACCTCCAAATAACATGTAGAGCATTACCTGCCGGAGATATGACATGCATCGCATAGTTGTTGTAATCACATTTAGAACTAAGTCGTATATGAGGGTATGCACCTCCTGTACGCTATTGTAACAGCCATAACCCACCCACCACCTCTGACCATCATGACCATTCAGATAAGTAAAAGAAATATTAAAAAAATGTCATATCGTCCTTACCTGTACGTTAACCAGTAAACTATATTGTACAATAATCATATCTTCAGAAGAATAAAGTCGTATATGAGTGGCTGCACCACCCAGCCCACACAGCACCGATGACCATTCAGGTAAGTAAAAAATAAGTGTTTGAAAAAAGCTGAATATGTCTTACCTTTGTCTCATACGATGCAATATAAAACAAGACGGTAACTTATATCGTTCGATAGCGATTGAACTTCCTCATTATACATATGAGGGTCTAGATGGGGGTTAATAAATTTTACTCATAGGAGAAAATGAGCACATGAATTGTATGCTCATTTAAAGATCTACGTTTAAATCCAATATTATTCTAGCTAACGGGAGAATGATGTCGGCTAAAATCCTAACTCTTTCATAGAAGAGAAAAAAATCACAAAAAAAAATCTGCAGATGAAAGAAAATCATGAACTAATCCCCTGTAGACCCTCACACTAGTAACTTCGACCTTGACTATTTTCTCAAAATGTTGTATCAGGTTAATCATGTAGGGGTTTTGTAGTCCGCTGACAAAATAACTAGAAGTTTGTCAGTGTGGCATAGACGCCTCCGCCAGGGATCATTGTATGAACATACATTTTTCGTAAAGAACGGGACGTATACTAGTATTACTTGACTTTTTGGTTACTGTAAAGGCGGCACCTCATGAATGCGTGATTAGGACTGGTCTACCTTAGACATGGATTAAAGCTGAATAATTCGAAAATAACTGTATCACCTTGCGCCATTACCTCAGTATAGACGCAAAACACGTTATTTAGTCCTTAAAACGCCAGCAAAATAACCGTTTCTGAACTGTCTATTTAACATAAGCATAGAGGCAAACATTGTGGACCAAGATCAGGCTGCTCCTACAGGAGCAGTCTGATCTGGTTCACACTGTTTGACTGTGAGGCTTCAAATATTTTAGTGGGCGGCAAAAACATACGTTTTGTGATTATGCGCTGTAATGGTTAAGAAATGTGATTTCACTGGTTATACGGTTAGGATTTTCATGAAATGCGCGCACGTTTGCGCGGCCCATAAATCTGATTAACTCTTTACCAAATTATAAATTAAACCTGATTTTCCTTCCTTTGCAGATGAAATAGCCGAACCATGCCCAGATATGAATATTAAAGTTGCCGCCTTTACAGTAAGCAAAAAGTCAAGTAATATACGGAATGGGACGCACGTACGTGGCGTACAGACAGGGGTGATGCTATATGCTACCATTGGCATCAAACAACAATTTTGATTATAAATGGGCGAGTGGTTATCAACACGCCAGTCTTGGAGGCTTGCGAACAACGAAGGTGCAGATCAGCCTGCGTATCTGCGCAAACTGATCAATGCCTTTGATATTCGCCTTTTGTGTCGCCTGCGAAGCATGGTCGACACTCTTTCGTCATCGTCCGCGTTGTCACACTTTTGGTTTGCGATCGATAACTTTTGAAAGGATGCAGCAATTTCATTAAAACTTAAAAGAAGGGTAAAGCAGCATTAAATAAAGGTCAAGTTCGAAAATGGAGCTCATCCGCAAATTTTTTAACTGAGTTATGGCCCTTTTTTGACTTAGATTTTGGCTAAATTCCGATCAATAACTTTTGAAGGGATGCAACAATTTCATTCAAATTTAACGTAGTACGGGACTCATCAGCAAATGTCCAAAAAGTTACCATATTTTGATATGTTAAAAATAGCTCAAAACTCAACTATTTTGACAAAAATAACAGGACCTTACCGTGCTTTTTAAAAAGTTATTAAACTTTAAAAATAGTAAATATGTGTTTTTTCAAAATATCAATTTCTCATATTTTAAAAAAATTGAAAATGAGAAATGCCATAAAAAACACAGCGAAAAAAGGCAGGTAGCTTATTTTTTTTAAGCTAAAATCTATTTTGTAAAAAAAACATTAAGGCCAAAAAATCTTTTAAATCTTGAATAAAAAATGTCACACAATATAACTACAGAAACAAAAAACTTATTATTTTGAAGGAAATTTTGCATAGACACTTATAATTAATTAAAAAGCATATGTCACCGTGCTCTTTTTTCTGTTTTGTGCTATTTTCCTTTTTTACCTCTGAAATAAAAACAGGCATGGAGTGCCATACCTGCTTCATTTTTAAATTTAGGTCCGTGTGCGTAGACAGTGTATTGTTTGAGTCGATGTTGTTTAATTCAGGTCTGTGTGCGAAAAGCCTATTATTTATCTACTCCTCATTTGGCACGTTTGTCGCACCCCTAAATGTCAAAATGTAATAATGCCCGTTAAATGTGAAAACTTTTAACGCTAAATGTAATAAGGCCCCGTAAATGTGAAAACGTTTAACCGTAAACGTGAAAACAAATATACCTAGTTGCGACGGTAAATGTGAAACCTTTTTTATATACACGCAAACAGTGATTATCATAAGCAACTGCGAAGACTGGCATATAAGATGCTCAGCAGAGCATTAGCGTAGCACCTATTACGCAGGTTACGCACGTGCGTAATAAAAATAGTAACATTCAAGGGAGGTCGCTTAATGCGATAAAATGATTTTCCATACTACAAAGGGCATTTGGAAAATTCTTAGCATGGTCTTTTTTCTCAGTAGCCGATTTACAAACCCTATATACGAGGGCCTCGTAGTGATATCATTTTAAAGATCTAACTTTCCTCTACGTTATGGCAAAAATTGCACGAGGATATTACAATGCAGGCACGAATGATATCATTGTGAATACATGTACTGTTTGTAAACTGGAAAATGCAAAATTTCAGTGAAAAATAAAAACATTTTACCGCTTTTGAAAAGTGTGCAGAACATTAACAATAGTTCATGAAATTAGATAATTTGTACCATTTGGTAGGCCAGAATCTGGTACAGTTATTATACAATTAATTACCGATTTGGATGTTTCTTATAACTAAATACCTGAACAGCAAAACCAAAACCGTCTAGAAAGCAAAGCAATGCGCTATTTTTTTTTCGACTAAAAATCGCATGTCACAATGCACATATTTTGAAAATATATAACTGACAGTACTTTAAAAATGACATGCGTTGGGATTTATGTCAAGCACACTTTATGCTCTCTGTATTGAAACCAACATAAATTGTGTAAACCAGAACAAAGGGAAGATAACTCTTATAATCTTTCCATGGGGCAGAGTAACGTTAGCTATGAGTTGATGTTCTGGTCCAATTCAATTAAAAACGGTGGCAAACAAAAAAATAAAAATACCTAGAGAGTAGAAATCAATCAATTCTGTGATTGTTAACGCGATACCATGAGAAGTTCTTATGTCATCGACAAAATGTGAGGGGTTAAGTTACCCCACCCACTTCTTGAAAAGTAGGGTAGTATATTAGGAATAATTTTCTTGAATACAGAATTAAACAAATAACACTTTTTTGCGCGACGAAATGCTTTTTATGCATTGTTCGCTACAGATAAAGCAAAACAAATACTCAATAGGCATTTTTCGTGCTCCTGTAGTGACACAATTTATAGTAAAAGTATAAATAAAAATCGAAAAAAGTCCCATTTTTGAAAGCTTACCTTTTCTCTATTAGTCAACATTCTCTGAATGTAAAGGTGTTAGTCGTGCAAACAGTGATCAAATAATATATACTGAGCCACGCTTCTAATAACGCAAAAACAGACTGAACATTAAATATTCCAAATATTATTTTATCCATTATAACGCAATTTGATCAAACAAATAAAACACTTATTTTTAAAAAAGAAAGTAGAACTTTATCAGTAAATCATTCCCAATTAATCATAACCTGATTGGCTGAATGTCTGTCATAACCTCTGAACGGTACAATAATTTGGGCAAGACATCGTTTTAATCAAAATTATACTCCTGAAACATTTTGTGTTCGAAGTGTGGTTCAGTATATTTTAATAGAAATTAAGTTGGCACCAAATCGTTAATTTGTCAAACCATGATCGTAAATAAGGTCGCCAATTTTCTTTCGTTTTTTTTTGCCGAAAATTTCAGCCAGTGTATAAACCCTACTTATTTTGAGCATGCGCTGCACGTGCACACCGAGTCCCTTTTCGACAAAATTTAAACCATCACGTAGCCGTTGAATTCTAGTTTCCGAAAATGTATTATTTGATAGCATTTTATCAAAGCATTGTGGAGTTATGGTGCCATGCTTAGAACTTTCCAAATGCCCCTTGTATAATGAACTGCTCTTAAAGGAAAAAAAATTCGCTCCCCCTGCGAGCAAATTCTTTCCTTTAAGAGAAGTTCCCATATGAAAAGGGATGCAATTGAAGAGAATCATTGCTTGATCCAGTAGTCTCCCTTTGATGTCCATAACTTTTCAGCGTTCTGGCTACGCCGTTGAGCGGAGGACTAGTGTATTGATGCCATCACCAATTTCGTGTTCACAAATTTCGTGTTGTTAGCTCCGATTCTAGCATGTTTGCATGCAAAGAAAGAAAAAAAAAGATACAAAACATATGTGCGGCGACGCGAAAATGCTGACTTTGCTACATGCGAACAACAAATATCGCAGACCAGTCTGCGTGTCCGTGCAGATTAGACTGGATGTCCGCCAAGTCTCATTTATTGTTCGCTAATACCAAAACATGAAATAAGCGAAATTTCACTATGCAAGGACAGAATATTTGCTTGCAGGTACCTGCATTTGTCATTCACTTTAATTTGATATGAAACATGACCGTGTTGAAAAAGTAGGCTTTCGACCTATTGACCCCACCCCCAGGGTCAGGGGAATCTACGGGTTAACATTTGCTACCATGATGCTAGCATGCGCTATCTTCTTTAATTTGATATGCAACATGTCCATATTCCAAAAAACTTGAGTTTTGACCTCTGTCCAACCCCTTAAGTTCGCCCAGAGGGGGTGGGGGAGGGGGGGGGGGGCAGGCTTTAAAAATAAAATCCCGTTTGATATGTTTCATACTTTGGTATCTCTGTTTGCATTTTAATTTCAGTAGAAAAAAAAGAACTGACTGAATTATTGCGAACTTTAGATACATGTATTTGACACTCTCTGTATTTTTCTAAGGACCTTTAGGAAAATACGGAGTGGCGGCTCGATATGCCAGGTAGCGCGGCAGCGGCCACGTTTTTTATTTGCGCGGGCCTATACGTCGCGGCGACGGTGCCTATCTAACATGTAAGATGCGTGAACAAATGTTAACTCTTAACTTATGTAGGAAAGAAGGCAACGTTCAGGAATCGATACAATCAAGCTTTGAACATCTGACACAGGACAAAACACTAAACATAAGTAACAAAAATGATCCAGTGCGTATAGAACGCACTGTACATGTATATATATTGCATATGTCTAACATCGGCATATGGTGAAATTTTACGCATCTGCAATATTCGCCATAAATGCCAAAAACGATTTTAAGTTCATTTTTCAGTGTGGAATTGGAGTCTATCAAAAATGAATGAATAAAATGCACTCAGCTGGTCACAGAAAAATCATAACCAATATCAAACGTTTTGTAAGGATTTTACTGAAATTGCCAACGAAAAAAATCTCGCGAAAGCACACATCCAAAATTTCAAAAGAAAAAAATCTTTCCTTTATGAGCAGTTCCTTATAGAATGGAAAATCATTTTTATCGCATTAAGTGACCTCCCTTGAATGTAACTATTTTTATTACGCACGTGCGTGACCTGCGTAATAGGTGCTACGCTAATGCTTCGCTGTAGCATAGATGAAAATGCACCTTATATGCCAGTCTTTGCAGATGCTTATGATAATCAGTTTTCGTGTATATAAAAAAGGTTTCACATTTACCGTCGCAACTTGGTATATTTGTTTTCACGTCTACGGTTAAACGTTTTCACATTTACGGGGCCTTATTACATTTAGCGTTAAAAGTTTTCACATTTAACGGGCCTTATTACATTATCACATTTAGGGGTGCGACACACGTTCTAAGACCTTTATAAGTGCGCTCGTTCGTGCGCGCGCTTGTGTGTCTGCCAAAATGAAGGTAAGTGTATGAGAGAGAGAGAGAGAGAGAGAGAGAGAGAGACAGAGAGAGAGACAGAGAGAGGGAGGGGTAATTTACGTGCTGTTGATTCATAGCATTTTTGTTGTTGCCTTTATTCTTTTTTTTCTTTACTTTACGTACAATATACGTATTCTGGATTCGTTACAAAATTGACGTCATCAGCAGTAACTCGTATAGAAGTGTCGTCAGGATGACGCAAGTCTTTGATCTGGAAAAATGTTCTTTTTCGAAAACGTTGTTGCAAGTTTTCAAGCGAGAAAATGACCTTTTGCAATAATGGTTTTCTGATACACTAATATCTGCTAGACCCCTCAGGGCTAGTCATAACCCTCGCTTTCCTGGTTTGGGTTTCAACACCACCCTGGTGTTCTAGCAGGTGGCAATGCATAGAAAATCATGTTTGGTCCCAATATTGAAGTTATTAAAGAGCTGTAAAAAGAGATGAAATGCGAGGCTTGCCAAAAAATTTTTTTCACTTATTCGTGACAAGCTTAATAAATTTAATAATACAGGACCCTAAAACTACTTTTAATCGCGGTTAGAAATGGCGCGGAACTTTGCTTTGATGTTGCCATATAGTTATATGAGAAATCATTACGGACGTCATTACATAGCGTTACCAAAATTTGTAAACCACTAGTGATACATGACGTCATGTCACTCCCATGATAAACACAAACGAACAACAAATAGGTAAACAAGCAAACAAGCAATAGGGCTCAAACCAGGGACTACTTGGTCTCAAGTTGAACATTCTACCACTGCGGCAATGGGTAAAGAAGGGATGATACACGAGTTTAGTTCTTTTCATAAATGTAATTTTGTAATGCTATGACAAGCATGCATATGTGAAGGCCCATATTAGATTATTCATAAATGCATATATATATATATATATATATATATATATATATATATATATATATATATATATATATATATATATATATATATATATATATATATATATATATATATATATACTCTTTATTCTAACAATGTGTATATATTGTTTATAATGACTTTAAATTTGTTTTATGTTGCATGCACTGTGATATTTGTTATATCTTTTTCATATGTTTGTCGAAGTAAAAGCCCTACAGGACTTATGTTTGATGTTTATCATATTCGACGTTAAATAAATTGTCTATGTCTATACTGAACATTGGGTTTAACAAATTTTTCATTCATATTAGCTGGTATATAGATATACAGCTTGGAACAAGAGTGGAAGCATACAACATTTATAGTTTTTTTCTCCAAACCCATTGTGATATTATATGCTCATATGTAACAACCTGCTATATAAGCGCAAATAAAAATTTGTATGTTTTGTTTTTCGATATAAGTTTAGATGGTCCATCTTTCATCTGTACATGTAGTGGGTTGAAATATTATAATTTCTAAAGTTGAATGATAATTGGTTCGATCTCAGTATAAACAGTTATGGATCGGCACAGTTTATCAATTTAACTAAACGCGTTTCTCAAGACTGATGTCTTTTTATATTTGTCAATATAATCTACATGTAGGTTTCCTCACCGGCGTCACTGCGTTGTGGTCCTTGAGCAAGACACATTTATCCTAGCTTAGTACTGGTTCAACCCAGGAAGAACCGTCCCGCATAACTGAAAGATTGTTGAGTGGACGTAAAGAATCAAAACAAACAAACAAACAAAACATGTAGGTTTGAAACAGACTATTAGTTCCATTGGCGTGGCTGATATATATTGGAAAGCTTATAAAATACCTCTTGGAAGCTTTTTATTGATTCTACTTTCATATACCTTATCAGAGACCGATTATAGTGACGGTAGGTTCTATTATTTCTTGCTGTCTGATGAACTATAAGTAACATAAGCATAAATCTTTGGGAGTTTGGTAAATGTTCTAAAATTTCGAACACATTTGATCTACAATGTTGGTTATTAGTGCTTGAATTTGCAAAAGCAAACAGGGTAGACCCTGATCAGACTGCTTCGTTAGAAGCAGTCTGATCTGGGTTTGTACTGTTTGTCTTGAACTTTTGGCAGGCATTTTAGAATATTTACCGTAACATTACTTTGTGTGTAGTGGTAAATGTTCAAAACTTTCGAACGCTTTTATCTTTCTATTCTTTAATAAAATGTTGGATATTAGTGCTGGAATTCACAAAATGCTTGTCAGAATAGCAAACAGGGTAGACCGTGATCAGACTGCTTCATCTGATATGGGTCTGTACTGTTTGTCTAGACCTTCTTGGCAGGCAAATCTGCGCTGTTCCACAGATTCGTCAGAGCCTTCCATACATTTTAGACAGTTGAAAGAACAGACTAAGTTCTAGACGTCTAGTGCACCAGGACAGCAGCACAGTATGTAAACTGAAATAAACATCCTGTACGCGTTCCACCTAGCTCTCGCCTTATAAACATTAATAACAACACTGGCGCGTAACCAGAAGTCGGAAAAATGCGTGTATTTAGGTACATGTACACGTTTCAATTTATACTTTTAGCGATACAGATAATACACATTCAAACAAGGTAAGAAAAGCCATTTTATTTATTCTATTCCGTTTTATTCCATGATTTTAACGGTTTCCTCCTTTGCATTTTGCTTTGTTAAAAACGACTTGCTCACAATCAGAGCCGTTCTGTGTCGATAACGAGCTTAAATGCCAGCTTGCATGGATTTAGTGGAATTGGCAATCACATGTATGCATGATTACATGGTTGTAGCTGTAACAGTTACTAAGATCTTTGGAAAAATGAATTTTAATAGGTGGGCCCTCGCAACTACAGCTGTACCAACAACTCTCACATCACGATTTCCGACAACTGGTTACGCACGAGTGCTGTAATTCATAATGTATAAGGCATGAACTAGGAGGAACGGGTACAGGAAGTTTATTTCAGTTTACATACTGTGAGCAGCACATGCTAGTTTTTTATGCATATGTGATAAACACAATTTTCGTATGGTCTGGCCAGTGTTGCTTTTACAGCATGATATTGCATATTTAACGTTTGAAACTTTGTATGTCGTAGCAAAGCATATAGTGTTTGATATCTGATGACTCTAGTGAGCTCTCATAATCTCTGTAAGGAAATTTCTTTCCATGCATGTCGGACTTTTGAGGACATCGAGCGTTCGTATCTCATTCTGCCAGGACACTACCTGTATCTTCAATTCCTTAGCAGGTGGCAGAGTCACCATAGTAACCATGCATACCTTAAGGTGTTTAATCCACTGGACTGTGTTACAATGTTTTTATAGTGAAACAGATTATCGAAAATTTGTAGCATTACTATTAGAATATTTTTCTGCGCGTGTGCATCGAACATTGATCAGAGTGTACATCAGATTTACATCAAATGAAACAAGCATAAATTTAGTATCATTTATAATTTTAATACATTTCATAACAAATAAAGAAAAACGCGTTGATAAGTGTACCCAACACGTACACAGACACAGTCTGATCATCGACTGACCTATGTTAGGTGCTGATAAAGTATGTAGAGAGATCTGCTGTATTTTCGCCCTCCCTGATCAGTAAGATTTAAGCCGAATGAACGTTCCCTATTTCATCAATCGGACGGGTTCATTTCAAATTTTACAGCTGTTGGTGCCGGTTTTTAAATTTTATTGAACTTTGAGAGGAACCATCTGAGAGCGAACAGTGAAGACCCTGATTTAAATATAATAATAATAACTCTATGATAGGCTATTCGTACCAGATCCTGTGGAGTTACTGCTTGTATAGCAAACAGCATGGACCTAGATCAGGCTCGACACTTCATAATGAATTTGATTACCGTCGCAAGAAAATCGCTTTCTTGCATGCTGACGCGTAGATGAGTCTACACAACTTTTGCAGTCTGATCATCGCTCGGGATTTTAAATTTATTCAATAGTGTGCGCGAACAGTGAAGACCCTGCATAAACACCGCATTCTTTTGACGTGCTGTTTCGCAAGTTAAGAGATAGCGAAAAATAAAGGCGATGATCAGACTGCGCAGATGCGTATTCTGTCCTGCACCCTTGCTGTTCGGAGGTAACAAAGTCAGGTTTTCTCGCGACGTGTAAAGTCACGAAAACTGATCATTTAATGGGAGTGGTAATCAAAACAGTTTAAAACTGTCCATATCACAGTGGAGACACTAATCAAATGTACAAAGGGTAACAGTGCGTCCAAACGGACGAGGAATGATCGTTGTGGCAGCTTTTTTCATGCGCTGGTGTGTCAAATGATATATTGTTGCGAAACAAAATTGTTAAGATTTTGTTCAGATCAATTTGAAGTAAACGGGGACTATGACAAACAGTGAAGACCTAGAGGAAATACTGCACAAACGACTTTGCATCGGGGTCTACACTGTATTCTAGGACAGATTCGATCTCCAGAGAAAGAAATGAAATATTTTTTATGAAATCCCTCAATATATAAAATGGGCCGTCCTGACCTAACCGTTCAAACTTTATGGACAATTCCATTGATCTATAATCTGGTACTGATCGCACATGCGAAAATGCCACTCATTAACGCACATGTTTACGTATCCAAAGTGAGATATTCAATGGGATACTTTGACAGTGAAAACACGGGTGGCATTACATCAGAGTCTGCTCTGTTTTCTATGACAATATAGATCTTCAGAGAAAGAAGTGTAAAATATCGAATTTAGTTGTAAATGGAATAAAGATCCGTCTACAGGTATACATAGATAACATTTGTATATCGCACATGCGCAAAAGCCCCTGATAAAAAGCTGATGTTGGAGAAGCCAGAAAACCGTGTAGATCCAAATCAATTAATCACTAATGCGAAAATATGTTAATACCATATGAGAGCATATGAGAGCATTAGCATGCATATGCATGCACACGCAGCATTGCCACTATTTTATAAGCGTCTTTTTTTTCTTGCAATCTTTTTTTTTAATTTTACCTTTTTCAAAAACAAATTTCAGATATATGATATACCATCTGTTTGAATCCAGTCGTGCCTGATCTGGGTCCTTTTTGGTTGGGGGAAAAATCACCAGATGACACAAATCACCTCACGCAACCACACAGCATGGGGTCCAATACGGCGTGTTGGTTTATTGGTAAATACGGCTTATCCAATGCAATCAGTGAAGACCCGAATGAGGTGACTGAGTTCTGTGGCGTTTCTTAAAAAGTCAAAATAATTTCAAGATTCTGATTGTGATATAACATACTTGTAAATAATGGTGCCAGTCTAATTATAATTATTTATATTACAAAATTAATGCCGTATTTGCATAATTTATAATTCAAGAAATATAAATATTACCCGAATTTCCCACTCTTATAAGTTGGAACAGTCCATTTCTGAACCAAGGGTTGTATGGTGGTACAAATATTTTTTATTTAGTTATTAATAGAACATTTTATTAGAAACCGTGGAGACCATGATCAGACGCCGAAGAACGATTAAATTAGCTAATGAGTCCAATTTCTCACTCTTATAAGTTGGACCAGTCCATTTCTGAACCAAGGGTTTTATGGTGGTATTTATATTCTTTATTCAGGTTTTAATAGAACCTTTTATTAGAAACCGTGGAGACCCTGATCAGACGCCGAAAAACAAAGTTGAAATGGTCTAATGAGTAGTAGATACTGACAAGTCGGCTCTTCTTTAGATAATCTTTTCGCAGTTTTTACACCGAATAGACTGTCAATTCTCACATTAAATAATTGGCAATAAATTGAAGCCATTCAATTAGAACAATGTGTCAATTAACTCTTTGCATGCTGAGTAATTTTGCCAGCTATCTAGTTGTCTGCCGCCCCTTCTTAAATGGGCCTATGAAACAATATTTCAATGTTTATCTTTAATTACAGAAAAACCAACACAGTGTCAACGTCCTCACTCAAATAGTTTGAATCCAGATCAATTCGACGCTTTTTCGGGCCTGATCTGGACCAACACTGTTTGTACCAAATTTATCGCCACTAGCAAGTGAAGAATCTTAACCAATTTAGCTCAAAAGAATTTCCCACTCTTGTCATTTGGGCAAATTCATTCTGTATTAAGTCGGGTGGTATCTTTATTTTTTGATTTAAAATTTAACAGAATATTCTTGATGCAAACAGTAATTACCCTGATCAAGCGCAACTTTATAGAATAAATAAATAAATAAATAAATAAATAAATAAATAAATAAATAAATAAATAAATAAATAAATAAATAAATAAATAAATAAATAAATAAATAAATAAATAAATAGTCTTTGACGCTCAAAAAAGCTGAGTAACAGACACGCGATTACAAAAGTGTATGTGTGGTTAATACCTGTTGTTACCATGGATACAGTTGCTAAAAATAGACTATCGTGGAAAGCTTGAGAAAATCGTCAAAGGGTTGTATCAGGAAAAATTAAAAAGGCTACATCAAATTTTATTTTAATTGTATGAAAAATATACCAATTTGTTCGCAATTGAACTGAGCATAGTGTCCCGTTTGCACAGGGAAAATATATTGAATACTTTAATAACTATGACCGAATATCTACCAATGAGCTGATCTCAAAAAGCCTGTTTTACTATATAATTTAATCATTCTTAGGGTTCTATCAAAAACCATCAAAAAGGACGAAGAGTTTGCAGAGGGAAATTCATAAAAAATATATCAGAATAATCGCAAGATATTTAGGTAAAACATTTGTTTGCACAGGAATTCTGCTTTAATAATTTCAAAAGATATAGTATAAAAACTAACACCTTCCATTATAATTCCCTATTACCGCATCAGCGCACCGCAGCTACCTGGATGTCCGTTAAAGTCCCGTATGTCTTTTTTGTTGGTGAACGAGAATACTCTGGTGACATTTGCTTGTTATTTAAAGCGAAAAGCGTATCTAAAGTGAAATGTGGACTGAGTATTTTAAGATGAATGTTCTAAT